>VZRL01005557.1:1556191-1805744 GCA_013397895.1 Origma solitaria | reverse complement strand
TTTGAATGTGATTCAGTTAAAGAACCTTTTTGACCAAATTTGGAGAGAATTGGGTTAAGGCTTTTGAAGAATGCCTTTTTGCTCCAGCTCTCAGTGAATTTCATCCAAACATACGAAACAGAAAGTTTGTTGATACACTTTCGTTGGAATCTCTGTTGTATTTTCTCCCCATTTCAGGCTGTTTCCTTGAAACTTGATTTCTGCTTGTTGTTCTTCTCACTGAACCTGAATTCAAAATAACAAATGTTATGGAGAAACAAAAAAAAAAAAAAAAGAATTTCTGGGTCTGTTTTCACTTCCCTTCTGTGACTCCCAAAAAAAGCACTCTGCAAAGATTTCCAGTGAGCGCTGTGTGCCTGGACAGCTGTAGTAGTAAGCTGAGGCAGGGGAGTACTGTTTCAGAGCTGTTCAGGAGTTTTTTGTGGGCTCAGGAACTGTGGAAATTGATCCCAGTTTGACTGTGCCAAGCTCCATGTCCCTCAACAAGTTGCAGAATTTCCTTCCAAACTTAATGTTGAGCTTAAACGACTATTCCTCAGGTTCTACCTTACTTATTTGCTGCTTTGGCTCAAAAGTTTGTCACTCCTTTTCATGTCTTTGGTGGCAACAGGATCCCATTCTCTTATGCCTCTTTCTGCCTTTTATGGAAAAATCCTTCAGCTTCAATAAACTGGGCCTTTTTCCTTTCCTCTTGCTATTCTTGTAAGTCTCTTCTGAGACGTTTCAAGCATCAGTGCTAGAAGTTCAATAAACCAGAACAATAGTGGCCTTCCTCCTGTGTTTCGCTCTTGCCAGTTGCGTTCAGCGTTGCCAAGATGAGTCTTTCAAGCCAGTCCTGAATCTTCTAACCAATCTCTCCATCTGACATTTTGTTCCAGACAGGGTGCTGTGGTTTGGGACTCTGTATTGTGTATGTCCTTGACTTCATGACTAATTGCATGTCATGAACATTATTGGTGGAATAGTTTTGACAGTATTCCATGAGAACACTCTGCTTGCTCTCCATTATGGCTTCCTATAACATAAGAAATTATTTTCTAGAGATAATTGATCTGGATACTCTTTTAAAGAGTGCCCTAATTTTCTTTCTGTGCTTCTTCACCTTTTTTTAATTACTTGAATTGTTTTAGAGGTTGTCAATCTTTAGACTTGGTAAAATTTCTTAAGAGTAAAGGATTCCCTATGTTTTTATGGTTCTGCTTTTGCTTTGTCTTTTGTGTGGTATCTTCTGCCTGACCTGCATTTCTATTTTGAGGGCTCTTGTTTGGTATTTTTGGCTGGTTGTTTGGGTTTTTTTTTGGTTTTCTTTCTTTGGTTTTAAAATTTTTTCTTTTTTTTTGTTTGTTTGTTTGTTTTTTGTTTGTTTGTTTTTGGTTCTTTGGGGGGGTGGGTTTTGGGGTTTTTTTGGTGTGTTTGATTTTTAAATTCAGACTTGTCTGAAATGTGGCTTTTAAACTTACATGTGTGTGTTTGGGGCTTTTTCGGAGGGTTGGAGGGATTTTTTAAAATTTGATTTGTTTTAGGGGACTTGTGATCCCCACACAGACCAGCAGAGGAGTTTTTCCTCATTTTCCATTAACAAGTCTGCTCCTGGAGAACAATCTCTTCGTGATAACAAGCCATTGTCTAACAAAAACACTTTCTTGTTAGAGGACCCCTTTTACGCATTCTTGGCTACTGTGGGAGTCTCCAGGTTAGGATTTGCAGGTGAAAGATAGATTAGGTTGCTTCCAGTGCATTCTAGAATGGACTAGAGCAAGAAAATATTGATTTGTTTCCTGCCAACACTTAAATTCTAAATCGATTTATTTTCCACCCACTCGTGCTGAATACAAGCTGTGAACAGCAAAGCATAGGACTTTTAAGAGCTGTTTGTAGAAGGCTAAGGAGCTTTTGTCTGAGCACAAAGGAACCTAATAAACTCACTGTAGGGAGCAGAAATGACTCTGTGCTTGTGTCACAAGCAAAAAATATGGACAACAGCAGCCCTCTTTCAGCCCCAGGCAAAATCTAATGCACTGAGAAAGTCACTTAATTTCTTTGAGTGGCACCTAGATTCACTTTTAGGTGAATAAAGGGTGGTGCATTTTCCAAAGTTTTGTATTAATGTCCAGATATAGATAATCATCCTAATTTAAAACTGCTAATCATAATTGGTGATCCCACGTGTCACTTTTTTTGCCTGTAAAATCATAGTTATGTATTCTTTCTCAAAAACTTTCTCTTAGGTAACTTTAGCATGTGGCTTGGGTGGGACAATATCTGTGTCTCGGTGTGTATACAGCGCCTAAGAGGATGGAGCCCTAACCTCTGCTGGCATCTCTAAATGGCTGATACTTTATATAGGATAGAAAATACGTGTGTTTTTTTGTTTTTTAGTTTTTTTTTTTTTTAGCCTGGGCACTGTAAGAATGCAACATCACAGAAGTCAGTTATTGCTACGGTTTATTTTCAGAGATTGTTGTGATGTCAGAAAATGATGCAGCTCCCATAGCCGCTGTCACAAGGGGGTTATCTTGGGCTGGGTAGCACAGAATTTATTAATTTATTTTAAGTCATGCTCAGCCTTGTCTGGTTGTGCCAGAAAGCTTTAATACTTAATATCCTTCCATGCATAAGAAACAAAAAGCTGCTCTTGTGTTCCATTTGTTGCTGCCTGCTGCAATGGGAAGAAGTAGGGAACCAGAAAAAATGCTGCTATAATAAAACAACTGTTCATTTACATCAGCACACAGTTTTTGAGAATGAGAGGGAAAAGCTTTAGAGATGGGGCGACATTTCTTCTACGTGTTGTTGAGTGGGGTGTGGGTTTTGTTTATCAAGGCTGTGTTCTCCACAACTCTTATTTGTGGGAAGAGAAATGTATTCAGAGAAAAAAACTCTGCTGAAAAAACATGGGACTGCTTTGAATGAAGAAGAGTTGTGAAGCTGTCAGCAAGCTTGTTACTGCTCCTGGCATGACTGTTTGCTGTGATTCTTCACTGAAAAGCACATTTTCTGGAATTTTAGGTGGCATCTGCAGGAAATGCCCAAAGGCATAATGGACAAGATGCCCAGAACTAATTATCTGCGACGTGGAGGGAAGTTTATAGCAATTCTATTTTGAATGAGTAATTCCAATTACTTGAGGACATTTTTAAAGCACTGGCATATTTGATAGAGGGAGGGGGGAAACCCAAACACAGCTTGTCGATGGAATCTGTTGATGCTGGCATTCAGTGGTGTAGATATTAACAGTGGGATAATACTTGTAATTCATTTAGCTCGAAAAACAAAAGCAGCCAGAGTAAGGCCAAGGTTTACAGAAAATGAGTCTCCAAAGATAAGTTCCTCACTCAGTATTTATTTACTTAATAAGGACAATTGCTTTTTAAAAGTGTCAAGTACTCACCACCTGATATCAATACATGCAGAATTGGTAGCAGAGGAAATGACTAAGAATGGGTGCCATAATCATTAAGCTGGTTTTGCTCAAGGTAGTCTGTGCCTGCGGTCAGAAGCAAGGCAAGCATCCAGGCTGTGGATTCTGGCCCAAATGAGGCAGCTCTCTGTTCTGAAATGAGATCAGAGTAGCTCTCTGATCTAAAATCATACAAAACCCCAGACTTGTGTGTTACAGACAGGAAGGTAACAAGGGCAGGACAAGAAAGGTCCTGCTGTCAGCTCGAGGATGTTTCCCTGACGGATGGGATGCTGTCCCTCAGCTGTGCTCATCCCTGCAGGCAGCACATGGGTGGGAAGGTCCCTCGGAGAGCAGAGCTGGGCTGTGTGCCCTGTGCAGGAGGGGTGGCACGGGAGGGGACACCGAGGCGCCTTGGAGAGGGGACAGGAGATGGGGACAGATTGGGCACACGTGGCCAGTGTGGTGTGAGCTCAAAATGTGGGCTTGCTGTGAGGGGACTGAATTAGTTTCAGATGACATCATACACAATGGCTGATTATATTTAGAATATGTGGTAATATGTTCTGAGACCTTCCATATGTTAATTATGCATGCTCCAATGTATGGCTACAGGAAGCTTGTGAAATCTAAGCAAGCCTAGGTAGGGAAAATATTTTCTCTAGATGAACTTTAAACACAGTTCTGCAAAAAGGTTTAACATACCACAACCACATTTATTTTTATTTTAAAGCTGGTTGTCTTTAATGGATGAAGGATTTACACGCTTAAGTGCTGGGGCTTAGTTGATATTTTGGGACAAGAAGGTGTTTGGTCCATATTTATCAAATGTAATGGTTTTGTTGAAAAGTAGACAGCAAGCACTTCTAATGCATTAAATTACAAAATGAGTTTAAAGGCTGTGGAGTTTGTTAGCCAATGTTGAAGGTATTGCCTCTGAAATATTACAGTAACTTAGTATATGTGGATGACCTATTAAAAAAACACAAACAGCCCCCCTCCAAACAACAAAAAACCCCAACCCCAACTCCCCCCAAACCCCCTCTTATAAACTTGCATTTTAGGTGTAAGTATTGTAGTATATGTTACTATCCTTCTGCCCATCCTTACTCCGATCTCAGCAGCAAATACCAAATACCTGAAATAATGAATGATCATCCTGATAGGCAATTTTGTGTAGATGATTAGCCTGGACCCTTAAACTTAGGTAAAGGGATGATTAAATTAATTCAAAGCACATTATTAACTTAGGCTGAGCTGAGACTGGGGCAGACTACCTTTAGGACTTTCCTTTAAAAATCCTAATCAGTTTTGCTGCCAGTAATGCATGGATTTCAGCTGAGCATCTGTAGGACAAACTAATGTGCAAATTCTTTTTTTTCCCTATTGTCTTTAATAGAATGTCATTGTCTTCTACAGAAAATATGGTGAGAAACAGTCTTTTCTGAAAAGATTGAACAGATTTGCCTATGTACTAAATCATTTGGTTTGAAAACACTGTGGGAAGAAACTGTTGGAAGTTGTAGATCAGTTGTAGTTCAGTTTTCTTATGTTCCCAGTCTGTCTGGACAGATTTCATAATAAAAATTGCGAAATTGTTGCATAGTTAGATAGAATCTGTTTGAGGAGCCCAGTTCAGACAGTGTGAACAACGATAAGTTCCTGAACATGTTATCAAAAGAGATTTCCAATTTGAGAGGCAATGTATATTTTCCTGTAGCAAGTGTCTACTCCTCCCCAACATTTATTAGAAAGCCTAAATTTCAGTTGAAAAAGTGTCTTAACAGAACATATTTGACTGACTGACTTAAAACTTTTTGTTTGAGGACAATTGATTCACACGAATCTGTTTGAAACTAAAGCTGCGATTTAACCCTGGTCACATGGGTTGAAGGATGTTTTGGGAAAAAATTTCCCTTCTTTGGCTCTTGATTAAACATCTCCTCTCCCCTAGATAATTTCTGTGTTGTACGTGAGACTGAACTACTCCCCTGGCTGCACACAAGAGTGCAAATTCTTCTTGGAATATTTAATTGAAGTTGTTTTTCTAGTAAAATCCAATGTGGCACTGTCCCACCATTAGTGTTCGAAATGTGAACTTGCACCTTCACATTTCACCCGACACTGCCTTCTTTTCATCAACGACTTTGAAATATCTAACATTTATTTCACTGCCATGGTGATACAAAAGCACTGTGGCAGCCCTTGCTGTCATTGGAAGAATTGGGACTGTTTGTTCTTCTGAGCTAGCTAATGGAGAAATGGAAGAAAGCAGTTTCATCAATCTCACTTTTTTGTGCTTTGGTAGTTTTGAAAAAGAGAACTTCTTTTTCTTCTCCCCATAGATAAGGTGTAGTACAAAAATTTTCCATAACTTTAGTAAATCAGATCAGAGAAATGCTCTGGAATGGGCTCTGCCACACTGGTCAGGCAGGAGGAGGGATTTGGTCACTGTCCCTCCAAGTCCTCTTTGGTGTGGCCGTAGCCAGTGCAAAAGACTGAACACAAACATCAAGGGCAGGGAGTAAACACAGAGACAAATTGATGCTGGTGGTGGGGAAAATGAAACGAGCATCACAGGGATGATGTAAGCAGCGTAGAACAAAAACCTTCATTGAAATAGATGTGAAAGGTATTTGATCTTCAGTTAAGGCAGGTGGCTTTGCACCTGATGCTGGTAAAAAAATATGCAAAACAAAAAGGAAAAATCACTTGGGAAAATGCTGGAATAACCTCTGTTGGACAGCCTCATTTGGGCTGACTGTTAGAAAGAGAGCAGCAGCTGGGAATTGTACTGTTATGTGGAAGTTCAGCTTCCCACATTAGAGAGAGAGTGTTGTAGAATCCAACAAAAAACAATCCAATTCGTGGTATTTTTGGTTTAGTTTTGGTGGGCAGTGAAAGCCCAGAAAAAAAACAGGCATAGAAATTAACTCTGAAAAATAACTTTGGACAATATGATTGAGCATATCGTCCAAAGACAATAGTTATCATAACAACCTATACTTTGATAACTTTTATAACTATAGTTATCAAAACAAGAGTTATCATAAAACACATTTTCCTTCATTTTATGATTGCATTGTTGTAGTGACTGGATAGATTATTTTCTTTCCCAATATCACATTTCTTCACTGCCTGTTTGAGCAGGAACTGCAAACTGTGTCCCGACGGGTGCAGTGTGATCTCTTGCTCTGGTTTACAGCTATCCAGGGAGGTTCACTGCTGCACCTCTGTGTTCAGCTTTGCTGTCCGTATGAAAATAATGTGCTCAGAGTTTTGGAGCTCTCTGTCCTTGCAGCAGTGCTGCAGCTCTGGTGGTTGGAGATGCTGGAAGCTGATTCCTTGCCTTGGGCCCTCAGACTCTCGTTTCTTAGGGGACAGGTTGCAGAAGGCTTGAGGCTTTTCTTTTTTAACCTTGTTTTTGTTGTCTTGCAGCAAGAAGAGATGCTTATGGGAGCAGTCATGGTTTTGCCAGTATGAATAAATAGAAAAGCAGAGAGATGACACCTTTGCTCAGACCTTGGTCAAATGTAGAAACCCAAAAATTCTTACAAATTGAAGTGTCTCCTACTACAGGCTCATCCACTGCATCTGTCTTTAATCATTTGCTCGTCCAGATCAAGACCCCTTTGAGCAACTCATATAATGCAATATATTATATGTGTAACTTATAAAAATATAATATATACATATATATGAAATAATACATAATATGTGTAATTTATATACAATATATATGTCATTTTGGATAATGAGCTGAACTAGGCTTTTTCAAAAAATCCCTTTTCCTGTTACAGCAAAACCCAGGATTCCCTTGATGTCTATGTACAGTGCAGTGGGGAACTCAACACCCAATTGCTAGTTCACTTCATGACATTTAAAATCACTATAATAATACCAAAATCAGCAATCAATTATGTGTAACAGCAACCTTTTCTTTGCTTCAGAACTGTTTTAAATATTCATGGCCAGGATCTTCCTGAGAGGAAGCTCTGCAGAAGATGGGGGTCTTCCTTTGCTGCTCTTTGTTTCTCCAAAGAGGGAGCAGAAATTGATGCCCTCCAGAGAAATCCACAAAACCTCACTGCAACGCTCACCTGTGAACAGACTCACCTGGGAGGAGAAGAGAATCAATCAGTGCAATCAATCATCAGCTGACTGTTATCTGCAATTAGAATTCAGTGTTTTCAGGAGGAGAAGTGGTGCTTGAGGGAGTTCAGGTCCATTTCCTACCCCTTGCAGTGCTGGGATAGTTCATTGAGGTGTTTTTGCTTTCCGGAATAACTCCCTTGGCTTACAAAGCCCCAAATGGTCTGACCCACTGGTTAGACATTGAGAAAGGAGTCACTTGCTCTGCTTAGGCCCCCAAATGTAAATAATAGCACCGAGGTATTCTGAGGAGCTGGAAAGGAGCTCGGCTTGGATACAAGGACAGCGGAGACAACAGAAGAAGCAGAACACGATGGGTGGCTTGTCTGATAAAGATGGGAAAACAGCTATGGCAAAGGGAGCAGGAAGGACCCTCAGAGCTGCTGCAGCTATATTCTGTCTTTGGGCTGGGGCAAAACTCCTGCGTGCACTGAACAGCATCCTTCAAAGTTAAGGACTTTTCCTGGAAACAGTGTAAGTGCAATTCCAGCCAGGTAAGAAAAATCTCTCCCCAGACCTTAGCCCTAAGAAGTTGCACAGCTCTGGTGCATTAAGACAGTGGATTATTTGGACAATGCTGTCTTTCTGTTTGTTTCCCAGTGTACAGGAATTACAGAACTGAATAATGTTAAAACACACTTTTAATGTCCCTAAGACCTGCTTGAATGGTTCTGGCTGGAGCTGTTGTCTTGTCATTCTTGTGCGCTCAGAGCCTTTGTCTGCCGTACCTCTCATTGAGTGTCTAATGCACATCAAGCAAATAGGATTGTCCCATGGCAATGCTTGGTGTTATTTCGGGTTTGAAATTGTTGTTGTTTTGGGTTTTAGAAAACTTGAAACTCTCCACTTTGGTCTGGCTTTGAATTGCTTGATCTTCATGTTAAGTTTCAGAAAGAGGTTTGGCTGAAGGAGGCACTGCATAGCTGTGTGCATAGTCACAGATGTGCACAGTTGGGCACAATCTGAGGCTTTCCCAAATGTGCTTTCATTCCTTTCTCCAGTTTCATATGTCCAAATGCTTCTCGAGACGAGTCTAGCACCAAATATAAGAGGAAATATTTTGCCCTTTCAAGGTTGAATCTCTAAATGTTACTGTTCCTCCTGAGGTCAGTACAAGGTTTTTATTTCCCTGTTCTAAGCAGGACAGAAAATTGCCAGTATCCTTTTTTTTTTTTGTCCCCATCTTCACAGGATTTATCCATGTGCAATCACTGCTGATTGGATTCTCCCTTTTCAGGCACCCAGCTGTGCTGCCTGAATGCTCACCCCGGCCTGCTTGCCAATTTTAAATGCTTTACAGGGTCATGTTTTCATTCAAGCCAATCTGAATTGCACGTCACATCAAATGTTCCACTTCAAAAAACAACAACAACAAAAAAATCCACCAAAAAAACCCAAAGGAAAAAGTCCCCCAAAACCTAAATCCACCCTATTCCCCAAATGCCGACCTCACATGTTTTAACTCTCTGGAATATCCCACTGTAGAATGACATGTCTGTCATGACAAGAGGTGCATCTGAGCAGGGATCCAGTGTGGACTCTCCTGAGAATTTCAGGGGTTGGCTTGCACTGTTTCTCCTGGAATATCTCCCCTTTTCTACCACGCAGGACTCTTTTCTCAGTCATCAACTTTGGAAGTTTAAGATGCCTTATGGTAACAAATTTCTTCCAACCTCCTTCTGCAGAAAACAGAAAGAAATTGTCTTGTCATATAATGAGTGAAGTTGCAGAATTCTTTGCCCATGCTGAATGTTTCATACAGAAGCTCTTTTCTGTATATATATTTTTTTTCTCCATGGATTTGAAAGCTGAGGTACTTTTGTGAGCGAACCCTTTACGAATTTGGGTGAATCAAAGTGGATTTTGTAGTTTGAAGGGAGACCCTGTGAAACTTAAGGTATCTGTGGGTTTTTGACTACAAACCAGAGAAACTGCAGCAGTTTTAATTTTGATTGCTGTGGCTCAAATTGCCATCAGAGAACTCTTTCTCTTGGAAGATTTTTTTCAAAGTATTTCTCCCCTTACTCTGAGTGATAGTATGATATGTTCTTATTAGGCTACTGAGGCTCCAAGATAACAAATGTGTTTGCCTAAATTGTCTTTTTTGGTTTGGTTTTTTCTTTTGTCTGAAGGCATGTGGCATTTTTGTCAAAATCAACTCTTAAATAGCCTCTGTTAAGAAGGCTTTAGTGTTCATCAAATGCTACAGCTAATCTTTGAATAATGATGTATGTAAACTTCAACTCAAAGACCTACTGGAAACAGTGGAAAACTGACAAAAAGTTGTCATGGAAACCACTAATACCTAGATATGGGTGAGAAAAGAGGCTTTCATTCAAAGACCACAATTATTTGCAAAAGAATCTGTAAGATTCTGAAACATTTTTTCTACTCTGTTCTGATGGTAGAGCTGCTTTTAATTTTCATAAATGTGCGTGTGGATTCACACATGAACACAGATGAGGAACATTGTGCTTTGTGCTGGATGAATAAGAAGACTGCTGGAAGAGGAAATTGCTGAGAATCAAAGAAAGATTAAGAGGAAGATTTTGTTGGATTTTTGTGATTGATTATAGCTTTTTAATTTCTGATTAAATGTGTTTAATTCTTACTGACTGAGCACAAGAGAGGAAAATATGTATATGAAATAAATGTATGGGCATGATGTGGAACAGAGAGAAAACATCTGGCAAGTCTGGTTACTCAGGAAATAAAATGGTTGCTGAAATGACGAAGATGAAAGGAAGGCTGTGTTTGTAGCCTGTATCTTAGATACTCTTCTTTTGAGTTTGTCTTGCTAAAAGTAACTCAGCAGTTACTCAACATTCCTAGAAAATTTGTGGTAAGTATCTAAATATGGATTGATACAGCAATTGCTTTTAATTCAGACGCTTCCGTTATCTAAAGATTGCTGTGTACAACAATAGGTGTGTGTCATTTAGGTGGACTTTAAGAAATGCCACCTTGTCTATCTTTACAGAGCTCTCTCAAGGCAGTTATTACAGTGCTGCAATATTCTTTGGAATGCCCTGGGCTGACATTTCTGCACAGAAGACTCACACTGCCTTCTCAAAGGCCTGTTCCTGCCGCTGTGCCCTGCCCAGTGCAGACTTTAAATGATGCTGTGCTGCTGATTAAATGATTGCTCACTGATACTCAGCCTTTCCTTCCACTGGGGCATTGTTTCCTGTGCCACGCTTGCTCTTGGCTAGGGATAGCGATGCAATAACCTTATATCTTAATTAACCAGAACTCACGATGCAGAGCTCAGGCTGACGCTCTGCTCTCGTGTCAGTGCTGCGTGACTCGGTAAAAATCCCAACACAACAGTGAAAAATCTTAATAGGCAAAATGATCACTCTTGGTTTAGCGTGACAGGCCCTGGAGACAGAGCTAATGAATAAAGACGCAGACCCCTCGATACATGGGGAGAGTTGCTGTTGACTGATCTTAATGATTATATGGAAAAGTAGGGTTTCTTCTGCTTTGTGGGTTTGCCAATGCAACTTCATATTGAATAAGAATGACAGAACTGGGCCAGACCCATCCCGTCCTGTGAGCTGTCTCTGGCGGCGACAGCAGCGGCAATAATGGACAGCGTAGAAGCACAAGGCACAGCTGTAGCTCCTGAGTCAAAGTGGTGTCGTGGAGCTCAAAACCAATGTGTCTGGCACGTGGGGCAGCAGCTCTGGGTCCATCCTGCCCCCTTGGCACCTCTGGCTGCAAAGTGCTGCCCCGGCACTGCTGTGTGCACTGCCACCCCTGACTGCAGTGCTGCCATCCTTCCCCCGGGCACAAGGTAAAACCCTCACCCAGAGAAGTGAAACACAATTGCTTGGGCTTCTGAAACTTGAGTTGTGCCTTTTCATTGAAATGCTAAGGTTCTGCATTGAGCCTGAGGTAGAAATCAATCTTAAAAAAGCTTACCTGAGTACTCTGCCTTGTGCTGTTGATACTGGATAACACAATTAAAAGTTCAGTAAGGATTTCAAGCAGGTAATCCACACTATTCATTTTACATGGAGGATTATATACTCATGTCTGTTTAGCTATTCATTACCTGCCCTTTGGTACAATTGCTGACTGAAGACTAATTCATTCCTATTTTTATTAAGGCAAGTGGTGCTGTAATGATGTGCAGCAGAATAAATCCATGGTGGAAGAGAATTACAGCTGGAGCCAGAGGGGTTTAGGACATCAACATAACATTTTTGATGGAAGGAAAGGGTAGTTTAATAAAATATGAAACGGGATTAATGCTGTAGATAATCTTAAAATACTGAGTAGCTAAGAGCAGTGGCAATTGCACATACATGTATGGCTGTAACTGGCTGATGGTGAGTGCTTGTGTTTAAAAGACATTATCAAAATGCTATGAAAGACCCTAAATACAGATTGCTTGCGTTCGTATAATCTAAGGCGATTGTCATCTTACCAGAGAAGCAAACAAAACTAAGCTATTTCTCCCATTCTGTGAAAATTGAAGGAACTGGCTTTGGGAATTGAAATTCACGGTAGCAAATTTCCCAGTGTGTAACTACGGCGCTGTCAGTGCTCTCTCAGGTTGGTTTTCCATTCTCAGGCAAGCTGTCTCTCTGTTCCAGGAGCCCTACCACGCACCGGGGCTGTCCCTGTGGCAGGACAGGTTTTCCTGCTGGGGAAAGTCCTTAACCTGCTCAGCTCTCCCATAATTTCTCTGGTGTCATGTTCTTGGAGACTGCTAGCCATGGGCTGGTGCAGATTTTTCCCAACCTGTAATGGCGATAAACTATATTTTTCTCCAAGACCTTGCTCATTAACTTTGGAAATGCTCATTTTTTGAAAATAAACTCCAGCAAGCATATCTCATGTGTCTTAGTGCAGCTGAGATGTGTAATAGGTCCTTGCCATGGCCTTTTGTGCTGACCTTTTCATTTAATTCACAGCAACACTGGACAAAACTAATGAGGCAATGCTGAACCTTGCTTGCAACACCCAGTGTCAACAGTATGGCATTATAAGAATGGTTTGAGACTAAATTGCCATTCACCTTTTGTTATTGTTGAGTTTTAGGCTATGTACACTGAAATGACACTTTCATGAGTTTTGACAGATTTTGAAAAACCCTATTTAATGTATTTTTAATAATATTGTGGCATATTTTCCAAAGATGTTGGTTTAATTTCGTTAGAAATTGATCCATTTCTATTGCATGCTTTAACACCAGTAGTACTTAGATTTGTGCTATCAGATATTTCATAATAGCTATGCTTTAGCTCTGTAAATGTTTCTATTTGTTATAGGCATATCAAGTAATCATATGCCCATAGGCATTAAGGCTTCGCTGTGCTTTAATCACAAACTGTTTTCCCTGGGTGCAGGGTTTTTTGGGGCCCGATTTTCAGTGTGAGGAGAAAAGCCTTTGGTGCTCGTTTTGAGTATGGGTTGGGATGTGGTGAGACGTGTCTTGGCTTCTGTGAGAGATTTTTGGCCATCCTTCCAGAAAACTCGGCATCCTGCACAGCTGAACTTTGCCTCTACGTAAAGAAAATTGATACTTGAGGAAGAAACTGGAGGTTGAGGACCTGCTGCAGCAGCACACTGAAGGACCTGTTAAAATTTCAGCTGACAGGCAGCTCTTTTGAAATCTGGACATTAAACCAGCGGAGGGAGCAGCAGACTCCCATTGACTCCCGTGAGCCAGGGTTCAATCTAATTTCCTAATTAAATGGTCCTGTTCTTCAGCAAAAGCATTAGAAAGAGAAATGCTCAGTAATTGCTTTGAGTATTTTCAGTGATATCTATTTGCTTAGGATAACACATTTCACGACAGTGCAATAACTACTTTTGTGGTTTCACACTGTGCAAGAGATGAATATGTAGGTGAGTTAGTACCTTTGTGGACTTTTCTCTCAAGACAATGATTTTGGACTCTCTTGTTGAGTTGAATAATTTCCCTCATTTGCTCAGTTTCCTGTCTCTGACTGTGGAAATCAAAGAAGGTAAAAGGTGTCTAAAATACTTCTGCAAAATCAGCTCTTAAAATAACATTTTAGTCTTTTACATTCAGACCCGAATATAATTATTTAGAAGATAAAAGCCTGGGGAAGAAAGAGCTTTCTTTTGTGAACAGTTTTCCCATTATTCCTTTTGATCTAATTGGCCTATAGCAAAACTCCTCTATATTTTCCATTAAGAGGAAGAAAAAGGACTTTATTTTTCTGCTGCAGGGAGAAAAAAATAATTTGGCAGTCTCTATTCAAATAAATAGTTGTGTTTACTACTTTTGCACTGGAGAAATATTTTATGTTCGCAAAGTTAATCCTAAAGATTTGATCGGGTTTTCTGAATGAGGTAAATTGTGTGTTTTAAATAGAAAAATAGAATTTAAAAAAAAAATATCAAAATTTGCCTGAACAAGTGCCACTGCCACAAAAGAAAGATCACATCGTTACTGAAATGTGGGTCACAGCACGATATGCTTCATATGTTTAATTGAATCTTTTTATGAATGGCAGACTTTCATGCATTTCTTATTAAAGGAAACGTAGTGCTTTCATTTATTAGGAGGTGGGAGCAAGGTTGTACTGAAGAGATTATAGGCTATGATTTATTCACCACCAGCTGCCAGTGCTTCCGACCTGTGAGATGACACCTCATGAGAGGGATTTCTCAGGGCAGGAGAGCTGGGGTTCATCTGATGCCCTGGGGTGATGTCTTCTTCAAGGACGTGCCCTCCTGCTCCACTCAAGGGCCAGCTGGAGGGTGGAAATGCCATCTGAAAGCTCTCTCTGGGAACACATCATTTGAAGGGTGGCTTCTCCTTTTCCGTGTCCATCCAAAGTGAGGGAGTGACCCCCATCAGCCCAGGTGAGTGCTCTGTGCAGAATGAGTTCCCAAGCAGGGATTTGGATGTGAGTGAGTGCAGGTGAGTGCTCTGTGCAGAATAGGTTCCTGAGCAGAGATGTGGGTGTGAGTGAGCCCAGGTGAGTGTTTTGTGCAGGATGGGTTCCCGAGCTGGGATTTGGCTGTGAGTGAGCCCAGGTGAGTGTTTTGTGCAGGATGGGTTCCCGAGCAGGGATTTGGCTGTGAGTGAGCCCAGGTGAGTGCTCTGTGCAGAATGAGTTCCCAGGCAGAGATGTGGCTATGAGCGAGCCCAGCTCTGCTCCCCGTGCCAGCTCACACCAGAGCCCTCCTGGGGGTCTTCGCCATGTGTTGCGTTGTCTTCCCATTTGGAACTTGGTTTTACATTCCCTTGGACCCAGAAGGAAGGCAAGGCAAGGCTCTGGTAAGAGTGGGAAAGATGTAAAAGCAATGCACTGCTGCTCTTCACTACTGCAGCATCCCACAGGGATGGGAAGGATGATGATGTTGGGTCCTGGGCATGTTTTCAGTTGATTTAGATGTATTCCCCTCTGGTGGTAGGGCAGCTTCCTAAAAGGAAATAGCATCTGATTTGGACAGATGTCTGTCATTGTAATTATAATTTTTCAGGTGGTTAATGACACCGAAAATGGTCAGAATCAAAATATTTAGGCTGCCTCCCATGTGTGTTCTAAATCAGGCTGAGCCCTTGCACAGAAATGTGAAATAAATAAGCACATCCTCCCTGGGGCCTCATGCTCACACAGATAGGAAACAATTTTTATTAGGGGGAAGTAAACTGTGTTTGGTAAGCCAGAAACTGAATCCATACAAAATTAAAGAATAAAATGCATGCGTCCTCCTCTGTAACATTAACATGAGTCTGCTATTTCCTTTCCAGTAACGTCCAGATTTGGGACACAGTTTTCATCTTCTGCTCCTGATTTGAAGCAATAACAATAACCACAGACTGGTTTTAGAAAGTTTTGGTTGTTTTTGTTGTTGGGGTTTTTTGTTGGTTTGGATTTTTGTTTGTATTGGTTTGTTTGTTTGGTTTTGGTTTTTTTTTGGTCCCTCTTGGAAGGACTACAATCAACCCAGCTAAAGATTTAAGGGTTTGGTTTTAAGATCTCGGCTCTGCTGCTCTCTTGTTTTATCTTTCTCCACAAGGTTCTCAGCTGATGCAATTTCTTATCGTGGAATAATCTGTTCTGTGTCTTGCAGGGGTAGCGTAATCGTTGTTGTCTCTGCCAGCCAAGTCTCCAGCAGGAAGAGAGAAGAATATTTGAGGCTCTGGAGCAGATTCATTGCTTGGATTTCTCACTTGCTTGAGAGTATTTTCTTCTCCCCAAACCTCATTCAAGGCAAGCACTTTTTCCTCTCCAAGCCCCTCTCATTACGCTGGACCCCCTTTCAATTCTAGATTCATATTAGTCAAGATTTATGCAGCTTTCCAAGTGTTACAGGAAAAGCAAGGATTCTTTGCCAGCTATAAATCTAGGATGTGGACATACATGATGGTAATAACCCATCACTTGAGCTAATTAGTAGGTGATTCATGTGGAAGGAAAATGTATTATAAAAACTTTTTGTATTCCACTTGTCTTCACCATGCACTAACCCTGACCTAAGTTATTTCCATATATTTATTTTCCTTTCTGTTTTGAGATTTTAGGAGGGTTTTATCCTAGGCTCGCTGAGTCTGCTTTACTGCTTTTCCATATCTTATTTCAAAATGTGACCTGACACAAGATTCAGTTCATCAGTTAATTAACAAACAGGCTTCTTTCCAATCATAAATACATAAGTTCTCTAAATGGTGTTTATTCTGATCTCTCTTACAGGGGAATAATTTATGCAAGCTCCTCTAACCTTGACATGGAATTCAGATTGCCTGCAATTACCTGCAAGGTTTGAATTAACACAACAGAAGCCTTTTTCATTTGAGAAGTGAAATTTGAGTTCGGGGTTACTCCTCAGCCTCACCTACAGAAGGATGAATGATTTTGGTGTTTTGCGTTCTGCTTTCTCATCCCATCTTCTTAAAAGCTCAAGCAGCACTGGCTCTCATCCTGCTAGAGAGGATTTGGGTAGGATGAGCATCAGGTCACTGATGAAAATCCACAACTGCCAGCCCATGAGCAGGCAAATTTCCTGTGTCATACATCCCGTGCTCTGACTTTGCATCTCATGGCTGAAATACAGCTTGCGACAGGTAAGAAGTCTCCCCACTTACAGAGTTCCTACAGGAAAAGGTATTTCCTGTGTATTCATCCATTGAAAATTTGATCTCTCCGCGTTTGTGGCTGAGCAAGGGGCTTGGGGTTTTTGTTTTCCTGTTGGAGTCGAGCAACGGGATTTTCTGTTTTGATAAAGATTCAGAGGCTTTGAAACTGCACCTGCACGCAGCTGAGATTCCCGGTCTGTTTTTGAAGAGCTCCTCCATCAGCCACCCCCCTACCTTTGGGAAAAAATGGAGAAGGAGAAGGCATGTGGGGAGGCTCCTCCTTGGAGGATCACCAGGCCCATAGAGCCTTCTGTCAAAGCATCTGCCAGTGCCTGGGCTGATCTTCTGGGGCCACACATCACTGGGGAGGCAGCATACCGTTTTGGGAGGCAGCACTGCAGCCAGCCTGTGGAAAAGCTGAAGGTAGGTCTGTGGTTGCTTGCTGGCCTTCTGTCACATGGTGAGGAAGACTTTGGGAATTAAGGGTAAGGAAAGAATCAACTTTCAAGCTGATTTCTCTTTGAACTAATTCGTTCCCGGGGGAGCGTTTCAGTGAGACCCATTGTCCCAGTGTTGGAACATCATCCAGCCAGCTCTGGTTCCTGTTTTATTCAGGACTTGAGCACTTCAGTCCTAATTCTTCAGTTCCTTAAATTTCATCCAGGCATTTACACCTGTTGGAAGTGGGTTTAACAGGCTTTGCTGTTCTGTTTTTATGCCTTTCTTTGTACTTTTCCCAATATAAATAATAGTAGAGCTGTAAATGTAATAGACTAAATGCCTAGGAAGGATGGGATGGAATGGAAACCAAGGTGTGATCCATTTTCAAAAATCAAGATCCAGTCAATCTGTTGTCTATCTGGTTTCTAGCTTCTATTCACTTGATAAGGGAATAAAGTATGTTGGAAGATATTTGAAAATCCATCCCAGAGAGGAAAATCAAGGGTTGCACCTGCTGACAGATGGTTTGGTTTGCAGGTACCCATGGTGAGTGCCATGTGCCAAGAGTTGTGATGAGTTTGTTCAAAGGCTTGAGATGTCAGGAGGGAATGGCCAGCCTGCTCCCATGGCTGGCTGCTGATGCATTTCCAGAGCTGCTCCTGGGCGCTTAGGCAGCTGGCATACTCTTATTTATCATAGGGAATTGACTGGGCATTCTTTTCCCCCTCAGGTTCCCACACTCTCAGTGCAGCTGAAGTGATGTAATTAACATTTTAAATAAGGCAGTGCTTCAACAAAATTATTTCAGTTAAGATGACCCTGCGGAAGGGGATCAGTTTATGTTTTATGCACCCATGGCAGCTTGCCTCCCCTGAAAGGCTGAGGTCTGCAGTTGTTAAGGCTTCTGGTGGAGTTCAGGGACTTTTTCGAACAGAAGTAGGTTATGTCAACTCATCTTGAAAATAATAGAATTTAAATATCCAATGACAAGGAGTGCCCTGCTCGGGGAAAGGATGCATTCTCCAGGTCATCCTAGCACAGCAGAAATAATTCAATGCCACAACTGGCACCCAGAAGTGCAGCAGCAACGATAAGGTCCATCAAAATCTCAGATCCAGCAAACTGATGGGTGTGCCTGGAATCCTGCTCTGTATAAAACACAGAGCTCTGCAAGAACAGCTTGCTTATTTCTGCAGCGATAGCTGATAGAGCTTTTGTGTGCCTTTTTCCAGGCCTGCTGGGGTACTAAAATGCCCCATGTTTGGCTGTGTGAGCAGAGGGTGAAGGGCAGCTTGCTCCTGCCCTGACCAAAGCAATGTTCCTACATCCCTCAGACCACCTGGGTTTGTCTCTGTGTCAGGACCATGGCAGTCAGAAGGGGCATCGCACACACTGCACAGAAGTGTCTTTGCGAAGTGGTAGTAGTGCCTGTGGAATGGAAGGGGGACTCAAAGGAAAGGAATTAAGCAGAGAGTAATGGGGAAAAAAAACAAAACAAAAGGTTTTCCAGTGAAATTGAATCAGCAGATAAACCTTCTGTAAGTGAATCCATACGTTTGTAGCATCCAGAGTAAGATAATGCTGAGATAAAACTGTAACAAGGTAATTTAGCTCCAAGCTGATTTTGGAGATGCTGACATACACATGCGTTGCTTTAAGAGAAACCTACAGAAGGGAGGGATTTTGATGTACACACCACCTTCTTCTTGGCTGCAAAACAAGTTAAGCAGCCAGCTGAAAGGTTTAAGGTGTCTGAGCGTACCAGTTGGTCATTAGGTGCATGGTTGTTGGAGGGAAGATGAGACCTGTTCATGCCTAATGAGAGCACTGCCAGCTGTGCCTGCAGGGCTGAGGTCTAGTGAGGCCCACGAACATCTGGTCCCCATAGAGCCTGTGAGCACAGAGAGGGCTTTTGGTCAATGAGAAGAATGCAGCGCTCATGTGGCTGCAAGGCAGATGGCAAGGGTGATGGTAGAAAAGTTCCTCTGGGAGTCCCTGGTCAAGGGAAGTGTGTCAGAGTTGATTTCTGAACACTGCAGGCCATGTTAGCTGCAGGAACTTTCTGCCCAGTAAATCCTGATGCAAACTGTATCTGATCAAAATTGACTTTTGAGGGAGCTTGTTTCTGTCCTGCCTTGATGAGATAGCTGGCGTGGATATCCACAGAAACACATCATGGCTCTGATGTTATTTTCTGCAAGGGATATTTGCGTCTGAAACCCTGGCCCTGGAACAGGGAACCTTAGCCTTTTCTCCAGCTTGTTCAAGAAAGTGATTGTGATTGAAATAATGAATGAAGGAAAAGAACTTGTGCTTCCATTGTTAAAATGTTCTGCATTTCACCAGATTCATTATTGCATCGAGCTTCAAATCCTGCTGGATTGCAAATAGCAGACCTTTCACTAGCTGTAGGCAGTCCTGGATCCCTGGAGCTTTGATAAGCAGAGAGGAAAGTCTAAAAGTTCAGCATCTGAGGAAAGAAGCCCAGATTCCTTTTCTGGTGAGAAATAGCAATGAAGCAGCATTGTTCCTGTGTTTGCAGCAGATCGTGGAAGCCACGCAATATTCCCCTCGCGCAGCATCGTTTTGCCTGTCCATCCTCTCGAGCTGACTCTCGTGGCTCCCTGGCCCAAATCCCCGCTCTTCAGCAGGAGCAGGATGCTGCAGCCTGCCCCCGTACGTGTGTGCCAGGAAACATGAATGTCAACTTCGTGCTCTCACAATTGTGTTGACTCCCATCTGCTTTAGAATCCAGCTCGAAGTGCCCTGCTCTATTTAAAACCCTGTTTGACAATCTGAATATCAGCACAAAGATGCTGTTCAGCTTTCTCTTGAAAACAAAATACAAAGAGAAGAAAGAATTTTGTTGAAATATATTAGTGGACATTACAAGCTGGAGTTTGTTTCAGCCACTGTGTTGTCTCTGCATCTGACAAAAACAGCGCCTGGCTTATCTATTACAGAAAACTCCTGTGATCAAAATGTACTTCAGCTGGTGGAAACCATTGTAATTTTCTTATTGCTCATTATTTACACCAGGAGAATGAATCCTAATTAATTTTTGTTAGGTACTTACTGTGATTGCTCAGCTTTCTCGAATGAAGATAGGGATCAAGAATCAGTTTGTGGAAGGATTTGCATTTTTTGAGATGCTTTCCAAAGGTTTTCATTGCGCCTGGAATTTGTCAGTCATATCCTCTTGGTCTGTGCAGAGAGAGCATTCTGCGTGAACTTTTGGAGCTAGTGCAAGAGGATGCTCCAGGATTAGAGTCTTAAGCTGTCCCACAGGCTTTTCTTCCTGTTCCCTTTTCCCTTGACACCCCTCCCAGGTCTGACCTGTGTTTCTGTGGCAGAGATGTTACTTTGGAGATAGGCAATGACGAGATTGTGTAGTTGAAATGTGACTCTCTTCTGAGACAAAATTCACAGTTTTCCCCTGATCAGATGAGATTAAAACTCTACAGCTCAACTTAACTTAAAAATATTTTTGGCTTTATCCTTTTGGCCCAGACACAATCTTATCTGAAACAGATGAGAGCTTATCCTTGTCTTTAGATTTTGTTATTCCTAAATTTTATGCTTATAAACTAGCTATCAGAATTTAATGAAATGAACCCCTTTTTAATAATGGACTCTAACCTGCACAGTAATAAAAAATAAAACTTCAACAAATAGATAAGTGGCAAATTTTCTAACACATTGAAATGAGTTTAAGGAAGTGGGGAATTTGGTTATGATCTTAGGTTTTCCTTTACTTTTTTTCCCTTCCAATGATATTGGAGTATTTAAATCTTGGACTGCTTGGAAAACAGAAGTTTTGCTTCTTATTTGGCATAGAATTCAAACAGGGGGTAACACTGTCAGAGTCTGGAGTTGGATAAAACATTTCCCAGATTTTATAGAGAGCTTGAACTTGGGTTTCTGATTTCATTCATTCCAAGGAAAGAAGCCAGACAAGAAGTTATATGTATAGAAATATTTTAGAGGTATTAAAATATTTTTATCCTCTCATCACTAGTTTCTGAGTGAATAGGTTTGGATCTGAATTTCAGCTGCAGTCAAGAGTCTCAATCAAGGCTTTAATTTAGGGCCATCTTTCATTCTGAATGGCTTCTGTGGGTTTATGACTCTACTTGGTTGTTTGTTGTGTTTTGTTTTTTTTTTTTTTTCATTTCAAACTCAATACAGTCCAGACACTTTAGGCAGCACAATTATTTAAATTGGCAAAATATACCGGAGTAGTTTGCAGATAATGAACTCATGGGTATTATGGGAAGCTGACACCCGTGATTGTCAACCTTGACCTCCAGCCATCTTTGCTTTAAGTAAAATCTTTGTGAAAAGCTTTGCCTAATCAATTGTCTCCAAGAAAAAGCCAAAACATAGTTGTATTTTTTTGTGAATGCACCATAAAAGCATTAAAATAGCAAGTGATTTCTAATTATGAAAAAAAAAGTGAAGAAAAGGTCATCTTAAGCTTCAGGATAAATTGCCTGGGGTTAAGGGAAAATCTGAAAAAGCAAAAAGTTCTGTATTGCTTCCTGACATTTGAGCAAACAGGTTTTTGCAGCTGTGTGTAATTACATGAAGTTAAAGGACTGTTTATTTAACAATGATATATTTATACATTTACTAGGAAATACAGCACTAGTCAGGGAGGCATTAAAATATCTGTTAAGCTATCCATTATAATATCTGCAAGCTGAAGCCCTTAAGAAATAGTATTTTTCCGTAGTATTTTTTCATACAATCATTTTTCAGTTTGCTGTAAACACAGCAAGAAAGGCATAATCCGAGGGGGAAGTTCATGGAGGTTCACAAAGAAACAGGGCTGTGTACCTTTAAAGTTTATTTCTCCCTCTGATATAAATTGAACACCTGTTTGCATGTCAGGACTTCAGGATTTTGGAGTGGTTTTGGTATGTTTGTCTTTGTGTCACTTTTGTTAGGTTGTGAAATTGTAGTATCTCCCCTCACAGGGAAAACTGAGCTCTGGCCTGATAAATTCAAAATACAGAGGGGAGATTTAGATGCTGAAACCCTAGACTAACCTCTTACCGCACTTCTAGCCCTACAGACACATTTGCAAGTGAAGTTTTTCTGTTCACATGAAGTAATGCATGTCCTGAGTGACTTCTGCCATGTTATGGTAGAGCAATCTGCTGTTCGTGCATTCCCTCTGCAGCCTGGCTCCTACCAGGATTCAGTCAGGGTTCATCTGCTGGAACAAGCTCTGTGTGGAGTGCGGAGACAGCCTCACCATTCACGAGAAAAATGTGTGGAGGAGGCGTGGATGGTGATACAACTCCAGTTTACACAAGGGTGTCGTGGTTCAGAGCCTTTGATGGCGATGGGATGCACTCTCTTCCCTGTGGGATCACAGTCCATGTGCTGTAGATGTACTGCTCTTGAAAAAGCTGCCCCAGCTCATAGCTGATGTATTGAAAATTTCTATTCCTCCTTTAAAAGTGTTCTGTTAAGTTAGAGAGCCCAGGGGACTGAAGCCAGTTTTTCAAAGTCACAGGCTAGCATCTTATGCATTCATATTGAAACCAGAAGATGGAATTCAGTTTTAATATTTTTCTTGGGTAATCCATCTTCTCTCTTCATCTTCTTGAATTAATTTAGCAGTGCTGAAAAGTTCTGAAATGATTTCCTGGACTAGATTAATTATTTAAGACAATGGGAGTTGTTTAGTTGACTTCACTGTGAATTAGAAGTCATTTATTTAAAGGCAAGATACAGCACGAACAACTAGTAAAGTCAGCTCTCCCTTCTCTTGTTCCTCCTACAGAAACACACTGGCACTCTCACTTGTAATTTCAGCTTTGTCCTCTAATTGTGAAAACAGATTTTTCTCCAGACCTTTTCATTTCTTGGTGAATTTGGGAAGAGGTTACTGGTGATGATACACAGACCTTCCTGCTGAAAACTGGATTAATATAATGAGTTCTTCTTACAGGTTTTATCAAACAAAAACCGGAGCGTATCATGGAGTATTTAGAATAGATTTTTTTTTCTGGTTTGAAGCAGTTATATGGTGTGATGTTCATAATCATAATCATAGAAAACTAGAATAATTTAAGTTGGAAAAGACCTCTAAGATCATTGAGTCCACCCAGCACTGCCAAGTCCACCACTTTAATAAAGTTTAAAGGACTGCCTTTTGGGCATGTCTGTCTGTAGGTTGTAGAGGTGGGGAGCAACACACAGGCTGTGACAGAACATGAAGAGCCGGTGGGATGGATTTGTTATAATAGAGCATTTTATTGTCAGTACTGCAGTGCATCTTGCCCCTTTGTCAGCAGCCAGAATTATCTGAGTGGAGAAGGGTGGCAGTACTCTACCTGACATATTCTGTTGGGCCACAGCTAATAAGAATTTACTTCTTTTTGTGCCACCAGTTATGGTTAGAAAACCAATCCTGTGACACCAGAGGGGAGAAAACCCAACCCCCTGCCTATTTCTTTTGCTCTTTTTAAGTTTTGCTAAGGAGGGCTGAAACTAATTGGAGTCAGTTTTATGGACATTCTTTAAGAATATGCCTTAAGGCTTTTGCCCCTTTTTGCCATTGACAATGCTATTGGAAAGGGACACAGATTGCTCCACTAGAACAGTCATAACTTCCCAGTGACTTCAAGTTTCATTATTTCATTATTCATTTCTTGCTTACTTTGGTGGCAGCGCCTTGTGCAAGCATGGTTGAATTCAGACAAGGTGGTTATTTGCATGGCTTGTTCTGCCTTAAAATTATTGACGGCTTATTCTCCTTCATTTCAAACATCAAAATGCATTATCCTACAAACATCTTTACCTTGCAAATCAACCTGAATCTGGTTTTGAACTCTCCAGTAATTTTAATAATGCGTTAACTCTCATAATGTCAAGAATCTTTTGATCTCACTCTGCTTTAGGATATGATTGTCATCATTGGTTTAGTCCTTCTCCCACTGAAGTTAACAAAAAGGCTTCCATTAAATTCAAAGGGAGGCAGAATTCAGCCTAATTTAATCATTTTCCAAACAGTACCTGATTTGTAGACCTGAGTGCTACCTGGACCCTCAAATGGGAAATTACACTTGAGATTTTAGTTTGATAATAAACCTCTTTGTCTGCAGTAACCCAGATGGCAGTCTGGATCTCAGTCTTAACGATAAGGGGAGTTCAAGTCCCTACCTGTCTGATGCTAAAATTTTATGCAAAATGAACTATTTTGTTACTTTTGAGCAAGAGAAGGCTGTCTTGTGACCCTTTCTTCTCTTTATTGGTCCCAATTTTGCATTCAGACCCATAAAATGACTCCAAATTTCTTATACTAGTCCAAAATTGATTCTTTATTATTTCTCTGTGTTTTCCTGGCTGAATACAGAGATAGGAATGTAGAATATGTGGTGGACTGCTGTGAGGTTACTGTGCTGATAGCAGTATTACTCTAAAGATGTATTTCTACAATATATTCCCTGTATCCGCACCCTGAATTCATAAGGAGGACGTAATAAATTCTGACTCTTCCCATAGATTCCAATTATCCTCAAAATCATGGGCAATCTTAGCTTTTTAATGCTCTTTGGTACCCAGTGGTCCTGTACCTTTACAGTTAACATTATTATTGCTTGATCTTGCTGCTGCTTTCTGACTGTTTTAATTCTGGAATTAGTCATGCATACTCCACAACTTCCCTGTAAAGTCAGGGGATGAGTTTTGCAATTGGCATGTTGTGATGAGATCATTTGGGACCCTAATGAATATATTAAACAGGCCGGGGGAGATGAGAACTGTTTTGGATTTATCTGAAGATATCTTTGGAGCCATTCAGCAAAGCAAAACAAAATAAGGAAAAGAATAAATTTGTTTTCAAGTGCTTCAGTTGTGACATTGTTTGCTTCAAAATGAAATGCTTTAGTTTTAGGTGACTTAAACTTCAGGCTGAGTTCCAGTGGAAAACATCTTGATTTAAGGAAGAATATTTTAGCAAAACTTTTAAATTATGTTGATCCATTATTCTTTCTTTGTGTCTTTCCCTTTAGCGTGTCTGCAGCTGCCAAAGTTGTGGCACTAGAGCTGCCGATGACCTTTCCTGTTTTCCACTGCATTTTTTGCTTAGTTCCAGTTGCACTGTTCCATTGAGTCCACCAAGTAGGGGACAGCACTGAAAGCAGAGCATGGACAGTCAGAGTTTCCTTCAGTGCCTTCACAAACCTGGAGTCCCATTTGAATCCACCTCCAAATGGGATAAAGATAAAGGCTAACGGGAATTACGTTCAAGAAAAATGTCCTGGAAGAGATTTAGAAATTCCTGGCTTAAGAACGTAGCCCTGCTGTAGCTGCTGGAGATGAAGGGGTTAAGACTCATCCGTGCTTATTCTTTGGTTTCTGATTCTGCCTCTGGAGCAACTGTGCTGGTCGCTGAAGGCAGCAGGAACACTCAACTGGGTAGAAGACTGGCTCCAGCTGGTACAGCCACTTCTGTGAAAGGATGGTTATAATTAACTGTCCTTTCTGGTGTTTGTGAAGATATTCAAATAAAGGCCCCAGCGCTACACAAGAACAAAGGGCTATCAGTGGGTAATGCTGATGAATGCACTTACTGGTTCAACAGAGCACTTGTGGGAGTTTGCCCAGGATTAATCTTGATTTCCCAGCACATTTGCAGGTGAAACGTATTCTGAAGTGAAATAAGAGGTTAATCATGAGAAGGCAGCTGACTGCTCTAAGCAATAGCCTTTTTCATCAATGCCTCTGATGCAAATAAAAACCCCAAACAGCCCTAAAACTAAATATAGCATAAAAGTCCTCAAAAACCAGTCAATAAACAGTAATTATCTCTCACAGCTGGAAGCATGTTTTGCTTTGAGTGCAACCAACAAACTGTGCTTGACTGTGTGATGATTATTTCAATCAGGTTATAAAGGAGAATGCTATTTTGGAGCCCCTCACTTGGAAGGTGTTCTTGTAAATGTGTTCTATTTCCAAACCTTCCTCTTCCTTTCCAAACTGCCACAGACCTGGATAAGTGGCAAAGCCTGGCTGATTTGATCCCGAAGTGGATTTGTGATTCAGATATTGCTGATGGGCAGAGCATCATCAGCTCACTCCCCTGTGCTCGCCTTTGCTGCTCCTGTGCAGCCTCTGCTCTCAGCAGAGCAAGGAGAAGGTCAGTAGGGGGTGAGTCCTGCCAGGTCCCATGGAGGAATGCCACTTGGGAGCTGAGGAATCACAGCATTTTGGGAGGGGGAAAATGGAAGGGAAGAGACAAGAAGGCAGCTCTTGAAAAAGGAGTTAAAAGAACCAAGCCTGGCATGTTTCATAGCACAGTGATTTTTTTTTTTTTTTTCCAAACATCTCCACCAGCACCAGAGAGTGGCCTAAACTGAGACATAGACAAACTGATCCTCACGACTGGCTACTCTAAAGCTGTCAAACTGAAGGACAAGTTTGAATTAGCTCTCAAAATTAACATGTCAACAACGAGATCAGGAAACTGAAGTTTGTAATGTTCCTGTGATGCATCTTCTTCATTCCAGCAAATGAAATTGTGTGTCACACTACCAAACATCCCATAGAAATCCTGTGCTGGTATGGATAATTCTCATTTCAATAGGAGCTACATTTTTCAGTATCATCTTGCAGTTCACAGGACCTGTTTTAGAAACTGCATGGCCTTTGAGGCTTTGTTATTGCATGCCAGAATGATGGTTGTCTTCTGGAAAATCACATCTATTCTGATGTTCAGTCTCCATTTCTGACAGTACCCACAAATGCAATCGTTTTCTCAGTGCATAAATAAAATATTGCCAGATTCTTGTAGATAGATGTGCCCTGCATGTCTGTACTTCAAATTGTTACAGACCTCCCTGTGTGCAGTGTGCTGGGTTTTGAAAAAGATTCAACCTGAGATGCAGCTGTAGCTTTTAGACGAATATTTCACATATTCACATCTTGCTTCTTCCTAACTGGGCTGGTTGAAGTTTTCCCACTGGTTTTCATATCTCTGGCAAATTTGAGAAAGCAAAAAGGCTGCTAATTGTTTTAGTTATTGGTTAAGCAGATCTCTGTTTTACTAGAATGACAAGCACAAGGAAGAAATTTTGAACACCCAGGAGGGATATTTTATGTTGTTTGGTTTTTTTCAAACAATGGACTCTTTTTTTGGATGCCATTTTCATTTTCATAACTAGCATTTTAGGATGTTAGATGTAACTATTCAAGTAAAGGGCTATCATTAAAAGAACTATAAAGTGGTGCCATTTACAGTGTGCACCTGATGTATTCTTGAGCACCATAAAAATTGCTCAAGTTAGGTACTCTTTTTTCTCCCCTTTTCCTTTGTTTTGTTTTTCAGGATTCATATGTGGAAATGAATCTTGCTTTATCAAAACCACTGAGGAATGGGATAGATGGAGTTGGGTGGTCACAGGTTTAGGTAGCCCTAAACGTTGCAAAAGTGTGATAGAGTGTAAGAGTAAGACACAGTGTAGAAATCCATTACAATCAAACGAGGTTCTCCCGAGATAAGTGTAGAACAACATATCTTGGTGTCATTCAGATGCTCTCTCGAGGCTGCATTCTTGGCAGCTGCATAGTTTGGCTGATTTTTTTGTTTTTCCAACTGTATATGGACTTCTTTTGTTTCAAATTAATCTGTTGATTGGCCACAGATGTACACCAAAATGTCCTTTGTTTTAGTGTACATTTTCAAGTGACTAATGATTAGCACTGGTTGGAAACTTTTCCTTTGCAATGATTTGACAGACATTTGTGGTTACAGCAAAATTGATATTTTCTGTGGAAATGCATCACTTCTGCCAAGGGGAAAAACAACCAAAAAACTTTTTTTTTTGTCAAGTCATCCTGAAATCCATGGTTTATTTTAGGTCAGCTGGTTAAATAGCTCAAAGCTGTTGCATTTTTTCGGGGCACTACTTAAGACTTGTTTTTTATGACGTCTTTCATTTATTGCTCCAGCCTCCGTTAATCAGTCCGCTTCATCCATCAGCATCTCTTGCGGGAGATGGCAGGAGAGCAATCTTGGAGCTGCTGCAGCTGTGATGCCTTCAGAGAGAGAAAATACCCCACGGAAGAGGTTGTGGGTAAGAGCACAACTCTTGAGGGGAAAGTGCAAGGGCACCAAGTTTGCACCTTGGGAGGGGTTTGGGTGCTTTGTGTGAAAATGTAGTTGTGAGAAACATAATTTCCTTTGGGAAACATTTCTATCCAGTCTATACGTGATAACAATTAATAATTTGATCCTATGTAGAGTTAAATTCTTATTCATGAGCCTCCTGTTATCATTCGTAGTTTCAACACTTTCTTTTTGCTGAGGTGCTTTCATGCTCAGTTTTAAGGCTCAAAACACTGAAACCAACCACAATAATAATAATAAACTCTTTCACTTCTTTTAATTTGAATTTTGAGGGTATTTTTACACAGCCTTTAAAATTCCCTCAAGTCCCATTTTCAAGCTTCTCTCTGCAAACACAAAGGCTTAAAACCTAACCTTTCATAAAGCAAGTATAAGATGATTAAGTAATTGTTTTGAGGACCTGTGATTCTAAGGAAAAATATAACATTACAAGACTTTCACTGGTATATTGAGAGCTGGGTAAATAAGGGATAACAATAGTGGAACTCTGATTTTGCAGTGGCCTCCATCTCTATGACCATTAAGTCATTAAATGTTCACAAAAGTGAATTAGCTTCCGAATGTTGTATTCCCCCAAGATCTGAGACTTTATCTAAAACTCCCATAACAAACATGCTCCCAATTCCTTAAACATCTGCCCCAGCATCATGCAATTGGAGCATGGAGGAAATAGAAGGGATACACTCACCAAATGTAATTCCTGTAAAAGAGGGACATAAGGCGATCAGCCGAAACTGAGCACATCAAGGATTTAAGGTTATCTCAATACATAAAGTCCTTCTTATGCAGGTGCTAATAACCTCACATAATATCTACAATATCATTCATTTGTGGGGGCATTAGAAAAGCCACTCCTTTGCACCCAATAGTGTACGCATATAGGGCCTCTAACTTACTAAAATTAATTTTACAATTCGAGAACACACTGAATCTGTGAACTAGCCCCATAATGACAGGAACAGGTGTCACTTGCTGTTGAATCAGCAACATAAAATATCAGGAGTGTACTGTGCAGTGCTGTCCCATGCTTTCTGAGAGCCAACTCGAACTCCCTGAAGTCAGCCCGGTCCTTAAAAATCTTGTCCCGGTGTTTGCCTTTCCAGAGGCAGATTGCAGAGGTGGCAGAGGGCACCCCCACTTCAATCCTAACCCTTTCCATGCCTCGCCTCAGTCTGCCAAGAGCCCTGGGCAGACCCTGCTCGTTGAAGTCATTCCCCTCCAGGGAGGTGTCAAACAGAGAATCAACGTTCATTCTCCTGAGGCCTCTCTTGGACCAAGCCACATACAGACCTAATCCTAATCACACAATTTTCTCTTGTCAAACATCATTTCACTGGGCCCAGATGTTATTTATATCTCATGAGAATGCAATTTTTTATAGCTCTAGGTGAATTTAAGGAAGAGCTGTGGACAGACTCTTGCTCCCACAGCTGTGATGCAAAAAAAATCATATGAAGTTTTTTATAGGAAGGGTGAAAGTAGAGGACAGTTATATTTTACTATGATTACAAAGAGAAAAGTGAAAATATGATGACTAGGGTGTTAAGGAGGAACAGTCTACAGGTTCCAGGGCAGACATTGCTGCTGCTTTGGTGATGGGAACCATCCTGCGGCCTTTGTGTATTTGATTAATGCGCAAGATAGGGTTAGAAGGGTTGAAATGTTATGCATAATATCGGCAAGCACTGTTGACTGCACATCACTAAAAATGTGCAGTCAGTAGCTGGGAGGGTATCTGAGACAACCTGATGGAAAATCAGCCCTGCAGCGGTTCTTCAGCATCCTCAACACCCCTAGGATGCTGCTGCAGAAGGGTAATTCTATTTTTTCCCCTTCCTCATGACTTCACAGCAGAAATTGTAGAGAAAAATTACCACCTAATGTCATGTGACAGTTTGGTATCAGGCAGCTTTTAACTGAGAGGTGTTAGGGTGTGAGAGATTCCAAGAGAGGGAATTGTCATTCCCTATCTGTTCACACGATTTCATGGATATGGATAGTCATATGATCCAGGTCTACCTTTTCTGAGCAAGCCAGGGCCACGCTGCTACCCTGATGCCCTGAAGATGGGAGTATTGTTTTTTTTGGGGTGCCCTTTGCAGCACTATGGCACGTGATGTGAGGCACCTGAGGTTTGCTGGCCATACAGACCCTGTTTTCCTTCTGGTTGGGTTCAGTGCCAGGGATTTTGTGAGGAGGTAATTAAATCCAGTGAAAGCATCATGTTCTTCAGAGGAACAGCAGAAAACCAGTGCAGCATTTGCAAACCATACACTCTTGTGGAGCCTGCAGCTTGTGCAGGAGGGCTTTTCCACTCTAATTCATCTGATTTGCTTTGGTGATTCAAGCGATTCTGTGACTTCACGAGTGTATTCCTATGGACACAAACACGATGGCCTTGGACCACACGTGAGTTAAAACACTCAGATTTTGAGAAACAACAGTACAGTTGAGAGAGAAGCATTCTGATTCTGTTGATTGAAACACTGAGCTCCCAGCTCCCTGACTGGTAGTCATGACTAATAGTTGCCATGTCCTCATTTCTTATTTTGGAAAGCTCAGTTTCCCCTCCAGATCCTCAGTGCTGAATGGCTGGAATGAATCTTTTGATTCCAAGAGAAATTTGCAGGCATGGTCTCCAGGACTGAGCCTGTCCAGGGTGAGGTTTTCCGCTGAGGCATGTAGGGGACACAGGGACACACCTGTCCTTATCACTTTTCCTGGGACAAGTAAACCTAATTGCTTCTGGTGGCACAAGAGTGCTCTTGGTGGGTGCATGTATAAGATCCTGGCTTTTTTCAAGCCAATTTATTTTATAATACATTGCATACAGTTTGCATGGTAACGCTGGGAAGACATGTGAGGCTCCAACCTGCTGAGACTGCGATCAAACCGAGTTTTGTGTTTAATTTTAGTGGAAGCCGCTCCGGTCCCTTAGCATCGCTCACCGCCAGCTCCGGCGGGCGAGGTAAACAAAGCGCTTCTCGACACCTGTTTTTACACATCCCTAGGACGAGCACTTAACAACTCCTTGTGTTTTGCTTGTAGTTTGAGTGGATTTTCCCCGGATCCGCTGCCGGGTGCCGTGTTCCAGGCGGCCCCACGAGAGGGCTCCCGGGACACGCCGCTCGCCGGCCCGGGCGGCTCCGGCTCCCTTCGGCTCCGAGGGGCTGAGCAGCCCGGGATGCTTCACCCCATCCTTGCCCAGGGCAGGATGCACCGTGTGCGTGCTCACCTGCATCTCTGCCTGCAAAATCCAGGCTTTAGGCAACCAAAACTGAACGGGATGCCCTAGAGCAGGAGCCTGCTCCAGTGCGGGTCACAGCCTGGGAGCAGCAGTGTTCTAGCAAAGCCTGGGAGCTCAGGGGAATATTCAAGCTTGCTGAGGCTAAAAAAGAAACAAGTCTCTTTGAATTTCTAAATTTAAATTACTTTTGTTCTCATTGTATCAGGCAAACTTTAAGGATTTGCCCGGTGGTTCTGTCATACGTGCCATTGGTTATGGCAATCGCTCTGTAACTTTGGGTTTGGGTAATACATTTTCAAAAAATAGATACAAATTATAGATCCAGACATCTCTCATGAGAAGATGTATATCAAATAACTCCAGTCGTCTGTTTTTGTTTTTTTTTTTTTTTTCCCCCCCCTCCTTTATCTGTGGTTGAAAAGCACTACTGCTGGAACCAGAAAGAAATCAGAAAGATTAGCCAGATTAGAATATGCTTCTGCCAGCTCCCCCTAATTTCTTGGGAAGGGATTGAAGAAGCCTTTGATTAGCTGCCTGAAAGCTACAATCTTAATTCGCCATCAGTCTGCTGTCAAACTGTCACAGAAAGAAACGCCTGGATAAAGAGGCGTAGATTGGTTTGGGTTGAGAGATATCTTAAAGATCATCCAGTTCCAGCCCCCCCTGCCCAGGGCAGGGACACCTTCCACTGTTCCACACTGCTCAGAGCCCCATCCAAGCTGGCCTTGGGCACTTCCAGGGATGGAGAAGCCACAGCTTCTCTGGGCACCCTGTGCCAGAGCCTCCCCACCCTCAGAGTAAAGAATTTCTTCCTTACATCCAATCTAAACTCATCCCTTTTCACTTTAAAGCCATTCCTCCACATCTTATCACCACATTCCCTTTTGAAAAGTCCCTCTCCAGCTCTCCTGCAGGCCCCTTTAGGTACTCAGAGGTGCTATAAGGTCTCCCCAGAGCCTTCTCTTCTCAAAGCTGAACAGCCCCAACTCTCTCACATTTGCAGCACTGGTGTTCCAGATCCTTTCTTTCTGTCTGTCTTGAAATAGTATTAACAACAGGAAGAACTGTTTCTTTAATATGGGAATTTTTTGTGGGTTTTTTTGGTGGTGGTGGTGGTGGTGGATTTTTTTGGGGGTTTGTTGTTGTTGTTGTTAGGTTTTTTTTGGGGGGGGTTGTGTGTTTGTTTGTTTCCTTGTATTTTTGTTTTGTTTTGTTTTGTTTTGGGTTTGGGATTCTTTTACCCCGAGGGAATGATAGAAAAAAACCTGTAGAGGACTGTTTTTAGGTGGCTTAGCTGACCAAGAAGAATGCCAAACCAGAGGACAATAACGCAGTACCAATAGGTAGGTGAGGAGAATCTAAGATATTTTTTTGTCTCTCTAACCGTACTGAGCTTCTCATGCCATGCCCAGCAGGTAGACTGTGAAATCTCTGTGAAGATACATTTATTTGTCTGATACCATGTAATATTTTAATTCTGGGACTCTCTTTAGTGAAAACATATTTTTCAGTTTCATTGTTATGTAAGAGAATGGGTCTCAACAAAGGAATAAGTCGTACATCATGAATAAGACACCTGCTGTTACTTTTTCTGATTCTTTTTTCTTTTGGTAGAAGTTTTTGAACACAACCTGGCAGTGATTTTAAAGCTATGGGAGACTTCAGAAACAGGAAGGTAAACTCTGAGGCTATGATAAGTCTGCAGAAACACAGGGCAGAGGTCGAGAAGACAGCGAATATACTCCATGGCCTGAAGGCAGGGCTGGCACTAAACCTTCTACGCTTTGCCTGTGAGTTCCCTGGGCAGAGCCTGAATTTCCTGGCGTTCTGTAGTGATTTGGACAACGCTGGAGGGAACCTGACAGCGCTGGGTGTGTTTGTGATCTTGTAACTTGGAAGGTCAACAGCAAACCACAAAGATGTCAGGTATGCTCTCCAACTCAACAGCATCATGGCTATCTTGTCCTGGGTGAGACACAGAATAATTTTCATCAATATATGGAGCTTCATATGCAAAAAAGTGATCAATATGCATAGAAAGTGCAGATGCATTGAAACCTTTTTTTTCATTCTGCAAGTTTGATATTTTCTGAAAAACATTTTCTAGCCCTTTTTCCATGTTTTCATAAAGCTTATAAACACAAGACTCCAGAGATTTGTAATCACATTTTAAGTCATCATATCCTTTCTGTTGCTATAAAGAAACTTTTTTTTAAACTTCTTAGTTTGGTTTCTCCCTTTGCAAAATGGAGATAACCCTGTTTGCAGTGGTGCTTTGGGGGTAAAATCCATTAATCCATTAATGATTTTGGGTGCCTTCATATTAAGGTTGTGAGTGCCACATAAATACTGAGATGTCAAGAAATATGAAATTTTCTGCTGCAAACATCTCTGCTTTTTTCTGTGTGTGTTTCATTAGCAAGCACTCGAAGATGACCTTAGTGTTGCTGGTGGCATCCTTTCAGATCCTGTTTAAAACAACTGTTGAACAACTCACTGTTTTAGGAATATGGAGACTTTCCCAGAGAGCATTAACACTCTACAGTCTTAGTCTTCAGGAGATGGAGCTGGTCAGGAAGGCTGTGAGAGATGACTGAATGTGCTTATAATGGGTGGACTATTCTCCCTTGCTTTGGAACATCTGCTGATGCTTTTAAAAATAAATTAAAAAAAAAAAATCCGTTGGCTGTGCCTGGCAGGAAGCAAATACAGGTTGGTTTTGTGTCACTGATGATGTATCTTTAGACAGAGACCACAGAGGCCAATTGTTTGATTTCAAGGAAAATTTTCACAGTGGAGCAATGATACGGACATAGTGTTGATCTAGAATATTCCTTATTTCTTTTTCCCAGTGCTTCTGTTCTCTTATTACTCCTTTAGGCATGGCGCTAAGCCTCGTAATTCAAATCTGAGCTCCAAGATTGTTAAAATGTGGGTTAAGATGTAGAATTTTCCCATAGGATATTTCCAAAACTGGCATCTCCTCCATCTCCTGGCCATTCTCCTGTTTGTTTCTTCAGTGAAATTTATAAGCCCATGTTATTGCCATGGGATGCTGTCACTTTGAAAAGTGGTATGATTTCATATACCTGAAAATTATGCCTTCAGATTCAGAGGAAATAGACTTCCAAGCAAACAGAACCTTGCCGGGAACACAATTATGTTGGAAATAGATGAGTGAAACGTGATGCAGAATCTAATTTGTGGTGGGAATTTCCCCAGAACTGGAAAGGCAGGAATTCAGGATATGGTCTCCAGGTCTGCTCCTGACAAAGTCCTGAGGATGACGGATATGGCAGGCCATGCCACAGTCATCTACTGTCTGCCAGTTTATTTAGAGAAAAAAAAAGGAAGTGAAGCAGATATAAGTGATATCTGGTATTTTTCTTTCAAAAAGAAAAAGAATATTTGAGATTAGTGAGATTTGATTTCTTACAAGTATTCCATTTTGCTTTCTATGTTCCCCTTTTATCTTCCCCCCGCCCCAGCTGAAACCCTTTTGCAATTTTCTCATAAGAAAAACTCTGAAAAAAATGTCAGAAATGCTCACATCTGCATGCAAATGAAGGTAGTGCAAGTCAGTTGGTCTGGAAATGAACAAAACACCTCATCTGGAATAAATGCAAATATCTGGTTTAAATGCCAACATTGACTATTTTACTGCTGATCAAAAAACTAAAGAAAACTGAGATGATCAATGGAGGAAGGAAGAAAATTTGCATTAGCTCTTGTCTTCATGAAGCCAGTGAAAAATACCTGCAGATCTGAGTAGATAGCTTTCCTGAGTTTCTGTTTATGTTTCTTTATGGAGAATGGGGGAAGAGGAGGGACAAATACTAGCAGAGAATGATGCATCCTTTGGACTGACAAATTAGTAGTGACACTATGAATCTGAACTTAGCATCCAAGCTCGACAGAGAAGCCAAACCCCAACACTCCTAAATTCTGCTGAGTTAAGGATATAGAAAGTACACCTTTCTCTCAGCTGAGTTTGAATACTGGAACACAGAAACAAATATCACATCTTTAACTGTAGCAGGACTTCAAGTGGGTAGATTGAAGGAAAAGATGGACTTGAATGATAAAAATCTTTTCCCAAGCTGGGAAGTTAAAGAATGTTGTGTTTCATCTAAGATGTTCCTGTCACACAGCACTGCCTGGATGAGACACTGCAGTGAAAAGGTTGGAGATGAGAAGATCTCTGCCATGATTCATATTTTGTCTTGCAGTGAAAAAATTCAGATAATTGAGGTTTGTGAAAGAGAAATAAGCTGAAATAATGATTTCAATGCCCTTATTAAGTTTAGTTGTTATGATATACCTCTTTACAATGGTTTTGGTTGACTCCTGGGTCAGTATTTTGTTAATTAATCATAGTTTAGTTGGTTTTTACTGCTGTTATTATTATTATTCTGGTTGCAAAACTTTGCAATATAACACAAAGACTAATGAGCTGTTGTGAATAAGGTATGAAGGTTACTTGGTTTAAATAATGTTTGGAAGAGTCAATTTGGCTCATGAGCTGCTATGACCTGGATTTTCACTAGATAGGGTTCATATTAAGGTAGCATGAGGCTGAATGTTTTGTTCAATACTGGCAAGATACTTGTTTTAATTTGCAAGAACCACCTCACTAGGGGGACAATTTTCTCTCTTCAGTATGATAATTACGTTTTTATTTCTAAATTTTATATATATAATAACCATGTGTGTTTATGCGCATTTAGAAAGTAAAATGTTGTTTCTATTGTAAAAATTGGATTTGTGAGAAAAAATGTTCCAGTAGGCCATGAATAAATAGTACCCAGCAAAGAGCACCAAACACACATCAAGGATATATTCTTGGATGACCTTTTTCTGTGCTGCTCGTTGATCTTGTGTTGTGAAATGTTCTGGCAATTTGTGAAGCAGAGAACAGATGAGTTTCCTGTAGTCCTAGGAGGTGTCATGGATACTGGACCACAGCATTTCTTCTAATTACAGTTGAACACATTGGTGCCTTGTGGTCAATGTGACTTAAAAAGGAGAAAATAGAGATGCCAAGTCTTTCTGCATAATCTGCATACTGTTGTATGAAGAGAGGATTATTTATGAAAACGTGCCATCTCACTGAAGTTATCAGAGGTCTTTGTTAGGGGTTGGGTTTGGGTTTTTTGTGGGGTCTTTTGTGGGTTTTTTTGTGGGTTTTTGTGGGTTTTTTTGTTTGTTTTGTTTTTTGTTTGGTTTGGTTTGTGGTTTTTTTTTTTTTTCCCCCCTAAAAAGCTGCCAGGAAAAGAGGTGTTCTGGTACGTGGATAATGAGGTATTGCATCAAAAGTATTTCTTAAGTGTAAGTAGTTACAATGAATGAATTGCCAAAAGCAGTGAATTATGTGGAGCACTTGCTTTGTAAAATAGCACCTTTTCCCACACACCCATAGAGCTGTACTCAAGAAAAATGGTCTCACTTGTCCCTTTTACAAAAATCCAAAAATCCTGCGCTGGGTTTCCCTTACTTCTGATTAGGATTTAAGAGGTTGCAGTGCAAGGCTGCAGTGAAAGGCATCTTCTTGATCATAACCTTGCCACGCCAACCCTAAAAACTTCAGTAGGAAAACTGTGCTTCCTATGGAGTAATTTGCTTTGAAAAGATGTTTCCATGGGCTCAAATCTGCACACTGATGCATGCCATGAAGCACAGACAGGGTTTTGCCCATTTCCCACCCCCTGTCAGCAAGGTTCGGGTGAAATAGGGCCCTTTTTAACTCTCCATAAGACTTCAGTGCAGATTGGCTGCTCTTTGTAGCTTCCCTTGTGTGGAATGCAGGTAGTCCCTTTGAAATCAGCAGGAGAGCTGATGGAGGGCTGTGCAGCTCCTGAGGATCTGGGGAGAGAGGGGAGAGAGAATCAGGTCAGTCCCTGGCATTTTTAGCAGTGGTGCCTAAAGGGCTTTTGAGACACAATTCCTTTTTTGGGTCTGCAGCTGGCTTGGCTTGGTCTCAGCTGGAAAATACAGGCATGGATCTCATGTTAGGGCTTGTCCTTGGAGGAAATGATTTTAAAAATAAGTCAAGGTATGATCGCTGTTGAGAATCGTTGTTCTGTAATAAATTTCACGTAGATGCTTGGCTTACATTTTGTCTCGTGCTAGTTTTGGATGTAGATTCAATTAAATAGTGTGGAGGCAGGTTTAGCGTGCAATAAGAATGTCCATATGGTGAGCTACAGCCAAGCTCAATGAGTTACAGCCATTTCCTAATATCAGACAAGCTCTTACAGGTGTTTGTACAACCTCTCTCCTGAGAATGACAGAGCACATGGATCACTGGAGCTGTCAGTCAGGCCCTTCCATTCCATTCATTTCCGGTATTGCTAATGATGTTTTCTTTTTTGGATTATGGATTGAAAGTGATGATTTAAAGCTCTGATGAAACACATGGTCTGAACCTTCACGCTGCTCAAACACCCATTCAGGAGGAAGAGTTCCTCTTATTGCAACATAAGGATGTAACATCCACCCTGAAAATGGCACATCAGAATTTTAGGTAGATAAAGAACTTGTTTATACTGTAGGTCTAAAATATATGAGAAATTGAAGCTTACAAAGTAATCACAAGTAATTGTAGCTGATGGGAAAACCATTTACTCTTAAATGGCTGCTCAGAATATCCATCAGAGAAAAAGATTGTGGTCTTTTTCCCATCAGAAATACTGAAACACATAAAAACAAACTTTTCATATTGCTTCTAAACACCTTTCAAAAATGGTTTTGAAGAGTGAGACGGGAGAGAGGAAATCTATTTTTCTATTTCTTTTTTCAAGGGAAAAATACCTAAAGAAAATATTTCCTCCTTCACTACCAATTTCTGTTTCAGACTTTTGCATGCTTCAATCCTTCCTTTAAAAAAGAAAGACAAATGAGTGGAAAGGGATTAAATACCATAAATATAATGTAAAAAATAACAAGGTTTGCATTTCTGCAAAAAGAGTTTGAGAAACATTTTCAGAGGAAATGGTGTGGTATCATTTTCTTTGAGACCTGCAGAGTCTCAGCTGATATTGATGTGTTGAATTCTTTGTTCAAAAACTGAAGAATAATCAAAATAGCTTTGCCTGGTGCAACATGTGGAAGTCACACATTTCATCCTGTCAGTTTTTCAGTTCTTCTAGTAACTTCTTGTGTGAGGTATTGTGTATATGCAAAATTGCCTACCTGGTACATATTGGTCAAAGTGGTTATTTCTATGCTTTTGTACAACTGTAGAAGTGTCAATTGGATAGCAAAATGAGTTTCTTCTTTCTTGAAGTACTGAAAATATCCTGAGCTGCTCCAATGCATGGGAACTATTTACCCGTGAGTCCTGAAAAATGACAGCAGAGCCATTATCTATTATTTCCTGTGACACTCACCTTTTTCGTTTAAGGGTAGCAGCTTTACTGGCAAACATCTTATGAGCAGAGGCTCCACAAAAGTGGATAGCTCCCAGTTTCAGGAAGGTGTTTGATTCTTCTTTGTTGTCACCTAGCAGTCTGAGGTTACATCACGGCAAATTTAACACCAAAATGAATTTTGTAGTTGTAGATACAGATGCTTTTGGCTGCAACCACAACATTCCTTTGACACTTGAATGGGATTTAGTTGTGCAGAAACCTTTGCAAAGCTTGGTCTTTAGAGAACTGGGATTCTTATGAATACTACATGTGGCTATGTGGTTAAGTCTGAAATGTCTCGAGATCCTCTTGACCCTTAATGAATTGACCTGCACGTGGTAGAAAAACTGAGGGTGGAGGCATAAGAAGTATAATAAGCACCCCTGGAACTACAGCATGAGAGAGAAGAGGTGAAGTTTCTGGCTGTACGAAAAGATGGATTTTGATAAGGGAGCTCAAGAATGTCCTAGGGAGGGTATCTTACATGCTGAGAATAGCAACTAGAGACCTATATTTAGGAACCTGACAGATTCCTGGAATGTAGCTCAGTGATTATTTTGCATGTTATTGCACGGCCAGGTTCTGAAAAATGCATCTGATGTTGGATACTACAGATGCCAGCTGTCATGCTGCAGTAATAACTGTAATTAATTGTCAGTAATGGTCAGCTGTATATGCTGTTTATCTGCTGATCTCAGAGCAGTTCATGGAGATCGCCACTCTTACTGTCCCAACTGGGAAAGTGTCCCTTTTTTAGGGAAGCCAGATTCGCTTGCTTTTTGCTGCAGTTCTTAACTTGCACCATTTGATTTCAGCATTTTGTTCTGCCGTGAGACTTTCTCTGCCCATCTCTCCTTACCCTCTTGTGAGTGACTTGAGTTCTTTTTTACCCTCAGGGCCAATTTTTTCCGCTTCTCAGCTCTGTGATTAAGCTACTTCTACCTCTTACAGTATCCAGGCTTAAGTAATACAAGGTCTGAGGTCTGAGGTCAAACAAGCAATGCTTAGGCCTGGGTAAAATATCCTTGCACACATGTGAGTGCTTTCTTAATTGATATCTGTCAGGACGAAATGGGATGAAAAGGGAAGATTCAATAAAGTTAACTGCGGAGAGTGAGACCTCTAAACTGCAGAATATGCTGCCATTTTTATCAGCCTGGTGAGTGTTTAAAATGAAAAAAAGAGAATGATAATCTGTAGAATCAGAACCATCAGAACTGAAGCATGTAAGTGGATCTGTAAAAAAATCATAGAATATATATGTTGATATAATTTTCTCCTGTCACGGTTTTATTTTTTCTTTCATACTGAAATGAAGGTAGTATAGGATACTTTGCCTTCTGTACCATAAAATTCAACACTGTCTAATTTCACAGGTGTTTTTTGACCATTAAACACCATACAATTTATGAGGATTTTTAAGGGGATTTTTTTTTTCTCCCGCTGTGATTTCTCAGCCTATGTGAACCAGTTAGTGTCTGGAGGTGTCCAGGAGCCTACCTGGGAGATCAAGACTATCAATTTTTTATGCATGCTGCTTGGCATCCTAAAACTGGTCCCTCAAGATAGGCTTTTCTTCAGTCATGTTGTGAACTCCGCCATATCCATATCATATATGGAGATTTTATTTTCATTGTTTTGTCTGTGACTGTGTGGTTAACAGTGTTTATAATTGTATCAGTGCCAATCTCTTTGCTGTCCAGAACAACCTATCCTTTCAATTTACTTTCCAGATATTGTGGAAGACCTTCCTGTTAGAACCACTGGCCTGTTTAGGAGCCAGACACAAAATTCCTCACGATGTTTTGGTTCAAAACAGGCACTGGTTTGGAGCCTGTGCTCCCTCTCCAGCTCAGCACACACATCCTGGTAGTTTGTACTGTTTACATATTTATTCTGCATACTGTTAATTTATGAATCGAGTAATGGACTCAGGTGAAGTACAAATGCTCTCAAAACCTTTCCATTTATACTCTCTTGTTCGGCACCACCCGTTCTTTTGGTGTATTTAGTATTTCTGAACAGTATCAGATAAGCAGTGTAGAGTCTTCCAGATGCTCATCCCCTCCTGACAATGTGTTTCCCAGCTTTCATTGCAGTGTTTGCTTACTGAATGCCTTGTTTATAGGGAAGAGGTTTAGGAGCTGGATTTTCTCAGCTGAGACTCCAGCTTAGGCTAAAGGGAATTCTAATAGAAATAATTATTTCCATAATCTCCAAATGTTAAATAGTGGCCTGAGAGAGTGATCTATCTTCAAGCAAGCCATTGACTCCACCTCCAAACATCAATAATTCTCACAACAGTTTAGGAAAAATCTCAGTTTTGTACTTTGAAGTGGCAAAGAGGTCAGGAAACAGAATCTTATGAGGTTGTGTGACGCAATATATTGATCCAACCTCAGTGGAATTTGTGCTGGCCAGAAAGCAACAGACAATTTGTTTGGGAAAAGAAGAAAATTTACTAGGATTAGGAGAATACACAAATGGTGGAAAAAAAGGCTGTACTTTTGGAGCATATTTGATGCCAAGTATTTGTTTAGAGTTTTCTTTATAATTTCAGAGCAACTATCAAATTACTCCTCAATTTCAGTTTGGAAAGCTTTTATCCCTGGTCGATCAGTACAGTTTAGAAGCCATGATGTGTAATGAAAGAGCATTTATGATGAGAACCTCCTCTTTGCCCCAGTTCCTAGTAGCATTCTGGACACTTAAGATTTTATATAAAGCAGGTGAGATTTAATCAGGTCTTTGCAGATGTAACTGTCACGGTTTGCTGTTTTTAAATCCCGTTAATTTGTAGTATGGAGCTGTTCCAAATGACATCCTTTAAGCTTGCTTTGTCATAAAACATATGACTGATACACTGGAGTGAATTCATTCCATGTAGACTTTACCTATGATTTATTTTAGACTCATGGATCATAGGAAACTTCTTTGTAACAAGTCTTTCTGTTTTCAAGATGTTGGTACTTCACATGCTGAAGTTAAAAAAGAGAGTATTTGGCTGTAGCTTCAATTTATTAGGTATCAGGCCTTTCACATCTGACTTCCTGGGGGAACTGTTAAAACATCTGAAAAAACATTTGGAGAAATATTATTTGTGAAATTTAGCTATTTTATGCAAAAAAGAATTTTATAATTTGAAGAAAGAAACTGCATGTATTTCCCCTGGGACACAAATACATGTTTGGGTAAAGGCATTGTTTGAAGTTTGAACTTTAAAATCCTGTCCTTACACGCATTTCTTCATGTCACATTTAGAAATCCAAAAGCCCTGTTTTCCATGGATCCTGTGTTGTGGTAACTGTTGTTAAAATTGACTTTTGAGTAACTGTTGTATGTCTGATTTTATGAAGTTCATGTTCTCATAGCTGGCAAAGAAGGTTACTAGACTAGACTTTAACAGCTAAAAATTAACTCTAGCTCTGTCTGAGGTTTGTGTGGAGTGAGTAAAGCCATATATTCATTAAATTTCCCTTACATTGTAATTGCAATTATAGGGGTTTTGGTCACTGAAATCAACTGAAGAGAATATTTGTGGGAAGGAAACGTTAAGATCATAATGATGACTATTCGGTCTGGAAAACTGATTCAATCCTGTTCATCTGAAAAAATGGAGTGTGTGACCTATATGTCAGTGCAACGAGAGTGGTTATGAAAAGCTCAGTGCTACAATAGACTTAAAGCAGAATTTTGTGCTAAGAGTCCCCGGAAGTGCCTTGTGTTTAGGTGAAACATCTCTTTTTCTCTTTGTGCGTGAGAGTTGTTGCTTTTGCTTTGTTTGGATTGAAGTATAATGCTTAAATAAGACTGCTTGTGAAGAGGCTGATTGGAAAAGTGTTGCCATAGTTATGCATCCTACGCTCACTGAAGTCACTTTTACTCTGCAGCCACTACGTCTGATTCTTGGGAATGACTTTCTTAGGAGCCTAGCCCCAGTACCTCTAAATTTGTGTGCAGAAGTTCAGTAGATCGCAGGTTATTTTATAAAGGATGACAGCATATACTGTAAGATCTATATTGTCATCCTAAGCACCATCTGATAAAGAATGTTATTAGTATTGTAATATATGTCATGTTATGACAGCTAGAAACTCCCAGTTAGGCATGTAATTTTCCTGCACTGGGTGCTGTCACAAAATACAACTTAAGGTCCCTGCCAGAAGAATTTCATACACTTAACTTCCAGCTTGGAGCTCTGTACTTTGTTCAAATGTGCTCCTGTTCAAATCTGCTACTGAAGTCTCATATCCTCCACCAGCTTCTGCTTTAAGAATTTAAAGAAGCCTAACTGATACCCGAGCTTCGTGCTTGTCTCTCACTGGCTTGCAAGAACACACAGTTCTGGCAAATGTATTGTAAATTCAGTCACTGCTCTGTTCCAGCCCTCAATACTTCCTGTGACTTCCAAGCAGCAATTGGATTTTGTTTTCCAGAAGTACATGCAAATTAATTTTAAATACCTATGGGAAATTAAAATAACATTTCTGCAAAACTTGTATTTACAATGTTATTTGAACATTTGAAATTATTTCGTCTGCTGTGAAAGATTCAGACCAACTGTTCAATTATAGAGCAGTGGGGTTTGTTCTGTCTGAGGACATCTTGGGGATGCTTTGTATGAGCTGTTCACAGAACCTCACTGCTCCAGGGACTGCAGCAGCAGTCTTTGTTTGGTCGTATGCTTACAGGAACACCACCTGTACTGTGAAAGAGTGGAGATTTTTTTCCCAGGATTACAATCCTGTGCTGTAACTGGCAAATCTCCTGGAGCTCTTGGGCTCTGGGTACATGGAGATGAAATGCCTGTGTGTAAACAAATGCTGCACTTTATTCCCCAGGGCTGTAAATAGGTATGGCAATCTCTCACTGTGGTTACAGATAAAATTAGGCTCATAGGTGTGGTTCTCTTATACCAAGAACCTGGTAGAAAATGGCAACTAGTCGAGGAATGTTTGTTTACCGTGGACACAAAATTTTGTGGGATCCTTTAATAGGAATGCACCTTTTGGAACACCTAAATGCTTTCAGAAGTAGCACTTTTTATTAGTATTTGACAAAAAGGAATGCAAATGGATGATTGTGTGGCTTAACTTTTATAACAGTTAAAACTTTGAGAGACTGTGCTTTGCTCCATAGTGAATACCCCAGTGGTATGACAATGAATGTATCCATCCATCTGTCCGCATACTATATATAGTCGTTATAAACTTGCAGCTACATGGTTATGTCTTAAAAACAGGGCAGATTTTTCCCCGGTGTGTTTGTTCTGGCCATGAATCTCAGAGTCATTCCCTTCAAAGCAGGACACTGTTGCTGGAGGCAGGCAGATGGAGTTTTCCTGCCGTGAAAGTTGCTGCTGTGCCTGAAGGATCAGTGTAATAATCCTCTCAGGTGTACACTGGCTATCATGACAGTCTAACTCTGGGAGGCAGAGGGTCTAACAACATATTTTTCCCCAGGTTTCCCCCCATACACCCCGAGAAAATCAAGCAGTTAGCCTGCTTTGCTGTGTTGCAGGTAAATACCAATTCCCTTTCAGTCTCTCACACTACAAGTGTGTATCTCCAGCAAAGAGCTGATGACAGTTTGCAACTAAAATTATATATTCAGATTCAGACCACTCTGGTGAGAGAAATATAAGGCTTTTATTGGTTTATCCATCTGTTTTCCTGTTAGACTTGCCTTCAGCAGGCTTTTTTCATTAGTTTGAACAGATTTGCTGTTGATAATATCACTGGCACTTCCAGTCCTGTCCTAAGAGACTTTTAAAACTGCTCAGAGGAGCAGCAATCCAAAAGCTGAGTGCAAATCCTCTTTCAGTCCCTCGTACCTCTTAACCATGTACTTCTAGGGAGATTTCAGCGCCAGTAGATGGGGTGAGATGGAAACGAAGGACAAAACTTCATTCCCTTTACAGCGCATTGGAAGAATGGTGTGCAGTCCTCACCCAGCCAGTCCTCTTACTGTTCAAATCAGTAGTCAAGTTCTGTGAAGAAATCTTCTGCCCTTCATTGTGCTCTACAAATTTGATTAGAAATGGAGCCCACATGTCACCTAGGCTGGCAGTTTCTCATGCATCAGAGAAGTCTGATTCTCTCCTGCTGAAACTGCCAGGAGACTTTCCATTAATTTTTCCGTCAGCTAAATCAGGAACTGTTTTTACCAGGCAGTTTCACACTTAAAATATTGATGAATCTGGAGGGTGTGTTGAGACTTGGCATGAGAGGAGAGAAAGACCACAATGGCAACAGAAAAATCTGTGCCCTGAACCATCTTGGAACAATTGGTAAGCAGTGAGCAGTAATGGAAGCTTGAAAAGGCTCCTATTGGCAGAAGTAGAATTCAAAATGTTTTACAATGCACCAGTAATGAAGAGCTGCTTTATATACCACAAAATTTTAAGACTTATAAAAAGTGGGATTCTTGGCATAATGCAGCAGGATAAAGTTTGTATTCCTTTCGGACTGTTCCCAATGGGACTGATTCTGCAAAAGATCAGTGGCACGGATCCCTTTATAATTCCGTAGCGTTTCTCAAAACTAAGTATTCCCAGGGCTCTGAATGAATGAGTTCAGTCTCAAGGCTGAGACCTGTTCTTATAAAACTGAGGTCTCATCTGAGGGAACAAGCATCAGCGTGGTAACCCTGAAGTACACAAAACAAAACATGTAACTGGACTATGAGCAGGGAAATATTTTCTTAAGACTGTTTACTAAGACTCAAAGGTCAACAGTACCTACCAGGAATCCACTGCTCCCTTCTCTTTAAAAATATCAGCTCTCATACAACATGCATAGGATAATATTGTCGCAGGTGGTTTTCTCATGTAGTTTTGGTGACCATAACTTCATGGTTGTTCTGTAACATACTAAACACCCTCACTAGAGAAGAAAGTATTTCTAGCATCTCTCCCAATTGATCTATATGACAGCATCTCTAAAAGCTGTGCAGGAGACAACACTCAAAGGCTATTTTAAACCACTTTTCTAGACTTCGCTGTTTATTCAAGAACATACATGTTTTTTCTCCATATCGGTTACAAAAAAAATGTGGAATGGAGAAATATTTCCGAGGTATTCTTAGAAAATTGGTATTAGTTCAGCTACTAGAGCTGATATGTGATGCTTCAGTGAAAGGACAGCAGTAAAATTTCCCCTTCAGAAAAGGACACCTGTGGTGGAAAATGAATCTCACTTAATTGAGCAGTTCATTGCTTTCACACATCCAATTTCAAAGCCTTTACATCTGCTCCTAGCAAGCTTCAACTGAACCCTATTGAGTTATTGTAGGAGTTTTTTGATTGAAAATGGTTTCCAGGCTCTTTTTCCATGTTTCCAGTGTGGGTATTTTTCCTGTCAGATAAGGATGTATTTGACTGACCGTCTAATTATGAAACACTGCTCATACAGGTAAGTGGAAAGAGGTGTGAGACCGAGAGATACAGAGTAATGCTACTGATAACTTGCTGAAATATTGTGTTTGTTTTACTTTGTCTTTGCTATCTGCTGTGTTTGAGCATTACAAAAGACTGAGCATGTGTGAGCAAACAAACTTCTGACTGTGATCTACACTACTGAGAGCCACTGTTTGTAAATGTTTGCGCTCTGGTCTGCTAACACTGGAATATGTCCTGATCCTCTAGTTCACACCTTTCCCTTGCTCCTGGAGGCAGCACTTAGTCCCGCTGAAGCTGAGGTTCTTGCACAAACTTCAACATCTGGAGCCTTGACAGTTATCAAATCCTGTGAAATTTCACAATAACTTGCAGGAACGGTGATTAACAGTTGTTCCTTTCTTTTATTAGGAATATTTTGTGAGGACTTTGAGCTATGAAGTTGTGCAATTTTTGGAAGTCAGTGTGGATTATGATTAACATATTCTAGTTAACGAGGACCAGGAAATTAGCAACATCCCTACTGTGGCCTCCACGGATCGCCACATCCACGGTACCAGAGTGGAACGAATGAAGTCACCTGAACCTTTCACTCTGATGAAAAGCTGTGAAAATGAGCACAAGGCCTCCATACTTTCCTAGAGGCAAAGAAATCTGAGTGGCTGATTGCCAAGAGTACCATGCCAAGAGTTGTTGGGATCCCCGACACATTCCAGTGGGAATATTAACAGGTCTGGGTAAAGTCTTCCAAGCTTCCAAGAGTGCTGTGAATATCTACTGTTTAATGTATGTATGGTTTGTGGTCCCCAGCTATCCGGAAACTCTCAAAACTCTGCAAATACCTTCTGAAACTCTCACACCCAGACAGTTCTCCAAACATTCCTTCTCCTCTCTTTGAGCATATGTGGTCTCAGAATCCTGAAACCATCTGGAAGTATCAGCTATGGGCTTCCAATCATCACCTTGTAATAGGATTAGCACCCCATCAAGCCCACAGATGCTGGGCATCTGCTGAAATAGCTGCGATGCTTTGAAATAGAAAATATCATTAAAGGGGTGTGTGGAGACTGAACCAAAGTTCACCAAACTCAGGGAATTCTGCTATTCCACATGTCTCAGTGGGTTTGGGGTTAGCCTGTGGTCAGTCATGGCTTTGGACCCTCTGAGTTTTTGTCCCATCTGAATATATTCTGAAGAAGCCTTTAAAAAGACCAACTGAGACAGGTTTGGTCCCTTTATGCTGTGTGAAAAACTGGAACAATATAAAGTGGCTACCAAAGTCTGCTCCTGGGCAGGACAAAGACACTCTGGAAGAGCCTGAATTCATGTCCTTAGGAAGGCAGGACAGGAGCGCTCCAGTGCAAGCTGACTCCAGCAGCACTATGCCTGCAACAGGGCAGAGTCGAGAAACATTCTAACTTAGGTTTGGGCTCTCTAAATTACACTGCAGACAGAAATCCAATGAGCTAGAGTTGGGGCATTTGAAAGCTTCCTTTGGTCTCTGTTCTGGGTGCTGTGCTCCACATCTCCACCTCCCAGGAGGGCAGCGAAGAAACTTGCTCCTTGTTTTCTTGGCACTTGTTAAACTCAAATTTGCTCTGTAATTTTATCAGAGTGACGAAAGACTTAATTTCTAACCTTAAAAATGAAGTTACAATTGAAGATGTGCCTTTTACTGTTTTGGATGATCTACCTAAACTGTAGCTATATGAACTGACAAGAGTTACTTGGAGATTCTTTGTCCCAGTTTGATAGATTTATAGCTTTTTTTGTAGTTTAATAGCCTTTTTAGTGCTTGTTTGCCTTTATTCTGTGTTCCTTTTGGATGTCTTGTTAAGAAGCGCGACCTGTGTTGAGCAATCAGTCCTTCCAGAAAATTACATATTTAGAAAACATCTAAACTTGTGCCACTTTTGACCAGGAGGTGACAATGGCTTTGTCTTCCAAGATGTATAAAAATATTAACAGGTATTATTATTTGCCTGCTGAGAATTTGGCATGAATTCAAGTCCTTTGCTGAATCTGAAAAATACTGGATAAGTATACAGTTATGGGGTTTTCTTCTTGCAGGTTTTTTTTTAGCAATATGGAGTTTCTGCTGGAAAAGAGATATGAGTCAACATCTAAATTTCTGCAAGGAACAGCAGGTATCTGTTTTGTTGATTTGGTTTCCTTTTGTCTTTCTCAAATTCATGTTTTCATTTCACCCATCAAGAGGAGTCTAATGAGGTTCGTTTCCAGATCTGAACATCATCTCCGAACATTTGAATCTCTACCTTTTCTGGGGACCCATCAAGCTTTCAAAGTAAGACTGGGAGTAGTAAAGGGCTGGAACTGAAAGTCACATCAGAAATTCTCCAAATGGGATGGCATGTGTTAACTGACTGTAAAGGAATTTTAAGAGGCAAGCACCAGCTGCTACACTAATGGAAGAAAGATGGAGCACATTTGACCTGGCAATTGTTTGGAGACTTTATTGTAGTAGAACAAAAGGAGAGCCTGAAAACACATGAAAACTCTTATGATCAGGGGAGGGGGAGGCAGAGGTTGGAGAGAATGGGAAGAGAAAGCAGGAAATTACACACGCCTTCAATTCTGCTTTGTAAACTGGCCTGGTCCCAAATGAAAACGAAGATGTAAATTGTTTTGTCTTTTCTCTTAGACTGCAAAACTTACAAGGGAAACTCAACTCAGTGTGTTCATGTTGGGCCCAATTTGCTCATTCAGCTGTGTTTTCCTGGCACAGCTGTGGTTGATAAATGCAACCTAAGTGGCCACTTTCCCTTGAGGGTTTATGCCAAGGTGGGCGTCTTTAAATAATAGCTGTAATTTGCCCACAGGATGAATTTTATCACTTTTCCCACCTCTGCCTGATATGCCCACACCAGCTTTTGGGCTGACACGCTTTCTTTGGGGTCAGCTGGGCAGCTGTGAGCCCCCAGCAGGGAAAGGCGATGGAGATGCCAGAAGTGACAAGATTCACATCCCTGGAGAGGCTTTCCCTAGTTGTGGCAAATATCAATAAACTGAGGGTGCCAGAATTTAAGATTGGGACTCTCCCTGAATGACAGAGAGATCTCTTGCAAAACTTGGATGAGATTTCTGGCATGAGTTAGCAATTATTTGAATCTGAGATTTTGGTCTGGTTTTCTCTGTGGTACGAATGAAGAAAAGGGGTTTGAACAAAGTGAGAAAGAACCCAGTGTTCCACGCTCAAAATGTTCTGAAACAGAATCTTTTCTATCTGCTTGAAGCTTCTTTAATTTCACATTATTTAAAAAAACCCAAAAAAACAAAAGAGTATTTTTCATCATTGTTTTTCCCTGGATTTGGCAGTGAAAATTAGCTACCCTTGCAGAACGTCTGCTGCACAGGTCTTGTCAGCCAGGAAACGCACAGTCTTGTAATTGGTAAATAAATAGTTCCTGTGCTCGCTTCATGTTTAGACCAGCCATTTGTTATTGTTATTACTGGCAATTAATTTAATAATTTGGCAACTTGAACAAATATAAAGCTATACATCCAAAATGAAAACAAAACAAAAATAAAACAGTAGAAATACTTGAATACTAAAACTTTGTAATGAAAGGTGACTCTGAAATTAAAACATTGAAAAATGCTTAGAAATAGTGACATTTGAACAATTTAGTTAGAAAATACTTCACTGAAGTATCTCCACTGAGCTCTGATAGCCATATTTTTTATAGGTATTCAGATATAAATGTTATAGGTAGAATATTGACTTGATAGATGATGAAGTCATCCACTCAGTTCAACTGATTTTAAATGAAGCCCTAAATGCCTGTGGACGTTGCCTAAAGTTCTTTTGTACAGCTTATGTGGCAAAATGAACCATTTCAAGGGTGGCTGGCACTAGGTTAAGACAAATAGTTTTAGAAATGTGAGAAGCTGTGAAAGGGCTGCTGTTGTTTTAAGGAACTTAAACAAAAGAGCAATTTTCATGCTGAGCAGGACGACAATTATTTTCTGCAGTAAAAAATGCGAAGAAAAAAGTTGCAGGGTAAGTGAATACAGGACATCAGTTAAAGGATGCCGTTAACATCATTTAGGGATAACTTTGTTTCAGAAAGAGCGGGTGGGTTTTTAAAGCCTATTAGGAACAGAAAAGCCACTTGTTTGTTATTTCAGTGATTTATTTATAAGACAGACCAAATGTGCCTTGTAAACTGAAAAAAATCTGTTTAACATGCAGTGATCCCTGGAGTAATGTGAGCCTTTGCTTTATTTATTTCTGTGGTGCAGCTCTTTTGTAACTCTTGACTTTTTTCCTGACAGTAACACATTATGAGGGGCATACAGGCTACTAATTATGTTGTACAAATAACACAAGCAACCCAAAACTTCACAGTGCTTCAGAGGAACTGCAGTTCATATTCTTCATTTGGTGTTTGTAGTTGTAGTGATCATGTTGTTACTTCTTTCATTCCAGGAGGAGCTGATTCCAAGACAAGGAAGTTGTTGAGTGAAGTAGTGGAGAGTTTTGATGATATCTAAAAAAATGTAAGAAAGAGAAAATGGTTGTCTTCGATTCAGCCAAGTCATCCTCTTTCTAAGGTTACAGTAGCTTATAATGGGTAAGTTTGACCTCTGTGGATTCCAGAGAAGAAATTTTCTAATTATTCAGGTACTTCTTTGGATGAAATGGTGCAAAAAGCTGAAAAACATCCTAATAGACAGGGAATTGTTTGAAGCTAGAAAGACAAGCATAGTTAGTGAGGTGTGAGGACTAAGCTGAGGCTCTGAAACAAAAGGAGAAATCCCACTTAATGATGCCTGAAAGAAGATGAACTGAGGGAGAGAAGAAAAGTTCATCTGTGTCTGCTGAGTCAGGTTCCCACTAGAAAGCAAAAATGCATTATTTGTGATTTCGGTGTGAAACAGAAGGGACATTATCAGCAAAGAGCTGAGCTGGAGGATGAGCATGCTCTTTTAGCACTTTCCAAATGTTTCCCCACACTCACAGGGAGCAGGGCAGCAATAATGTGGAGCTCTTTCTGCCCCCTGTCCTCACTCCGTTGGGTGGGAGCAGATGTCTGGGATCACAGCTCAGCTGTCCTGCTCCACAGGAGCAGCCTCTGCTGCCAAGGAGGGCTTACCTGGGCAGGCTGGCACCTCTCCATGCAACATTTGGGGATTCCCCAGGGCGAGGGAGTCTCCATCACCCTCTGAGAGCCAGTCCAGGAGCAGATGACAACTCTGGGGACAGCAGAAAGAAGTGTGTGTCTGTGCGTGTGTGATGAGCAGCAGCAGTTAACCCATCAAATGAAAGTAAGTTTGTCCCATTTTCTTCAACTATTTCAGTCTATCACTCATCCTCTGACTGATAATTTTGAGCAGGCCAGCCTGCCTGTTGCCTCTTTTGCCTTTTTCCCTCTCCCCAGTCTATGCTCTTTGCAGTCTTGTGTTTTTTGCCTTTTCTGTACTCCCACCTGCGCCTTGCACTGAAATGACTTTCCCGTTTGTTTCTGTCCATGAGGGAGCGTGAGAGGGAAGAATATGCCACGGACACTTTACGAATAATAGAGTGTTCCTGAACTAAAATAATCAAGGGCTGACACATTGACCTTTTCCACAGCTCCGTGTGGCAGTAACAGCTCTCAGCTGCTCCGAAGGGCATTCCAGCAAGGCTAATGGAATGGCAGCCCCAATGCAGGCAGCTACTCTGCCTTTTTCTTGGTGCCGGTGATTATCCGCCTTAGCGTGACTCCCTTTTCTGTGCCGGGGCCAGTCTTCGGCTGGTGGAGAAATATCTTCTTTCTCCTGTCCCCACCGCTCCGGCCCTTTGTTGCATCTGAGACATTAATCTCCTGCGAAGTTTGGTCAATGTTTTGCGAGTCTCTCAGGAAATGCTCTCCCCCCGCGTGTGTGCCCTGGCCAGCATCCCCTGTGAGAACTCAGCCAGTCAGCGAGACACAAACTCCTTTTCCTGAAGCCTGGTTGGCCGTCATTAATCAAGCTGTTCAAATAGCTTGTTTTGTTTCAAAATCAGCTTCAGCTAATGTGTGTGTAATTTCCTGCTGCCTCCCCAGGCTCTTTGGGGCAGTGACATGATCTAGGGTCTCCGCTGGCTGCCCAGGCTGCTGAGGGGTCTCACATGTTATAAAAGCCATGGCTAGGAGAGCAGGGGCTGTGTGAGGGGCAGGCTGTGGGATGGTGATGCTTTTCCAAAGGAAATGAAGTGTCCTGATGGCTGTGGGGATGCAGGGTACCCTGCTTGGGCACGAACCTGCGCTCGGTGAGGAGCAAATGCTCCCTCGGTGTGGCACTTCCCTGCCCCTGATGGCTCTGTGCAAAACCAGCGCCGACTTCTCTGAAGTGACTAATGACTTTACATTGGGATTATTGACATCAGAATCTGTTTTCTGAGGGAAAGGGCGAGAAATAATTAAATCATGGAGGAAAATTATGCACCTTTTCTACCTCTTTGAAATTAATCTTGGCAGGGGAAGAAATTTAGGGTGGCAACAGTTTTACCACTAACCTGGAGACAGAAGTAGACTGTGTGGGGAGGATTCCTCTCGGTCACAGCTTTAATTCATGGGGTTTCTGACCTTAATGTTGTGTCCTGGAGCTTTATGTGGTGGGTCATCCTGCCAGAGACATCCCGCTTCAATATTGTGTATTCACTGAGTGGCAGAGCTTCCCTGCGAGACGAAGCCAAGTGTGTTCCATTTATGATATATTCTCTTTTCACGCTAAACGTTTAATTAATTAGGCAAAACAAAATTATATTCTTGGGAGAAGCAAAAGTCCGTGCAGTAGTATTCTGTGCTTAAAGATAGCACTCACACCTGATTGGGAAAACAGAGGCATAAACCTCAGTCTTCAGTATCCTACAGAGCCTCTGCTCTCATGTGACAGCAAAGTAATTTTGCTTTATTTGTTTTGAATGTCTTGATCCTGAAAGAAAAAGTTTCTTATTCAACTGTACGGAATGTTTCGTTTGACACAAACCAGATTTCTCTCTCTCTGTCTCTCTCCCCACCAACCCTCCCCCACCCAACCTCTTAAGATGCTTTAAGTGTTTTCTACAGTGTCATCAGGACTATGTTTTTTAAAAATGCATTTTTGATTAAAATGCTGAACAAAAAAGGATTTATGCCACCCTGCTTGATATATTCAAAATATTTGGATTAAACTGGTAGTTGAATAGCATTTTTTTGTCGTTTTTTAGTCAAAGAATTGGTTTTGTAGCTTTTGGATTCTCTCTCTACATTTTACCATGCAGTACAATGAGTTCTAATGCATTTTATTTAGTTCATTATTAGTTCCCTTCCACTTACGATCATCTTGGTCTCAGTGCTGCAATTAACATTATTCCTAACATAATGCACCGCCATTGTGCCAATATTGACCAAATCAATCTGTCAAATGAGCTGTGAGATCATCTTGGTACAAAAAAAAAGAAAATTAAAAGTGGGTTTGGTTTACAAGAGTTCCTACTATTTGCTTGGTTTTTTTAATTCTGATTTTTTTGTGATAAAATAATTATATGTGGGAAGGATGTGATATTGCTAGACAAGTAGGATGGGCACTCTTCAAAACCTTCCACTTTTTTTTTGTGAGCTGAAGTTTGATGTTTTACAAGAGATGTAGCACAAAAAGGATCTTCTTTTTCTATAGGCAAAGAATTACCTCTGATTAACAGCAAAGGAGGCAAAACTTAAGGTGGTATCTAGTAATTTTAAAGTTGGGAAAAATGCCTGTCAGTCTTAAGCATTTATCTTCTAACAGTGTTCACTTTACGCTCCTGTTTCTTAGATAAGTCTGTTAAAGACACAAAGATGTTTTTATATGGACGTTTTAAAAATTAACCTTCCACATCTTTCAGAAATGCATCCTGCCAGCAGTGCCTGCAGTGGGACAGGTTGGGTGACACCAGTGGGGACTGGAGCGGAGTTTGGGGGGCTCAGAAGCCCCTGGAGGGGAGCTCAGGCTCCAGTGAGAGCTTCACATGGAGAGGAGAGGAGAGGAGAGCCCGGCAGGGATGTGCCAGGAATGGAGAGAGGAGGGCGCAGAGCTGGAAATCCTTCTCACACCCACAGCGGTGTGACACTTCTGTTTCCCTGCTGCATGTGATGTGCCTTCCCTGGGGCTGCTGGGAACAGTCCCCACGGCCACTCACTCTTATGAGCCTTTTCTTTGCTCTGAACGTCTTTTTCTCTGCACTTAAATGCTTATCCACTGCAAAAAAGGCAGGCTGGTCTGTATGGAAACTGCACTACTGCTTGCATCAAGAGGCTTTGTTTACTAAACCAAATAGTCATGAAACATTATTTAACATAATTATGCACCAGCTGGTCATTTCAAAAGCAAAAACCTTGGTAGTACAAGTCTGGTGCCTGAAGCTGTTCAGTTTAAACCTTTATTAATAATGTTCTCATGCTTTTTCTTTTAATTCCCATAATGGCCGGATACAGCGCTGCACATCAAAGGAATTTTGGTTTCAAAAGAAATGGCGAGTGCTACACATTGCATTTACTCCCCTTTGATCGCCATCCGCAGCACAAATAAATCTCATTAATCAATATTTTCTCTATTTCCTCCCTGCCTTTCTGTCAGTGCCAGAGATCTGTTTCTGATTTGCTTTGCTTTGTTTCAAATGAGAGGAAGATTTCTATGGCTATCTTCTGTCTAAAAGGTAAATGTCTCATTACTTTGGGAGTGAAACTGTATCTGTTGTGACTGGGACTTGATCAGAGCCTCCTCAGCGTGAACGTCAAAGTCGGAATATTGAAGCAATTAGCACAGCCGTGAGTCTGTGAGCAATCCATTGGCCAGGATTCATTCACAGAAAATATTTGGCGTACCCTTGCCAACTGGAGGCAAATTAATAAAAGTCACAGTCTGTTCGCAGACAATTCTTGAGAAAAGTGATAAATTTCCTGAAAAAACTGTGACTTGCCCATCCACTTCCAGTTGTGACTAGAAATTCCTGTGAGTGACTGGTGTGCTTTCCACGGAAGGCTCTGAGACATGGCTCTCTTTCATTTCTTCCCGAGCAGCTTCACAGTTTTGCTGTGTGTTTGCAGCTTCACCTCTCTGCATTACGTGCACGCTTGGGTTTTTATATTGTAGGGTTTTTTTCCTCTGTTTCCCCCATGTATGTTTTCTATTTGTCTTCGGTTTGCTGGTGCCAAACATTTTGGTGCATCTGCTGCCACCAATGATTGGCTGTGCCGGGAAAATCCAACTCCTTGGGGGCGGAAAGGGAGAGAAAGGATGATTATTTTTCCATTCTGTTGAACAAAGCTGGCTTCTGTTGCCATTTTTAACACTCCAGTATTACTGGAATTAATTTGATGCATCTGTTCCTGAATTACCTCCCATAGTTTTAGTCCTCACTAGACTTCCAAACCAGTGTTGATTTAGGCCTGTTTGTTCCAATCCATATTGCATTCCCATAAGCTCTCTGCTATTTTAAAGCAGTTTAATTGCATTTTAAATCCTTCAATATTAAAGTTACAGTAAATTTCAAACTTCATTATATTATTAAACATACATGTCTAGATTCTCTCTAGGGCTGTATAAAGCCTGGCACATATTACCTCTTCCAAGTGTGCTGTGAATATTCAGATTCCAGAGCCTGATCAGGGACAATTTTATGGGAAACCTACAGTGTGTAAGCACTTTTTTTATAGGGATTCTCCAGATCCCAGCTTGAAGCAATTCCTGTTGACTTAAACAGCATACATGTTGAGAGAGTAAGTGCCTGTTGGTCATAAATAATATTTTCTCACAATTAAGCTTTCCAAGCAGCATGCCATTGACTGTTGTTTCACCTTGAATGTAAAGATTTTGTACTTAGAGCAGTGGGGAGATAAAGACTCATTGAATCAATACATATTTGAGCTGATCTTGCTGAACACACATAATTTCATTTGGCTGGTGTCACTGTAACTCAGTTTTCAGGGTTGCATGTCCTCTTGGTTCTTGTGCATGGATTTATTCAGCAGCAGCAGGAGTAAGGTGGGAGAGAAGTGTCTTGTAGAAAGGGATTAAAGTGACAGTGCTGAAGCTCCCATTAAAAGGAAAGGCATCTTATTAAGAATCAGTCTTTAAACATGCTGCTGGGGAGACCAAATTTTCTGCCTTCTTCAGGTCAAACTAGTTTAATTCTCTAGTCAGTATTTCTCCTTTCCCCTGCCCCAGGAAACAGAGCTGAAAACACAGTGGGAGACCTAAAAACTTCCCCTAACCTTGGTCCAGCCTGGGACATAAATTTAGACCAGCATTACATTACACTTCCTATGGCCCCGAGAGGCTGATAGGGTGGCCAAGAATAGCTGAAAGAGAGCAACGCTCTGGCCATGTTCCCTGAACCTCTCCCACACTGGGAACAGAGTAGGAGAGGCACGGAGCTGCTGGGAAGGTCCCACGCTGCCAGGGAAGCCAGTGGCACCAGCAGTGCCCTCCCAGTGGACACGGATGATTTACAGCCAGAGTGTGACAAGCTCAGGAGCTGCTGTGACACAGGTTGCCCAAATCAGGACTGAGAACAGTCAGGAGTTCAGGGCAAAAGGTTTATTTTAAGCTGGACAAAGGTAAAAAAAATGTAAGTTTGATACCTTTTCCTATCATTTGTCTAGGCAGAGTTTTGTACTCCCCACTGTTAGGCCAAAATCCATTTGAGATCCCTTTTTTCCTAAAACTGGAGGTAAAAATAACTACCCAGTCAAAATCATTTTGGATATCAAGTGATTAGGCTTTTTAATGAAAGAAAGCGTGCCGCTTATTTAAAAAACAAGCTGTGAAGAAAACAATAATTGCCATTTCAGTTCTAAAACCTGATGCTTGGAAATCAAGTAAAGTACATACCTGTAAAAAGCTATTTCAGTTTGGTTTTAGTTTATTTGTGCTGACTTCCCTTTCCATGCATGAGAGAACACCAGTTTCAGATAAGCCACTTACAGGCAATTGTAGGGAAAGAGCCCACAAAGAATCAAGTAATTTAATTTAAGAGATAAACTCCTTGTCCTTAAAACATTCCCTGAGGGTAAGCTGCTTGAGGAAGAGTGGAAGAAGAGGTGGTAGGGGTCCAGATAAACATTTCTGCTTACTGTCTTAGCCTTTTAAACCCTAAACTAAGTTGGACTTTTTGGAGCATCACACTGACTTTGAGCATAAGGGGTTGCCATGAGTAAATGAAATTACAAACTTTTGCTCTTGCGAAAGGATGCTGGTGCTAATTGTTTTGATTTTGTTGGGGAAAAGCATCAGTGAAAAACTGTAGGTGGTGATCTACCTGTTTTTTTCTTCTATTTCCAGCTAGTTGCATCAATGAATGAGTGTTTCCTCAAGCATCATTTATAATCTGCATTGCAGGAACATGGAGAGAGAAATTCTTCTTGGTCCTTTGCTACAGAGGATAATCCAAGGTAAGCTTGATGTAGAAATTGGTGTCCTGGGGAGAGAATGCATCCTCAGGGCGATGCTCACCTATACGTTTTGTGGATGTAAGCCCAGGAAAACGCAACAATTTTTCTTTCATGCGTAAAGCATTGCAATGCACCTTCCCTTTGAGGAGGTAGTAACCTTTTAACATTAATCAGGAGGTTTAACCTGAATCAGAAGGCTCAATGCCAGTCCTTAGAAACTTCCCTGTGTGAGCCAGAAAGGTTGTAAGTGCTTCTGTGGGAAGAAAGGAAAAGCAAGTTCAGCTGACAGACCCAGATGTTGGCTCTGTTCATTTCAAGCACTGTTAGCCCACCTTGGTCCCCATGAATACGAGAGATTAGGGTGATACTGGATAAAACAGGAAGAATTAAAATTTAGTCTTCCTAGAAGTGACTGTGCCAGGTGCAGGAGAAGCAGTCAGGCTGAGATTGAAAACCAAGTTAAATTTTTGGGTATTTTTAGTCTTTAGGAGCAGCTGATTCCTTTTGGCAACAAGTAGAAAACATGCATATTATAAATTTGTTTTCTTAAGTGCCTAAGGGCTTTAGGAAAATGAGTCCCATTAACTTTCAATGAACTTGTTTTGCTCAGCCCTAAAGATGTTTTGGGTATTTTCCCTTCTAAGAGATAGTCCAAAAGAGTTCCATATCATACTCAGTGGAAATTCTGTTCATGTTTTCTTTACTGTTTCTACAATTTGTGGAAACAACTTGGTGTGAGATTAAACCTGGTGTCTTCTGTCTCTCTGTCTTTGACCTTGCCAGTGCTTCTTGCCATTTCTCCCTTGGCCAAAGTCTGTTTTATGACAAAATCATGGCAGTCCTCTTGCAGCTGGGGGAAACAAAATATAGATTAACTTCAGCTCTGCATTTTCAGAAAACATTTTCTTGGCCTTAGGGAGGAGGTAATAAATAACCTTCGGCTTCTGCTTCAGCCACCATTTCACCTGGGAAGTACAACTCCATACCTCATTTTGCATTTTCTGTGGTTATTACTAGTAGAAGACAAAACCAAACCAGTGAATTCGCTGGGACTGCAGCAATGCTTGAGAGCACCTGGATGTGCAGGAGCACTACAGAGGGAGGTGCCCTCTCTAATTGTGGTTTCTATTTCCTTCTGCCTATGCATGACTGAGGGCTCTTGAGCTGCTCCGGTGTAGCTCCGTCCTGGGTGAGGGATGTGGCAACACGTGCTGCTACAGCTTGGGATGTGTGTATGTTGTTCTGCCCCACAAAGCCTTGCTGTCTGACTTGGCTATGGTTAGTTCTGGCTTACCTCTGTGCAAACCGAACCACAGGGATGTGAAGCTCATCCAGGCTGAGCAGTCCGTTTGCTCTCCGTGAGCACAGAGAGTCCCTGGCTCCCAGCTCTGCAGTAAATACAGCACTGTGTTATCTCTCACAGCTGCTGCTTGGTGAGCCAGCACTGACTGCTGTGATACCTGCTCTAACTTCTGGGTGATTAAGTGGGTTTGAGTACTCACAAAATTAAATTGAAACATCTGAACTGTGTAGAAGCCTGGCTTGGAATTGGTCGTTTTTACTTTATGCTCCTTATATAGTCATAGGAGAGATAAGTTCATGTTTTGTCTGTTTGAAGAAACAAACCATGAAATCCTACCAAATTGGAGAAGGCTTCTGGCTTACATATCCATATTTAGAGACTTAACATAGAGAGTGCGAGCAATTAAGGAGGAATTTATCTGTGCTACTAACACACGTGCCCATTTAGCTAAGTGCATTTCGCTGACTGAGTTTGAAACTGGCAGCAGACGGGTGCCCAAACAAAGGCATGATACAAGGATCACTTGGAGTAGGAGCAAGTAGGATTTTGGTTTTCCAAGCAGAAAAATGAACGTGTCAACCTCTAACAAGATGAACTGTTTATTTTGTGTTTATTTTCAAAGTCTGCTGAAAGGAGATGGTTATCTCTAGAATTCCGCCCACTGAAGTTTGTGGATTTCTGTAGTTATCTGGCCCCATATCTTATATATTTTTGGGAGCTGGAAAGAAAGCAGGGCTTGTCTGGAAGGAAGCTAGTACTCAAGTTTCAGTATCTTCTACTGAGTTAGATTCACTTTTTGGCTGTGGAAAGGATCCCTAACCTATCAACAGCACTGACAAACGTAAATTTATTAGAAGAGTACTGATTTTTTATACATACAGTAGATTCTAAAGTGCTTTTTGTATAGTTCAATTCAAGTGGTTAAAGAGAGAAAGCATGAGAAATGTAAACACTGCTGACATGAGCTGCTTTCTATTAATTAAGTTATGCATATCAAACAGAATGCTGTTGCCAGTGCTTTACATGCAGTTCCCTTTCCCCAGAAGATGGTTTACCAAATACAACACAGGTTACACGGTGGGAAAAATAGTCAGGGGAATTGAGTCTTGATCTAAACTTCTGCTGCCATGTACGTGCTCGGCACTGGCACATCTCTGAACGTGTTTAGAGGAGCAAATAGTTTTACCACATAAACACAAGGAGCTGGGCTGCTGAATTACCTCACTGGAGCTTTCTTAGAGGTGCTTTTGGAAGTTTTGGGTGAAATGCTATAACAGCACTGCTTTATGCCTTCTCGGAGAGTTGGCAATCAAAGGCTGTGCCCTTGGCTGGGTACTTGCAGCCTTGCTCCTTGGCACGCAGCCCTGGTATTCTTTTGTCTCGGCTCTGCATCGTGGTTATCACACTGCCTCAGCATGGGGAAGGAGCAAAAACATTTTTTAAAAGTGAAAAGGAAGAAGTCGAATTAAGATAAACATTTACATAACTGGGGAAAATTACCCAGGAAGGACTGGAAATCTGATGACATTCTGTTTACCTAGCGCAGTATTAAATCAGTTTGTGAGAGATACAAACCAGAACACTTTGTATAAATCACTGTGAATGTGAGGACCTGTGGAGCGAGACAGTAAACGCCAAAATTATCAAGCTGGCTCAGCACTATAGAACTTACTCAAGACAATGTTATGCACAACACCTTTACTAAAGCTCTCTAGAGATGGGAAAAGAGCAAGGGGCTACACAGCTTCCTGCTAAGAAAAGCTGCCATATACTCTACGTGTAGCTTCTATAAATTTTTCCCACTCTAACCAAACCTAGGCCTTGCTATTCTATACATGCAGGTCTTTCTGAGACTACAAAGTTCGCATTCCTGCTTCATTTGTCATCATTAGGCAATCATAAGATGTGTTTGTGCTTCTTGTGCATTTTAGCCAGCAGAGGTAAAGTTGTGCAGAAATCTGGGCTTTGTACTGACCAGTTCACTTGTCTGCGAGACACAGCCCTTGTTGAGATATCAGAGCCCATTTAAGAAATGCATCCTGTCCTATTTAGAAGCAAAGGCTTCATTTGGAAAACGACCACGATACTTGGCTTCTCTTTCTGAAGCTAGTCTGAATTTTTCATGCCCTCAAATTAGATTAGATGCATGTTTTCTCCCAAGATTTCACTGTAATCCCAAGAGTTAGGGGTCAGTTGCAATATTGGAGGAGATGCTGGCAAGCTGTGGAAGTGGATGTTTCCTTTTTTTGGCTGGGGTAGTCTAGCAACTGTCTTGATCACGGCATATGGTGTGTGAAAACAAGCCTCGAACCAATCAGACAGGCAAGGCTGGGAAGGGAAGGAGCTAAAGAGGTCTGGGAAAAATTCACAATGGGGAGATCTCAGCAAAAAAGAAGTTGGGGAATTATTAATGTGCAGATGGATTAGAAATTCTTCTCCTATGGGAAAGGACCATAGAGACCAGAAAATTCACTCTTTCAAAACGAAACACAAGGATCACTTCCTTCCTTAACCAAGGCTTCTCAATAATAGCATAAGACAAGCAAATTAATTAAAGTAACATTACCACCCTTCTCACTGCCTGGGAAGAGAGAAGAATAGTTTTGTGCTCAACTTAAATTTTGTAATAAATACGGTGTAAGAACATAAGCTAGATAACATATGTCATGATAAATGGAGTCTAGTCTACCAGGAGGCATTTATTAATAAAAACTACAGCGACAGCCAAAACAAACAGGCCTCCACAGAGCTCGAGTTTCTGTTTCATGCTCCGTATTTGCGAGGGATGTCTCGAGCTCTGTAGGCAGCAGCAAGACAGAGAGGGGCTGAAGGATAAGAGAGGGATACAAGCTACTCACTTACGCCAGCAGAGAGGGAGGCACGGGGAAGAGTCTGGCACCAGATGAGACGAGAGGGAAGAGAAAAGTCAGGCTGGTGAAGCAAAGGAAACACGGAAACCTGACAACTGTGAAAGGAGGTCTGGGAGGAGGAAGGATGAGTTGTTTGAGTGCTGGAGCTGATTTATTCCCTTTCTGTGGGAATGCAAACTAGCTGCAGATCCCAGTCCACTGTCATTTCTGAACATCTGGACAGATCCTGAACTCGCATCCAAGCACTGTGCTCCCTTTTTCTTCTCACAGTTTCTTGCCCTTCTCTTTGTCTCTCTTATGTGTCTCTGCTTGCTCTGACAGCTGCATGCTCCTTGAGAGTGCAGTGTTTGAGGATTTCTCCATGGAAAATGTCTCTGGACTTTCTCAGCTCAGTGGGGAGCTGCTCGTTGGTCAGTACCTGTGATGGATGTGGCACAGTGCCCAGCCCTCCAGGCTGCCACTAAAATACAAGTGCACCTTTCTCCATCCTCTCTTTGGAGGTGCTCAGAGCAGCAGGAGGGTGTCAGGGAATTTTGGGTGCTCTAAGCATGTTCATATATTATTTGATTTTATCCAGTTTTATTTCGTTGCATATTTTTTAACCTTTGGAAGCAGGTTTTACTTTCTTCCCTTCTAAAGTAAACAATTGATTCCAAGGCCAGTAAAAATATAATCTCTTCATAAGGCCTGAGCCTGAGCCCTTCTCAGTAATGTTATGGCAGGTCATTGCTCTGTCAGAAGATTATTAACTTTTTTTGGTCTTAAAATATAAATAAATAAATAGGAAAGTTGTACGTGCCCCCAGGGCCCTTGCTCAGCTATGAAAATACAGAGTACAAGTACATTTCTCGTCACAGAAAGGAGAATGGGGATATGTTTGGAACAATGGTAATCAATTTCAGAAGTGCTGTGATTTATTGAGCATGGCAGTTTCAGATTTTTGAGGCACGCATAATACAATTTTCTCCCCATCCCTTTTATCCAAACAGATAAAACTTTTGGTGGAATTAGAACACAATTCACATGATGTAAAATTATAAAGAAGCAGGGAAACAATAATTCATAACAAGTTGGTCCGCTCTTCCCAGAGACAGATTTTATTACCAAAGATTTGGTGTCCACTTTCATAACAGTTTTTTTTTTTTTTTGTAGTTATAGTTCATCACTTTCCCAGAGGTTAACAAGCCATGGCCATACCATGAAGAGCAAGATGAGAATTCTCTGTCAGGTCAGCTGCAGTTTGGGTACATGACAAATACATGTCTTTGTGTTTCCTCTTTAGGACACAGAGTACCATAACTCAATTTATTTTCCATTTTGACAGTGTTAAGTTGCCGTTATCAACAACATAAATGAAGGATATTGTAATGTAATTCTTCCATAGAAATGACATTTGAAGAAGTTTCTTCTTAGATGAGAAGGCTTCCCAATGCACAGTATCCAGCCGTTCCTTTTCCATATAAGAAACTCCCCATTTCAATACCCAGAGCTGAGCTTGCCAGGAGCCCTGACTTACCAGTGTGTTAAAATTTTTTGGCACTTGAAAGTAGAACATATAAAACTGATTGGTGTTGAAGCTTAGTTTGGGGAAAAAAACCGATTTCATATCTGATCTCTTGCTCAGCTTTTGCACTTGGGAGGTCTCTGGCTTACTATAAAAATCAGATAAAATTGGCTGCCAAAATCAAGAGTCATAACAATCCATTTAACAAACTTGCCAGATTTGCTGGAAGATCGAACACTTGATCCTTAGACATCTGCCTTTGCTCTCCCTGTCACTCAGTAACAGAATATTGTGTTCCTGGTTAGGTTTGCTTCTTCCCATACTTAGCAAAGCCATTTTTGTTGTCCTGTGAGAGAGTTTATGGCCCTCATTCGGTTGCCGTGACTAAGAAAGATCGTTCTGACTCTTGCTCACTGTGAAGCTGCTGCCACCAGAAATGACAGTCTGAACTTTTGACTTCCTTTTTCACTCCTTAGCTGTCTATATCTCCCACCAAGCCCTCGTTCATCCCACCCCAGCTGCTCCCTGGAAGCTTGCTGCCAGAAGGATGGTTCTTACACTTCTCACCTCCTAAGAGATCGATTATTTCCATGGAAAACATTACCTTTTGGGCACAGGTGGTGATGTGCCACATCCCCTCTGCTCTTTGTCGCTCTCCCAGCGCGGGGAATGCAGACAGGGTACCGTGAGCCAGAAGGGTTGTCTGGGGACGGTGGCAGCAGCAGATGCTGCCAGGAGCAGGCTGTGACTCACAGCCCACAGCAGTCCTCGTGCCACGCTGGATGGGGCCCTGGCATGCTCTGCTCTGGGGCTGGGAATGTCGTGGCTGGCCTCGGCAAGAGGTGCAGGATCATCACCGAGCTGCTCAAGGAGCAAATACAGCATAAAAAATAGCAGGGGCTTCAGGCTTGGGGCAAGCAGGGCTTTTTGTTCCAGCATCACTGCTTCCCTCCAGCTGCCTCATGCATGGCTCAACACCCTGCTTCACCCCAGAAGGCTAAATCTCCTTTTTACCATGTCACTTCATCTTCTAATTGTTGGTTGTATGCATTATGTGAGGCACTGCTCTGGCACAGCAGGCAGAACGGAGCCCTGTTGCAAGTCCATTAACTCAGATGGAGCTACCTCCAGAGATGAATGTGTATGGAAATTCAGTGCTGCTTTAATCAGAGTATTTCATATTCATGAACCTCTCTGTAAAGAGAGCTGTGTAATTAAGATCATTCATAATGCTGTAGGATATTTGAGCTAAGATAAGGAAGGTAACTTGCTTTTTAAGGGCACAAATTGATCTCCTGCTGTGGGTAGGAAAGCTTGATCCAGTGCACGTGTTCAGAGGAAGGTTTAATAGTTGTGCTGCTGTTCTCTGAGTGCATCTAACAGGAAGAATAAGGTTTACTGGTAAATCACATATTCATCTTGCTCAATGTTGATGCCTCTAACCAAGGCTGGCATACACTGATGTGCATAAAAACTCCAGTGAATCAATGCAGTGCTCGTCTGTATTCCTCTCCTGAGCACTGGGAAAGTACAAGATTTCGGGAGATAAACTGCTGTGCCTTTCCCTTCTCTCATACTCCTTAGAATTCCTCAGCCTGTGAAAATACAGGCATCTTTTTCTGAAGGGGAAAGAAGCACAGCAGGTACGAGGCACACACACAGTCTCAGTCCCTGGCTGTTTGTCTGACTCATTCAGAGCCTTGGAAACTCCCCTTCACCTAAAATATGACCTGCAGAGGCTTTTTTTGTCCCTTCAAGTTTGCAAATGATACTTATGGAAGAGGTTTAAAAATGCGTTTTCAACACATCACACAATTAATAATCAGCTCTGTACTTCCTTCTGGCTGAAGTTACACGGGAAGGAGCAAGGCTGCCCTTGCTTTCCACAATTCTCACAGCAACTTGCCATGAAATTGTTGAGGAGAGAGGCTCAAGGGCTGGCCCAGGAGGTCATGAGGAGCAGTTTGTTGTTGCAGACGGAGCCCTCTGCTTTTGGAGGGAATTTGGCATTTTCCTTAAGAAAGCTCATCAGAGGCAGAGGCTGTTGGATAGGAAAACTCTGTTTGTTGGTGAAGTGCAGATCCTATCTGGAGAGGAAACAACAATCTTTCTTCCTTTTCTTTGCATGCTGGTTCTGAGATCCAGGAGACAAAACCTCCCTCCTCCAGGGCTGCATCTGTTAATGTGCTGTATTATCAGTCCCTTCTCTTCTCAGTGTGAAAATCTCTGGGGTGTTTCTCTGTGTCCTGGTCTGAGTAAGGTCCCCTAGTCCCATGTATCCACCAATTTAAGCCTTTTGTTAAAGTGGAAAGAGTATTTCTAGATTTATCACCTGGGAAAAGCTCTCTAGGGGGATCTGAGGGGTTTGTTTGGGATTTAGATTTACACAAATGTTCCTGCATCTGTTTTTGCATCACGGTACAAAGTAGTGGCTTCTTAAATTTGATTTTGATGTACTCTTCTTATTTCCAATCTAATAGTTTTCTGTTCTCAAAAATATTCATCTGCAGTTTCTTTTACATCATACTTTAGAAAATATCACCTGATTTTTGCTGTATTCATTTCTATACCTGGCACAAACACTGGTTCAAATGACAATGGGAGACCTGTAAAGCTGATACAATTTGATATGGAATTGTTTAGATCTCTGCACGATGAGGAAGAGAGGAAACCATTGCTCTAAAACTTTTGCATGGATCTAGTTTGAGCCCTAGATGTCTAATTTGGGGTCAGCTGAGATTAATGAGCTACTTTGATGAGAGCTCTCTCAGTTCAGTTGAACGATTTGCCTGGCTGTGCACTGGGCTGCAATTAGAGTTGAGTTTATTCTGCAGCAAAACTCCACCTTGGTCATCAGGAAAACTTCAAGGTGTTTCACAAAAATAATGTTACTGTTTCTGATGCTCTTGTCAAGCTCTAAACAAGATTATTCTTGATTTGCAAAACTTACCATGATGCTGATAAGCGGCTTGTCACCCTTTATTGATCATGTATTCACTGCTTGGTAAATTAATCCAATGTTTAACTCACAGAGAAATCAGGATTTTAAGGGTGTTTGAGATTTCTAAAGAAAGATATTTTTATATATAAGATTGTCTGAATAAACTGCATGTTTTATTCATAAAATTTACAGCTGCTGAGAAAGAGCAAATGTTTGTTGCACACTGTAACACAGAAATTTGTATTTTAAGAAAACTAAACTCCTAAACATTTTTCTTGATGTGTAAATCCAGTAATGGTGTAACATCTGAGTCTATTCTCATGCTTAGAGAAATACCTTTGCAATTTCTTAGGGCTGCGTGCTTTGCAAAGCACAAACGAACAAACAGGAATGACTATGTGAAAGGCATTATTCAGTAATGAAGGTTTTAAGTGAAAGCGAAAAGATTTTGCCATAGAATTTTCCATGCATTTTAATGGAGGATGCATGGTTAAACCACCCATACTGCAACCCTTTTTTTTTCATTAGGAGTTCTACCACTGCCTTCTTTCTCTCCACTGAGGTCTCTGCTGGTTTTTGTATTTTTCTTTTTTTCCTTTTTCTGGTCCAGACAAATACCATAGTGATGAATATGTTAGAACAGCTTCTGAAACCATGAAATGTCTATAGTTTTCCACTCTTTTCCCCCCTCTGTTCTTTACCTGCTCTTACCAGTAAATAATCAATAGCCAATTTTTTTTTTTTAAATTTTTTTTTTTTTTCTCCCCGGAGGGCTCCAAGCAAAAACTATTCAGGAAATTCTGGAAAGTTCAAATAATTTATTTGACAGTAACTCATATATTTCTATTCCCGAGCATCTGCTGGTTCTGGTAAGAGGGAGAAACAGCAAAGTACTGTGGCACAGCCACTTTTAAAATTACATTCTTGCTTTAACCTCAAATGGGAGAACTTTCCATCTAGACAAATGTCCAGCCCACTTGGACCTATCCCAGTATGAGGTACTCTACATTTCCGTGAGAAGCTTTAATGTTTTGGGGTGTGTTCTGAAGAAATGCTTTAGACTTTTTAACTTCCTAAGCCATTTCAGGACAAAGAAATGACTTCAAACTGTCCAAGCCTTTTCTAATATTGGATTTTATAGGTAGGTGGATCATTATCTTTTTGCTTCTGAAAGCAATAACTTCTAAAATGCATTTTTAAGTAGTTTTCCAAACATTAAACTTATAACTGCTAAACCTGCTCCGCTATAAGCAAGCAGTATCTAGCTGCACTTTATATAATTTTGGTGAATATGGTATAGAGAACAAAGATTTTATCTGAAGAGTTATGCTTTGGAAGGAAATCAAAAAGAGTTTCTCTTCTGATTGCAATTTTGTTTTGCTTCAATGTTTTTGTCAGGAGGATCTGGATTATTGTAGCTGAATAGAAAAACATCTTTTCCCATTGATTTGAAAGCAGAACATAAGACAAACTGATGTTGTATGAAAAATTGCTCCATAAATACTGAAAAGGAAGAAGAAAGGAATGCCCTCAAACCAAACAATCAAAGGAACCCATTTTCTTTAGGGTTTTATTTTTTCCCTTGTTGGTGACATTCAGTGGTTGATTAATGTTGTGTCAGGCCACGTCTTGTTTAGTTACATAAAATCTTTCTGCAAACTCTCCCCATGCCTTTGTGGATGGTGACAAGAGCTTGGATTTTCCTGGTGATGATTAACGCTGTGGGGCTGTTCTCAGTGTGCTGAGTGATGCTCTGATTGTCCATTCTCATCAGGCAGCAGTAGAAGCAAGTGCTTTCTATGGAATGTTTCTTGTGCTAGAGGATGTGCATCACTCTTCCAACTGCTTGGCTTCCCTCCTTCATTGAGATTCATTTGGATCTGCAAGATGTCCCCTGAGCAGGAACACTCTGTGCAACAGGAGATGCCTCATCCCTTCTCATCTCTCTCTCTCTTTACACCCATTTGTACACGACACTGTTCATTTTCAGAATTTTATAGATCAGGCTCCAGAAATTACGTTTGAAAGTTTCTTGATTGAGTTGGTTTTGAATACTCTAGATTTTTCTCCTTAATTTTTATTGTGTGTTACAAAATCATCCAAATTTACTTCAGAGATTGGTAGTGCTTCATTTCAGTATTAAATATATATCCATTCTGTTTTTTAAAGAGAAACAGGTTTCTGCATAATTTCCTGCTTATTTTCTCTGTATTTGTATCTCTTTTGCAGTGCCTGTGTTGCAGTACCCATGTAAAGAAGAATTTAAAGCTTGAAAGAGAAATTCAGTGTTTGCTACAGCAGAATCAGAGAACAGAGAATCGCAGAGCAGTTGAGGCTGGAAGGCACTTCTGGAGATTATCCAGTCCACCCTCTCTGTTTGAGGTAAGATCAGCTACATTGCTCACGGCTGTTTCAAGTAGAGTTTTGAGTATTTTCAAGGAAAGAAACCCAACAACGTCTCTGGGCAACCAGTGAGTGATTTCTCTTGGAATAAAAATCTTTTCACTTACATTTAAATGGAATTCTCTGTGTGAGAGAGTCAGACCAGTCTTCTTTACTGTTTTTCATTGGGTGAGATTCTCCCATATTGGCAATATCCTCCTGAGACATTCTCTTTTTCCAGGCTGAACAGTTCCAGTTACGTCATCCTTTTTGTATGACAGATGCTCCGATTTTTTCATGGGTTTTGATGAACTCAGTATTGTCTCTCTTGTGCCAATAAGCCCAGAACTGGGTACAGCACTGCAGATGTGGCCTCACCACTGCTCAATGGAGGGGAAGGATCACTTCCGTCGATCTGGTTGGCAGCACTCTTGCTGATGTAACCCAGGGTATTGCTGGCTTTCTTTGCAGCAAGGGCACGCTGCTGGCACACGTTCAGCTTGGTATTTTGACTTTCCCTACCTGATCCCTGCACACTCAAACAGCCTCTTTATTCCATCTGAGTCGCGTATCCCTGCTTGTTCCTCTTGTATGTTTTATTTCCATGTTGAAGTCATCAGCTGCATCCATGCAGCATCCGTGCTTGGCTGTCCCCTTGCCAGGACAGACCTAGGCTTGGAGGAGTTAGTCCCAGGTCTTCCTTCTCTCCAGGGCGGTCTGCCATGGGATTCTCTCAGGCAGATCCTGAAAGAAAATCGTGTGCTCAGCTGAAGTTCTGCTTTTTCCCTTGTTTCCTTCTTATAGCATCTTGAACTCCACCATCCTGTGGTCACTGCAGCAAGGTTGACCCTGACCTTCACACCCCTGGCCAGTTCTTCCTTGTTTTTAAGTATGAGGTGCAGTAGACCATCTTCCCTTGTTGATTCCTGGATATTCAGGAAGGGAGACCGACTTGCAATTATCTATTGTGGTAATTTTCTTAATTTTTCTGACATCTCTGCATTTAAAAACCCAACCCTATAGCTCAGTTGATTAGAACTAGCTGTGGTAAGAACTGTTCTGGCCTGCTGCCCAAAAATATTATTCTATCATTTCCTGATGGGGGAAAAAAGTCCTGTAGACTTGTGGCTGTTTGTCCTCACATCTATTTGCAGTTCCTCATTTCCCTTGAGAAGCATCCCAGACCATTTGGAAGTTGACTTTTCCGATGTCCTTACTGATATCCACCCCCCTCCCCTCTGTTTCTAGGAAGGACCAGCTTAGGAGGACAAATCTCCCACGTTGTTTAATTCCATTATTCGCTACCATGTGCCCATTTTATTTCTACTCATCACGGCGTTCTGTATCCCCTCCTTTTTCTGAACTTGCTTGGAGATCTGCCCCCTGTAACACTTACAGATGCACAAACATACAGAAAGTGGGCACTTTTTCACGTTACAGACGTTGTTTAACAGCAGATTCGGTTATCAGATTATCATTAGGTAATGCGCTGACATACACATCCCTGAGGGAGATGATTGTGAGCTGCTGGAGGAAAAATGATTGAGATTAGTCTGCCAAATTTATGGTAGGTATTAATCATCATCAAACACAAGCTGAAACAGCATTTTTTTTCTCAGAAAAGATCTAAACTACAATTCAAAGCTTGTCCTTTTGTCTGCAGAATTACTGTAGCATGCAGTGAACTATTTTGAGTTTTTTTGACAGAATCAGCTTTGACAGCATATTGATCTAATGATTTCAGTTGCTTTCTAGCATTTCAATGCTTTCTTTTATCCTGAGATTTCCCCTTCAACACATAAAGACTTGGATTTTGATAAACTTGGACTGGATGCATATACAACTGGCATTATCTCCATTAAGAGATTTCAAATGAAGTTTTTATCCTCTTTTATTGATATTTCCTATTACTGAAAAGACCAAAACCTTCTAGTCCTTTTCAGTATGTGGGTAGCTTCTTATGATTGGAACTGAGCTTCTTTAACATTGCATCTTTGCATTCTATGCCCACTACTGCATACAGAGAATAAAAGTTAATATACTTGTATGAAGTACTTGAACTTCAATCAGGACTTGGTGTCTTGAGCGCAGTGAGATTCGGATCCCAAAATCATGGATATTAGTAAACTCAGGCTCTACAAGCATAATGTTAGGCTCTTTTAAAGCAGTCTGTCTCCCCTCAGAGAGGTTAGTGTTTCATTCTGAAATTCAAGTAGATGTGTAAAGGGGAAAAAAAGTAGAATAAAAAATTAAAACAATTTTTATGTGATCATATTCAAATTTTTCACAGAGTAGGTTGAACTGATCATTGAACTCAGTAGATAACTCAATTTTCCACTTCTCACTATGTCCATTTTGCCTTAACTACGTAAATCAGTTTGCCTTTCTGCACAATAAATACATGAAATGCTGCACATAGTGTCAAGGAGGGAGCTCTCATGATGCTGCATGATGCAGATCACACTGTAACTGGTGGCACCAATAGAATACAAAGGAAAACAATGCTTTGTTATCTACTGCCCTTAAATTTGCAACATGTACAAATAAGTATTTGTGCAGCTAACAAATCATTCGAAACTGTGCTGTGGGCACCTCTTAAGGCTGGGAATTCAGTGATATCAACAATTTGCCTCTAGGATTTTGCCAGGAGTCACTAAATGGCACAATTAAATTTGCAGTGTTCCTTCAAGGTTCATTTGCTTTCAGGAAAAGATCAGCTGTCAAATAGAACAAGAGCTGTTCTAAGGAAACAGAATAGTCAATTAGTGACTAGTTGAGCACTTTTAAACAAATGATTTTGTCCATAAATATACTTTCCCCTACACGGTTGAGGAATGCTATTTTATCAGAATAATTAATGATGTTAAACTTCGGAGCCCAAGATGAATTTTTAGGTTCATTGTAGGGAACACAAAACTAGCAATTTTGGGGCTTTTTACTAAGAAAGAGAGTCAATTTCTCCAGTAAATGGCTCTTCGTGGAGAATATCTTCTTCTACCATTAAAGCTGTCTTTGTCTCCATGTATCAGTTAGCATAAAGATCTCAGGTTATTCTGTTTACAGCACAGAAATACATTACTGTTTCCATTTAGGTTTGCAAGCACTTACATCTGAAAAGAGGAGGGGAGAGGATGGCTATTTAAAATTATTTTTCCTTCCTCACATCAAACACAATAGGTGAGTCCAATGCTGAAATAGATGAAAGTATTAGTGTATTCCAGTCATGAGCACAAGGTACCACTAAGCACTGCCTTCTAAAAAAATTCTTGTGTAGGAGACCTCCTGAGAATGAATTAGGGAGTGTGTGATAATACTGAAATAAAAGGATTTATGAAGCAGTAGCTGGAAGCAGAAGCTGGTTTGTTCTCCTGCCGACTGGATATGCTCTGACTCCACTGGGTTTGCTCAGTTCGTGGGGACCAAATCCTGTTTTTGTTGAAACCAGCAACAGAACTCCCATTGACCTCAAGAGAACCTGGAATTAATGCTCTGTTTCTCTGTGACTTGTGCTCTCACATAATTTACAGGAGGGAGCTTTTTCTTCTTGGCCAACATGGTAGGAGCTTGTCAGAACGTCACGGAGATCTATGAAGTAGCTGCAGACTAATGTCGCTGGGAATGAGGGGGGAGTTTGACCCTGCGTGTTGGAGAGGAGACTCGAGGTAATGAACTCAGAGTGCAAGGAAAGATCTAGAATGGAAGATTTGGAAACTGCATGGCAGGATCACAACAGCCCCTGGGGCTTCAGGTTTGCTGTTGCTAATACATGACATGGAAAGGGAGGGAATTTCTCATCCCTCACACTTTCTCTTTACAATCAAAGCTAGAAAACGTCTGACTGCAATGTTGCTAAAGTTAAGACAGGAATTGCAGCAAATAAGTACAGCTAGTGGCTTTCCTCAGCAAATGGAATGATGCATCAGCTGAGCTTTTCCTGTTCTCTCAGTTCCCTGGAAAATTCTGAACATCGTAATAAGCTCAGAGATGACATTGCTGCCAGGTCACACAGCGACTGGCTGGGGAGTGCTCTGAGAACAGTTAATGTTTCTCTTTATTGCACAGCCAAAATAAGGCAGAGCTATAGTGCAGACTCTTTTCCACTTGTACTCTGGGGATTCTGAAACATTTCACTTTTCCTGGTGGCTATATGGAGCAAAACAAAACATCAGCCAGTAGTTTGCATTTTTGCTGCCTGCTTTATTTAGCACCAACCCTGAAGTGACTCCGGGCATTTATAAAAAGAGAACTCTCACAACAGCGAGCCCATGTGAAAGATGGTGTCGGCTTTCCCCTGTGGAGATTAAAAACAGAGGATTTGCTGTGCCGAGCCCAACTCCACGGCTAAGTTAAACCAGGGAGCCTGTTTTCTGTCCCATCATTGGCTGTGTAATGCTGTCTGCAAAAGTGTGTTGTGGATTAATGGTATAACTTGTTCTGTCAGTCTGTCTTTCCAAGTGAATTCACTGGTCTGGGATGTGACTGGTACTTAAAAATGGGCCTTGAATCTCGATCCATGCAGGACACTCCTTCCTAAGAGAAGTATGCATTGGACATGAATTGCCATTTTTCAGAACCTTGTGTCAGTAAAATTGCTGCTAGGTTAGAATATGAATAATTTTATATCCTTAGAAAGTTAGGGGCTTAGCCTTATGAAACATAATTCGTTAGAAATGTTTCTTTCTGAATCTGTCTATATCTTTCTTTCTGTTCCTATCTATATTCCATTGTCTTTGTGTCAGTAAAAGACAGTGCATTACACATTAATGCTGGGAAAGCATTCAGGCTCTCTTTAGATGTCTTAGATGTTTAACAGCTAAAATCAAAGAGGAGAGACAGCCTAGTGGAAGTTTTCCTTCAGTTGCTGTTCAGCAAAGGCCACAGTTCAAAACTTCTCCAAAGAGCATCAACATCCATATGAACAACATAAACCAGCCTGGTGACATGGAGAAGTACCTGATGGCAAGGGCTATGAAAAAAACATGCTCTGACAGCCTGTTTTGCTTATAATTGTGGATGCTCAAAACAGGAATTTTTCTTTGAGAAGGGGTCAGGACAGAATACAAATAAATCAGTAAACCAGAAATGTTTGTGGGACAAAATATTTCGGTCTTTCAGGCAGTTAAGTCCAGACATTCAGAGGAAGTAAGTTAAATAACTGGTGTTGCATTTGAATGAGAACATTCATCTTGTTTGTCAAAGTCCCACAGATATTCTTCAAACTGACAGAAGCATCTGACCACATTTCCCCCTTTCCCTACCCTGAATGAACTTGTGAACTAGTTGGGCGCTTACTGGGTTCCGGACATTTCAATAGTTTTGGCTGTGTTCTAACATTCAGCCTAGAGGAATTCCTGTTAATTTTCTTTATGCTCTTTATTAAGGTTTTTCTTTGTTCCTTCAGGCCTTTTCTGTGTGTTGAATGGGAAAACCATTTTATCTGATGAAATTTACATTTCCGTAATTTTGAGCAATGGCTACTTTCTCTTGAGAACATCCTATGCAAAGATCCAGAGTCCAAACATTCTTGAACTTTGTGTTGTTTGGGTGGTAGGTGAGATACACATGGAGCTAGCCTTCAGTTCTGGAAGGACCTTTGCTCTCTATATAATACATACAATGGGATGAGAAAGTTCGATGCTCTGCATCTAAATTTGTTATGGGCAGCTCTAAACCCCAAACAGTTTTGGGGCTTGTGCCATTAAATGTATGAAGAAGAAGTGATGGTGAGGAGTACTTGCTGCTTCCTTAGCAGCACATGATCAAGGAATCAAACTTCTGGGGTGTGCTGGGTGTTGTTATGTGGGAGCCTACTGAGAGCAAAACCAGAAATTACATCTCAAGCATTTTCTCTTGACGCATGGTACAATGTCAGGAGAACCACATGGAAGAGCCTGGAAGGGATCAAAGGACTTTTTTTTCAAAAAGCCTGGTGTGGAAACAGCCAGCCATCCTCCTGCAACAATTATTGTGCCACCTGCACTGTGGAAAGCAATGTTCTTTCAGCTGATTTTCAGGATAAGCATCACTGTGCAAATATCAAAATGAAATTATGCCAAACTCATCAATTTCATAGATCTTGGATTAGGCTGGCAGCTGTGTATGCTACCTAAATTCATCCTGTTTGATGTTTGTTTAGTGTGGTGGGGCAATCCTGCTAAGCCTCCTGCCTTACTAAGTCTGTGGTTGTGCTGACCAATCCAATGAAACTGCACATCAAATCCTTTCAGTATAACTTAAAACATAGCTACCATTTTGCTTGATGAAGCTTTTAAATACACCCTGCTTTTTAAATTTTATTTTGGATGTGTCAGAAAACGTCACAAAAATTTGTATTACTGTATTATTGTATTATAACTTAGCTCAGAGCCTATGACTTTTTTTCTCCCCTGTGCTTTTAAAGTCTGTAGACATAGAGAGATTTACAAGTTTGGGCTTTCTTGGCCATTGCTCCTTTTCTGTGTCTGTTTTTATGTCCCAGAGCACAAGCCATAAACCAATATAATCATCCTTGGACTATAAGGAAGAAGATCTCAAAGGCAGAAAAAATCTGTCTTGATGCTCTTTAAATGAGAAAAACATATAGTTTTATATATAAAATAATCTAATTATTTTATTTGCCCGAAGGTCTGAGAAAAAATTGGGAGAAACAAATTTACTGCAAGGAAAATGAAACAGAAATATATTTGAGCTGATTAAAAACTTTGTTTTCGGCCTTCTTCACCTCTGGCCATCAGATGGATTATATGTCTGCTGTTCCCATAAAATAGCTTGACAATTAACTTTGGAAACAGTCGTCTAGGAAAAGTGAGACCGTGTCACAGGATATGGGATGAGGTAGCAGTCCGAGGGGATGGGAAGCAGCAGTTCAGTTCAGTACATTATACATCAAACTTATAAAGCTGACTTTGACTTCAGCAGGACAACAGGAGCCTTGTCCAAGCAGCTGTCACCAGCACTGGCGCTGGTTATGGGACTGGGCTCGCTTTTAGAGTTTCACTGGGGAAAGATTTAGCACCAGGAAGTTTCCATTTGCTTGGCTGCTTGTGTAATGGATGGTAAGCTCTCTCTTTACTATTTCAGGCTTTTCCTGGCTCACACAGCAGCATCTTGTAATACCATAACATCCTTTATTTAGAGCCGTGTGAGGAGGAGCTCAGGTTGGTTGTTTATTTATGCTTGGAACTTGGTTACTTTCTTTCAGCACAGCTTTCCTTCACCATCGGGGTGAGAAGGGACTGACGGATTTTAAAATGAGTCCAGTTAAATGTTGTCAAAACTAAGAGTAAGTTTAATTTCACAGTCAGAATACTCAAAATGGTAACTTGATCTACCATTCAATGTCCTTGAGTACAGCTATTCTGCATAATTGTATAAAGTGTGATTAAATACAAGAAACAGCTAAACGTTTTGTCAAACCTGGGTTATGGTTTGACAAAACATACCTTGTGATCTATTTTGAACATTTTTTGCTGATTTCAACTATTCTTTCAACCCTTAAAATCAATAGTACTTTGTTTGAAATATTTAAATGCAGATTTCCAGAAACTGCAAAGTTGTTTTTGTCCCACCTAGCTAGAAAAGAACGGCATACCACCAAATTAATTTCCATGTTTGCTGCTACTAACAGACCTCAACATGGTTATGAATGTCATTCATTTCTGCACCCTATGATGAATGCCGGGAGAACAAAGAGCATTAGGTAGCTTATATTCCACAGTGGGAGGCATTCCACTGGAAAACTCCAGCCATCAAGAAAAAGATGAATATAGGAAAATACTAAAAATTCAAAAAAGGGACTCTTGAATTATTTAATTTCTCATTATGTATTTAAGAGCCATATTTTTCCTTGTAAGTAATTTGGTATCTCATGGGGCCAAAATTTACACGTGAAAATGTGGACTGGAATGCTACAGATAAGGATAAAAAAACATTATGCAAGATCTTCATCTTGTCTAAGATTTTGTGGTGCTGCTGACCACCAAAACTGTCCTGGTCAGGACCATGGACTGTCCTGGAAGGACTGAGTTTGTTAAGGTTAAAATACAATGATAAGCCCAAAGGCCTTGATCCTGAAAGCTACCATTTTCTTAAACAATTTAAATATCTGACCATTTGGGTATAACGTCTACACATATGGATTATATCTATAATTTTACACAATAGAGAGATCCCATACTATTTCATTAATGAGGTAGAATAACACGGAGAAGTAAAAACATAAATCGCTATAAAATAGCTGCAGAATCAGGGCTATGCTCAAAGGATATTACCGCCACAGTAAATAACCTCAGTAGAAGCCTATAGCAGATTAACTTTTTTTCAGAAGACTTTAAGCATAGCTATGGCCAAAACCAACCAGCAGGAGAGATTCTAATGTGTAGTTTACTTTATTTTGTGTAGTTTCATACTTTGTCAGTGCTACAGTACCTTCCAGCATGCTTAAAGCAGAAGATAAACAGTCTTAGGTGACAGTTCTGTATCAGTGTGTCCCCAAGAAGAAGCAGGAATAGTGTCAAAGTGGCTAGGTTTTTCTTTTTAGAATTCATTCAAACAAGTTTGCATGATGAAAAAACTCGAGACACAGTGATGTTTTACTCTCTGTTAATGTGTATTGCTATTATGCTTAATAATTTTAGTGCATTTTTATCTTAGGTTGTGTTTAAAATGCTGACAGGCAGAAATCATCTTGGCAACTGGGCAGGTTTTTGGGTGAATTGCTTGACAGGTTGTAAACATGCAAATATATGATTTTTTTTTAGTCACATTGGGAGTGTGGACATACTTTCAATCCAGATCAAATATGAACCTTAATATGCAAATTAGGTAAAATACCAGTAGGTAGTCAAATGTTCCCTGGTAAAATCTGATACAGTACTGAAAGAGATGGCTCTTGATGCCAAAAATTAAAAAAAATACCTGAGATGTGGTTTATTTCAAAAGCTGACTTTCTGCGAGAAATTCCGAGACTTGACAGCTGAATCAAAGAGGAGGGCAAGAGACCTTGGGGTGTATAGAAATAGAACATGATTTTGTAATTTATTTTTTTAAATGTAACTTATTTGAGATATTACCAGTGAAAGCATGGTGACATTTAAAGAGAATTTGTGCTTCTGCTTGACTTTTCTTGGCTAGCTTATCTAGTACAAAAGTCACAGAATTAATGACAAAATCCAAGATGTAGTGTATTTTTTTCTGGATTTGTAAACATCTATCCTTGTTTTGAATTAGCAACCCTGAGCACAGTAAATTAGTCCTAGAATATTAGGTACTGTATTATATATAAAACCCATGATTTGTTTTTTATAGCACCATTTTGTGAGGTAGGAGTTTAGGATTGTCAATAATACATGTCTGCAGAGCTCCATGACTCTCTGTAATCAAGGTGATTAACCCCCTTTTTTTAGAAACTTCATCCTGGGAAAAAAGCTCTCCAGCCTGTTGGTGCTGCTTTGTGTAAAAGCGTTGATTTGTAAGGAGGAAGAACATCTCAACATTTCATGCAGGAAGCAGCTCAGCTCCATTTGAAGAAGATCACAGGACCGATCTCCTCCAGGGCTGTGTCCCTGGGAGAAGCTGACATACATTTGGTGCACATCTGGACCCACGTTCAGCTTCCTGCAAAGGAATTTAGTCCATGTGTGGTGAAATTACTTTGTGAATCCAACTAATACCCAGCAAGTGGCCGTGACTGGGGAATTTAACTCAAAGCTGCAGTGCAGCTCTGAACCAAAACAAATGTGGGCGTCCTATCTTCTCTCCTTTGTCGAACTTTGCATTGGGAATTTGATAAAGAAGTTCTGGCTTCAGGAATAAAAATGAGAAATTTTTTTTTGCAGGCAATATCGCATGGCTAATTTGAAAACCAGCATTTAATTTTGTTGACTTGCGTGAGATAGGTGAATCCTATCTAACTTTGAACACATCAGGTTTTCCCAGCTAAATCCTGTGACCGAAAAACGTTAAAAAAGGAAAAGAAAATATTTGCATTTAACCTCAAATGTGCCTTCAAATGTAAATATAGTCATGAGACCTGCCTAAATGTGAAAAATGCACATGTCTTCAAATTTGTTTGTTTTACTTCTCTGAATGCAAATGATGATACATACAAGGAATTACTGTAATTGGCATAACTGATAAAATTTCTTTTGTTTAACTGCGCGTAATTTACTTCATTTCCAATTGCAACAAGTAGAGATTTTTTTTCTTCTGATATGGTTGCTCCTCAGTCTTTTGGAAATGAAGAACTGTTGCTTCAACCATGATTTCTTCATGTTGCCATGAGTGACAACATGTATGTGGTAAGTAGACAGCATGTATGCAGTATGAATCAGAGCTTGCTGTGTAATGCTGTGGAAAGGGAGTGAGACGAAAGTGTGAAGGGCAAAGTTCACGAAGAACCAAATGGGGAAAGTGCAGTGGGAAGTGGGATGGGAAAATATCTAAGCTCCCATCTGCCTCAAGGAGTGGGGAAGAAAATGCTCTGCAGTGAGTGTTTGGGTTTAGAAAGGACATGGCAGGGAATGCTGACTTGCACAGTGGAAACCCTAACAAAATGCCTGCTCTACTCGTTTTTCAAGCTCATGGAGCTTGCTCCTGTCTAGTTTTCCCTGTGCAGAGGCATACTTTCCTCTGCTTTAGTAGGGCCCTGAGAATAGAAAAGAAGATGTCATCTCAAGCTAATTCTATAAACACTGCTATCAGAAAAGACATTTTAAGCTATCATAAAAAGGCCCATTGTGCAACTGGAGTCTTGGAATAAGAATGGCTTATAGCTCAACCATTGTTAAAGGTTAATGTTCCTATCATTGCATTCCTCTTTCTAGTTCCCATAACCAGGCTGTAATGATAGATAAATATATGAGCTATTTCTTTGTGTTGGCAAAATCACAGTTCAGAAAGACATAGTTTCCTAGGTTATTTTTAAACTAATATGCTGGTTTATAGCTAGATGAATAAACCCATCTTTTTTAAGAGAAAAGGTTTTTAATGTTCTGTTGCTTTTGCAGAATGTGAGCATTTGTGAGCATTTCTGTCCATCATAGCAGAGTAACAGCTTTATGAAGTCAACTCATGAACTGAAAAGGAAACTAATTAAAACAATAACATTAATTTACTGTTGCCAAATGTTAACCAATCTTGTACTTTCCACAATTATTTTTACTGTTGTACAATAATTTAAATGTCTTTGTCACTGTTTTGTATTGTTATGTTCCTGTAAGTGCTTAATGCTGATTCCAGGGCAGAAATTCTATTTTCTGTTTGCTGACTGAGCAACAGAGTCTGCACATCTCTCTTCCCAAGATCTCCCAATTTTCATACAAAGAGCGAAGTTATGTCTTCTCTATTTTAGTGAGTGTTGTGCTCCTTGGTTAGTGCCCAAGGAGTGCTTTCTATCACTAAGGTACTCTGATGAAACGTTAACACTTCTAGGCCACTTTGCTGATTGAGGTCTAAAAGTTTTTCTGTGAAATGGCAGGGGTAGAAATCTTCTTAGCCCAGACTTTCTTTAAAAGTCAGAGCCGGGAAGATTCAGACTTCACAGTTCCATCCGATTTAGAGAAGCTTCTGAATATCCACAAAATTCCTGTTGCCCAGCGCTGCTGGTCTGCTCAAACACCTGCAGAATCACAGGTGCTTCTGGTAGGTCTGAGTGATGGAGCTCGTGTGTCCTTCACTCCACGTTCTGCAGGCAATTTTCGGGTGAGTCCTTAGCCCAGCACAGCTGTGCTGTGCTCAGCACCTCTTCAAAAGGCTTGAATGCCACATTACTGCTGCTGCTGGTTCCAGGTTTTCTGGTTCAGGGACAAGCTGAGAGTAAGAAGCAGGCCAGCTGCAGATACTTCCTATTTTTGGAGTCCAACTTACTGGAACTGATTCTGTGCTAAAAGTAAAAATAATTTTTTTTTTTTTTTTTTTTTTTTTTTTTTTTTTTTTTTTTTTTTTACAGGGAAAGAAAGCACTCTAGTAACTCTTTCCTGGCTCGTGGTGGTTTTGAAGGGAAGTAAATAAATCCCTATCTAACAATCTCAAGGAAAATACCTGTGAAAGGTAAGTTAGAAAAGATATTTTGGTAGTATGGCTCCATGTGATGTATCCTAATGAACAGAACTTGGGCTCCAGGTGGTGTCTGAGTAGAAGGCTGCAGAGCTTTGATATTCAGGTTTTTCTTTGGAATGTGTGCTAAATGTCCCTAAGCAAGAGATGGATGGGAAGCCCGGTTAAGGAAATTCTTATTGAAATATTCTTGGTTTTTTAGCACAAGAAGAAATAATGAAGGTCTGTCTGTAATTGCTTTCTGTATGTGAGTGGTATCACTGCCAGTACTGTTTAGGTAACCTGTTAGGTAATTTTTCTGTAGAAAATTTAGGCTTAATTTTTAAAAAAATCAAGCAACCCCAAAACCAGGCAATAACCAATCCGCTCCCCCCCGCCCCACCCCGAACCAACCAAAGAGAAAGGCAAATGTATATTAATCTTTTGGCAAAGAACAAATACTGCTGGTGCATCTTCATGAATGGTGAACTGACCTTTAACACTTCAATTTTTTCCTGAAATTACCTCTAAAGTTATGGACATCAGCTCTTAGCTGCTGCTGTAGTGATGCTGAGTGAAAAGAACAGATAGTACAAGATTTTAAACTGTTATAATTAAAGGAGCCTCCTATACTCATTCCTTGTGCAGACCCACTGCTGACGGTGCTGAGTGTTGGCTGTTTGCACAGAGGAGCAGCTACTCCTGTTTGCAAGCTTCACGTGAATACAACTTAGACTTTTGCTCCTTTTTAGCACTGAAGTAACAACTCTAAATATGTTTTCTGGGTTTAACTTTTCTTCCATAGACTGCCTTCAGTCTTCTGTGCAAGCCTTCTGTTGTGTCTGTCACGAACATCAGAGAAAAGTATCTGTGGCACTTGAGGAGGAGGTTATGAGACAGAGCGTGGCAGCAGTCGTTCGGACTAAATATGTTTTAACAGATAGAGTGATACACGACTGTTATTTCTGTGGGTTTTGCCTCTCTTTTAATGCTGTTCTAGAGATTTGAATTTCCCATTTTATCCCCACTTGTGAGGTTTACTCTAATAAAGTGGAACAAACTGGCAGTATTATTTCATGTGCTGATGAAGCAGATACCCCTGAAGAATAAGAAGAATAATATTTTTAAAGGATGAGGAACACGGGGTGGGATACCTGCACTTTGAAAGTGCTTCAGTGACTAGTGCTTATGTGGAAAAATTATCTTTGTTCTGCTTTTCTGAACAGACACCAGGTACTCAGCTCTTTGCAAGACCTGGAAACACAGCATTAGTGCCTGGCTTGCCTCTGCTGTGATTATAAAATTAATAAGGTTTCAGACACCAGTTTTGGTACATCCTCTTCAAAATCTAAGCAACTCTGCAAATTTTAAGCAGCGAAATAAGCTTCTGGTAAAAAACTATAATAATACAGCTAAATACATGAATTTTCACCCACAATATGCAAGTATTTGTAAAAAAGGAAAAAAAAAAGAAATTGAAATCTAGGGGCAGTTTTATTCAAGAGATCTCTTTAGAATGGGGAAAACTGTAAAGTAGTAGGCTTTTTGTTTGCAAAAATTGCTGTGTTTATTTAAGTAGGGTGATATATGGTATACACTGTTCAGTTGATGACATATAATGTGAAGAATTGGGAGGTTATGTTATCTGTAATAACCCTGTTCTCTCCAGGCTGTCCCCTGTAGTTTTACTAAAGACATTTTCAAAGCCTACAAAACTACCAGATTTCATGAAACTTCATGTGAAATGTTACCCATTTTAATAGGGGTGCAGTGCAATACAGTGTAGTCCTCCAATTTTTACACAATACAATCCTAAACAGTGAGGTTCTACAAGAATCAGCATGATTTTACTTTTTGCTCTTTTTTATTCAGCATTGAAATTGACCTAACCCAGAATGATCCTTTTTATTAGACACAGCAAAATTATAAAGCAGTTTTTGCTAAATTGAAAGTTAGTATGTGATTTGCTGGTTTTTGCTTTATATTGCTTTAGGTTTTTAAGCTCCCTTGTGACATATCTATACAGCAAGCGAAATGTTTTTCAAAGGGATAGATTTTTAACTTGGACTGGTAATGAAGTTAAAAACTTCAGCATGGAGATACAAATTTTAACTTCTAAAGTTTCACAAAAAGGAAAATTGCAGTGTTATGAATTGTAAGAAAGGAGTGTATTTTTTTCTTTTACTGTAGGTATTCTAATTAGGTTTTTGCAAATCTCAAAATTATTTCTAAAAACGTTTTCCAATTAATCCCACACCTTCTGAAAGTACAGTGCTTTAAATAAAAACATTTCAATTAATCTTAAAAAAGTAAAAAAAAAATGTAACAAAGGAAATTTTGACAGATACTTTTAAATGACTGCATCTGATCAGTCTATCACATTAAAAACATGCAATATGATTTGTAAGAGGATATGAGCAACTTCAGGTGGATTTTTTTTAATTCTCTTGTCACATTCCCATATAAAAGGGGAGATGTATTTTGTATAAAATAACTTTTATTTCATTGAATTAAAAAGGTCTGAGCCTCCTTTAGCACTTAGATTTTACTAAGTATTATATTTTTGAAATACAGTACTTCTTGTCTCAAGGGAACTTCCCTCTGCACTTAGAGCCAGATGCTGCAGTGCAGTTGTGAAGAATGTTGTTCTGCAAGCTGAAAGAGAGAGATTGATTAGGCAACTTTCACCAAAACAAAACCATACTTCCCTTCTCTTCCCTCTGTCTTCTTCCAGCCCTTCACTTACACAAGCTCCTGTGACAAAAAATAGTGTTTAAAATTGCGTGACACATTTTGAGAAAGATTGCTGGGCTTAATTTCCTCTCTGTTTTCCCTTGCCTCCCTATATAACCTTCAATGTCGTAGCTCAGAAGCTTTCTTTGGCAGGAGGAGAGGGCTGGGTCAAGAGCAGAGACAGCTCATGATACGCTTTCGTGCATCACGAGGCCTCTGGAAAAGCACGTGCATTGGGTGACAAGCAAAGAAACATTGGGGACTGCTGGGGGAAAGAGCAGGGTGGACATGGCCAATAAAAGGTGCCTCTGTAGGGTATTGTCATGAAGATCTTGGTCACGTCACAGATAATTTTTCTTACAATTGATTTGTTGCACATGTAGAGTTGCTTTTGTAATAGGAGACCATGCCAAGATGACTGGGGGTGACCACGTCTACCCTTTACGTGTAAAACTTATCCAAGAAAGTGGAGCCAGTGCCACTCTATCAAGCTTTGGGTGTTCACATTTACAGTGCAGCCCTCTCAGCATCTCCTTCATCCCCGTGTGATGTTGAAGGATGTGAGCTCCTGTCAAACATCGCCAGTGGCCGTGACTGATGCTCAGAGATGGAATTAATTGTGGTTGCATTTCTGATGCTAATGTTGCTGTTTGCTCTTTACATGAAAGAAACAGGCAAGAAGGAAAAGGGACAGCATGCTCCTTTCTAGTAGCTACATAATGAAGTGTAGCTTTCAAAATAAATGACTGGTTTTTTCCAATTTTTTTAAGGGGCGGGGGGTGGGGGGAAATTCTCCTGAGATGTAATCTTGAGCAAAGTACAAGAAGTTCCCAAAGGATGCTGAACATGAACAAAAACATTTCCAGCATACTTATAATAATGCTGTGTTTACTTTGTCAATTAATGATTCATTACCCAAAACAGCTTGTGCATTACAAGTGACTCTGCACTGTATTTATGGAGCTGCAAACTGTAAAAGGCAAAGATGGCTTCACTTTTCTTGCAGCCATTTGTTTATCTGAATACCAGAAAACAGAGCTGTAGAGAGAGCGTCGGGTATCATATGTTTATTTGTTTAGCCTTGGGCTGCCTTTGCTCTTTGATGAGGAGCTCTCCATGGGAGAACAGGGCTTTCTCTGGGGTCTGAGCAGAGACCTGGGCCACAAATTGCCTCTATTCCCCTTCCATGCAGAGCTGCTGCTCCGTTGCCTCCCTGGGCAGAGGGACCCACAATCGCCTGGAAGCTGAAGGCACAAAGGCCGCTGGTTTCCAAGAGCCACTAGAGGTTGGTCACGCATTTGCTGCAGGACAGGAAAGGGGTCAGACCGAGTATTCTGCTGGTGTAAATCAGTCCAGCTTGTCATGGACTTTAATGGGATTGGCTGATTTATACCCCTCGGGAATCTGACCCATCGCAGACAAAGATGGAAAATGCAGTGCAGTTAAATTCAGAGGGAGCTGTGCTCCCTTGTCACGTGTGTAATAGAGCTGAGTTCCTGCAGCTGTGGGAGATGCAGCTCAGATTTCCCCACTCTGGTGTTCTTAAAATTATAGCAGAGCTTTTCAATCACAGCACATTTTTATTTTATTTTATTGCCATTAGGCCATCTGAGCTTGGTTAAACATGTGGTTGTAACTTTATTAGACTTTTTCTAAAATTAATTTCACCCCGATGGCTTTCACTTCAATAAATTATGCCATAAATGGATATAGGTGAAGGCTGGAATCTTCTAGCATTAGTCTAAAACAACAGGTTTAATGGTTTTACTTTGCACACAATGGTTACAGAATTTGATCAAAAGGCCAACATGGAGAAACTCTCTTGCCTTCAAAAGGCCACACTAAGCAGACGTTGCCATTGCTGGAGCCAAAAGATTCAAGTTGTTTATTTGCAGTCGTATCTTCAGAACAGCTTGTTACACATTCAAACACAAGTCCACAGAGGGATTTGCTCAAAAAGCCTCAGGCATCCAACTCTTCCAAGAGAGTGCAAGGTGCACACTTCATGCCTTACATCCAAAGCAAGAGTCAGTACTTCTGCATGAGCTGAAAAGCAGCCAGTGCTTCTCATAGCAGCAGGTAAAGAGGATGAAGGGCAGCAAATATCTTGTGTCTGGAAAGGAGGCAAAGTACACTTTGTTCAGCATCACTAGACTGTAGTACTCCCCGCTCGGGATTCACATAAAGGAGCTCTCTTGTGAGTTGTGAGAAAGAGGAGCTTTGAATCCCTTTACTATTGCTTAAATATAAACCTGCCATTTCCTGGCTGTGCAAAATTTGCATATTTCTTGAATATTACGGTATCAATACAGAGATATTAATCAGTAATATCAGATAATGTCTGCGAATTATCTTCCCCCCCAGCATTTTTTTTGTTCATATTGTTATCAGTTTTTATGAGCACTGTGTATCTTGTGAATGCCAGCTAACAAGGGTGATATAAATCTTAGAGCTGTGAGAACTGAAAAGATACTTGCAAGCAATTATGCAATAAGTGTATTAAAATAAAACAAATTGGGGCCAAAGTCTAGACATTTGCTTTTCAGTTATGTGATTCTTATCTCTGTCATTCAGTTTCTCCATGGAGATGGTCAGTAAAGTCTCCCCACAGAAGAAAAGACAAAAGGTCAGCAGTAGAGTTAGCCAAACTGTACAGTTTAAACTGGTATTGTATAATTTTGCATTATTGAGTTCATTAAAAATATAAATCCAATTATGCATTCTTTTCATTGATAAGCCTTCTATATGTTTCACTAGGAACTCCTCTGCATTCCAAAGAGCTGGGATCCAATACCTTTTAGAAAACAACAAAATGAGGCCAGTTTCCAGCTGGGCAGAACTTGGACTCATATATGGAAACTGCACAAGGACTCTGCAGGTCGGGATTCAAGACAAATTTCAGACTTGGATGGAACAAAGCTTGAGATCTTCATTTGAAGGGCTTCTCCTGTGAGTATGCTGTGTGCTAGTGCTGGTAGCCTTTAGTTTCTTCTGCAGAATTTGACTCAGTGACTTAAGGACTTTGCATGAATTAAAACACAGTATGAGCAAGTAAAGAGTACCTAAAGGTACAGAAAACTGGTCAAGAAATAATCTTATGTAGAACTAAAAGTATGGTGTGGCTTCAGAGCACATTCCATCTGCAGTTACAATGGCAGACCTATAAAAGCCACTGGATGTTGTCACATAAGTGAGATCAGGAGACTTTGGACTCCTAATTGGGTTTTACAGCTATTAAGAGATATATTGTGAAGTGTTTTGGTTTGGTAGAGGAGCTTCTGTCCTCAGAGCATATAGTGGAGGAAAGAGCAAAAATACTCCATCTTTTTGGAAAAAAACAAGATAAAGAAATAACAAGCAGTCTGGTGGGGTTGGTACTGACCATAAGTCTGATGGGATCCAATAGTCAGTTTTTCCTACATGCTGCTCTGTGTTTCCATGGTGTTTTGGTTTTTGAAGAAAACTTGTGGAAGCTTCATTTTATGCAAATGGAAACTAGACAACCTCAGAATACAGCAGATCTCTTGCTTCTTTAATGTCAGACGATTAGACAGAATGGTGGAGAAGTCCTGTGCTTATATCTTTACTTCCTAAATCATGTTGCCTTATGATGTGTTAGATTGCCAACTCAGATGCTTTCATAAACCTGGACTGGTGCCTTCCTCTGGGCTATCTAGATATGTTTGTATTGCATTCATTGTTGTCATAGAACAGTCACATATTTTGGTATTTTTTTTTCTTTTAACTTGAAGCGTTATTATAAATCGTATCATTTTTATTTAATGGTTCCTTCATTTGAAACTTTGGGTAAGCATTAATGTGCAGGCCCTACTGATGATTTTTTTTCTACCAAGTATTTACATTTACAGCACTGGAGTTAATTTGTTTAAAGTTACAGCAGTCTGGCCTACCTGAGCTGTAGACAATTCCCTGCATCTTTTCTTTTTTGAGGGGGAATTGGAAAATAATTCTGAAGAACAAATATTTTCATATAAAATGAGAAAGATGATCATGTGATAAGAGAAGGGAAAGAGAATTGCTCACAACACCTAACAAAGTTAGCTCAGGTGGTATTCGTTATTAGGTGGTCAGTAAATTGACATGAGATTTGAGGCAAAAAGCAAATGCTTAAGACATGGTAGAAATATTGCCTGTTAATATGTAAAATGAGAAACTGTGGTTCACATGGGTTCTTACGAATTGGCAAGTTAAATAAAAACATATTTCCACTGTTTCCACAACTTTTTTGTTGTTTTGAGAACAGAAGAGATTTGAATGTGCTCAAGCATAACCGCGACATGTTTTTACAACCAAGTTCATGATTCCCAGCTCAGTTTGCGCCTTACTTTATCAATTCCCTCCCACCATGATTTTTTGTTGCAAACAGAGAGTCAAGATCTATTAATAAATCCCCTGCTGTCACCTCAGACATATTGTTTTGAGGTTGTTTTCTAGCTTATTTCCGTGTTGAACTCTCACAGTCATGTTTCTCTCTCCAACCTCTAACTTATTTATTTTCTGAGCATTTTTTATTGAACTGCTTGAGACTGTTGACAGAAAACCACTTACTGAAGATTCTACCAACACCACTCATGAGAATGCCGGAGTAAGAAAGACAGAGGATACCATCTTTTGAAACTGAAATATCTGAATCAGTAAAAATGTTCGTTGTCTTTTAGAAACACATGATTTCATCCTAAACTGCTTCTTTAGCACAGAGTGAAACAACAATAGAAGTTATTTCTTCTTGGGTGAATCTTTTCTTGCAATTAATTTAGGGGGTAATTGAAGCTATTATCATTTCTTGGAATGTTTCTCTCACCATTAAGACCTCCTTCTTCCAAATTACTCATCTAGAATCACAATTAGTCTCCCACAGTGGTTTTCTTTTGGACGTCTTTTTAAAGAAAGAGATTTATGAGATTACCCTGTTAATGTCATGAAAATGTGCTTTATTGCAAGAGATTCAGCCTCTCTCATAACATAACCTGAAGTGCTGGAGCCACTGACAATCTTTTCAGGGATTTTTACTCAGGGAAGTTTGCATGGGAGCTGTCTTCTGTTTAGGATTCATGTCGGTGAATACGAGCAGAAAAAGCATGCATCAGCCCTAACTCTTTAAGTACCTTCTCACACAATCTCAAGAGAGGCAATATTTTGAGTTTTGAACAATAGTAATTTAATACCTTCTAGGCTTGGCACTTGACAGCTTACATCCACTGACACTGGTAGATGAGGGATTTGGCACACAAAACATTCAAAATCCTTCCTTTTGAATTTCACAGAGTTGGTGCTATGATTGGAGACAAATTTTGTTTTAAATATCATACCTGCTTCTCCAGAATTCAGCCTGTTGTCATCTGAGGTTTTGGGTTCAGGCTTTTTGCTAGTGGATGCATACTCTCCCTCCATGAACCTTGTAGAGAACTGCCACTAAACAACCTGAGCTGTTCCTATCCTCTGACACTTTTCTTGTCTCAATATTGGACAAAAAAATGGAAAGAAAAAAAAAAAGGAAAAAAGAAGTAGCATATTTCAAACCCACTAGAAAATAACTTTTGACATATGATAGTCAAAGCTGAAACTAGTTCCTATCTTATCCCTCTGTGTATTTATAATTCCTCTTGAATTCCAGCACATTTTGTTTTGACATTTTTCTCAAGAGTTACCAAGACTAATATGAGTAGTTTCAATCTACTCCAAAACTGTGATACAAAATAAAATACACCAAAGATTTAAATGATATAAACAGCTATGTAGTGACTGCTTAACCATGTCAGGGCAGGAGGGCTCAGGGACAGTTTCAAAATGAAAAGCAGTCTTCATTTTCACTACCTGTTATAATGCATTTAGTCAAATTAGTTACGATTCTAGACCATGAAGCATAAAGTACTGAATGCACAAGCCATCCTTAAATGCTTAATTTTGATACTTAGACAATATAACAAACAAACTGGGGCTTTTTTGGATGGGCCACCCTCCTGCAAGAGCTCTTCTAGCAGAGCAAGTGCTGTTGTGGCACAGCCCTGTTCTCTGTTCAGGCTTCAAGCTGAAATCACTCTCACCATGTTTACTCTGGGGAAGATCTGCAGCTGCCCTGGTAGTGCAAAGCTGTGTGACACAACTGGTCCCCTTAAAAATGGAAAGAATTTTTTCTCACTTCCACTCCCCCAGCATCTCCCTCCCCCAGATTTCTTTTGTTGCTTGATCTTTTGAAACCATTCCAGCAAAGCATAGACTCACTTGCCACTTAGCCTACCCAAACTTTGGTGTTTCCTTTTCACGACTTACCAAATTCCCTGCCTTTGGAGGGCTGGCACTTGAAATATGGCAGTGGGATGCAGCTGCCACCCTGAAGTGGCTGTGGGAAGGCATCTGCTTTTTGGGTCTCCATCTCTCCAATCAATCAGCACTGGGCTTGCCTTCCACAAGGTCTAAGACCTGCGCACGCTTTGCAGTATTGCAGCACTAAGACTAAAAATGTGCCAACAATTCTCAGATAAAACCCCTCAGTTGTCTCATCCCTTCGGAGACCTTTTCCTGTGGGAAGACATGGAGCTGTGCCCGGATGTCCTGATGGACAGATTTTGAAAGTGTCTCCAAGGCAAGGCTGCACGGATGCTTGTGGACAGCCCTGGTTCAATGCATTTTAGCCTTTCACAAAATTCAGCCCTCATTTAAAGGTTTTCATACTTAAAGTCTTAGGAAACTTGCTTGGATATTGTGTTGGGAATACACAATATCCAAGCAAGTTTCCTAAGACTTTAAGTCTTGCAGCCCTCAGTTAGGCTCTTGTGCAGTTACATCTGAGGCACCACGTCCTGCTAGAGCCCATTTTTGTAAAAGAAACAGTGATAAACAGGAGCGGTTTTACTGTGCCATCAGCTGTGTTCTGAGCAGAATGTTGGACCAGATGACCTCCACAGGTCTCTTGGCCTTCAATTATTCTATGATGCATTGATTCTCTCAGCTTTTTGTTGCCGATATTTTCAACGTGAATGTCAGACTGCTAGCAAATAATGGTACTTAATGAAAGAAAAAAACAGCACACAGCATATTGCTACAGGAATTACTGTGAGAACAAGGATTTAGGTATGTGATTGCAAATGGTTTTACTTTCCATGGAAGCAGGAATCAGCAATAGGATAAGCTGTATTGTCACCTACATTCATTTTCTTGAGCTTCAGTCACAGAAGTTTGTGTACATATAAATTAAAAAGACACTGTATGAAGAAAGAATCATTTGTTTATTAAGTCTCCAGTCGATCAATTCTCCAAATAAAAGAATTTCTAAAATACATTCCTAATTTCTGAAGTTATGCACTTGTCTTTTTGTATTTCATTATTGAATTGATATGTTTATATTGCTCTTTTTTTAGTCCTCTTGTAATTAGACCTGATTATTGCCTCTTTCTTTTCTGTTTGTTTGAAGATGTTTGGAACAATTGCAATTTATATTTGGTCAAATTTTACAGGAATTTACTTATCTCTATCTTGTAGTATTAGTGCTGTACACGCTCTGAGAAATTGCAGTAGGATTGAAATTAGTTTAGGAGGCCAATGCTTCTGTCAATATTAATTTTTTTCTTCCTTTCCACAGAAATGAAGGATAAAATCTCATTCTGCTTGCACAATCCTTTCCCTTTAGGACAGATTGCAAAAGGAAGGGCTCTTCCAAAGAACTTGTTTTGGTTGTTTCTTATTTCTGTTGCAGTTGTCTGAGGCCCCAGTCAAAATCATGGTCATGTTATTCTGGGCATTATTTTAATACATAGAAGGAGTTCTTGCTCAGCAAACTTATATTTAGGAGGGAAAGCAAATAGACAAAAGAGAAGAAAATATTTTATCCAGTCTTTTACAGACAGATTGAATTTTATCTTCTCTGCAAAAAGGCAGCAAAAAAAGTGTTCCTGAAACAAGACTGATACCTGAAATTAAAATTCTAGTGAATCAGTGGAGCAAAAGTTATCTCAATAAAAGTTTTCTCAATGCAGCTGCAGTCATGGTGATGAGATTAGCAAGTACAAATTGTGCTGCCTAGAATTCTACTTGGGCCAAAATTCCTTGACATAAAAACATCGTCCTTCTAATCCTCCCTACCATCCACTGTGGTTAATACCTTAGCAAAGGGGTTCAGTGTTGCTTATGGAGATTCCCATAGTGAATAAGAAGGAACTCCTGTCTCTTGAATCCTGATTCAATGAGAAGTAAACTAAATGTAAATCAACGTTACAAAAAGTTAGATGTGTCTTTGTTAATGTCTTCCTTACCCTGTGATAAGATACTGCCTGGTTTCAGTCTATGACTTTATGAAAATGACTGTACAGAGGGCATTTTTTTGAAAAAATGAAATTAAGAAGATCAATTAATTTCTTATTTGCTTTTCCTCTCCAATTGATTTTAACCACATCTCCACGTGAGATGTCTAGTTAATTGCCATCTCCAGAGTCAAATATTGATTCTGACACTAGCTATCCAGATAAGAGAGGCTACCTTCCACTGCAAACACGTTCAAAACAAACTTTCTCAGGTATTAGAAACAAACCAAATTCATTATTCACGTTTCCATTGTATTAGAGGCCTTAATAATTTATTCTAATTCTATTCCAACCTTTTATGGTTCTGATGGGTTGCTCTTCATTGCTCTTGCTGACCCACTTTCAATAGTGCATTAAGTTATGTGATTAACATCTGTCACATGTTGTTTGTACTCTCTTCTTCTCCCCAGGGATGGAAGTGTGTGCAGTGAAGTGTCCTGTTAATTTGTTATTTTAAATATGAATGTTGCTGTGTATTTATTAATGAAGGCAGGGTCAGGGAAATGGGCCTTATTTTTGGACCAAAGAAATAAGCAGGTTTGTGATGCATTTCCTCACAAATAACAATATTGTGAGGAAAATTAACATAAAGATTTGGTATTTTAGGAGTAATATGATGCCACATTTTTATTTTACAGCTTCTGTCAGTGCTTTGTTTTACTACATTTGTTCTTACAGAAAGGCATGTCAGCTCACCAGTGAATTATCAGAGTCCAAAATACTTTTTGGATCATAGATGATCTTCTATCTTTAGTAGCCACACTGAAGATATCACATGGACATATATATATATATATATATATGTATATATATATATGGTACTAACAGTATTTTAACCATAGAAGAGTTAGTACTGCCAGTAAAAAGAAGTCCTTCAAGAAGTGATGGGCACTGTTTTACAGCACTTAAATTTTTATCTTATTTTTTCTCATTTGTGGTTTCTGAGGCAGTTCCTCATGGAACCTTTGCTTTCCTTGCTCATTTTTTGCCCAGTTTATTTCTGGTGATGTTGGCTTATGCAAAAGCTAGAAGCTGTGAGCCATTAGCTTTTAAAAATGTGAAAACTTGTTTTTGTATTTATTGGGCTGTTTCAGACTGAAGTGTTGGAAACAGCTGGGAGGCTAATCAGGGACTTCCTGAGAAATACTAATTAATGAAAAATTTAGTGGTCTGGACTGCTTTTAGCACAAGAGGCTCATTCCTTGTCAGGTTTCTATATCCACAGGATGTTTGCTTTGTTATCCTAAGAGCGCTTTCTAAATGGAAAAAGGGAAGTTTGAAAAAGAATGCATGATAACAGAAAATGAGACGATTATAAATATGAACTCTGGCTCTCCTGAACAGAATGGCTAAACTTTAATTGGCTTCATTGGGGCCAGGATTTCATCATGAAAGTTTCTGATAATATTTTTCAAGCTATAGAACGCAAGTGTGAAGAAATACTATTATCCATGGTATACAAAAGTAAGGATGCCAAGAACTACAGTGTATTTAATGAAATTCAACAAGATTTCTCTGTGTCACTGAGAGCCACTGTCACCAGACTTCCCACGTGGGAGTGATTTCCTCTGTCGCACTCAACTCTTTGAAGCAATGACAATTGTGAAATTTGGCACATCAGGTTTCAGTACTGCCACTTGAGTCCCCTCTCATTCCCTCTTTGTTGCCCGGTCCAATGTAATTCTCCGTCTTGTTCTGGTTTTGCTGGGATAACTCACAAAGTACAACAACACACATTAGCTTTGATTTGGGTTATCCGACTTTCCTAAGTTTTATGAGCCAATTGAACAGTTCCTATTTCATGCTATGTTTATCTCCCAATAAGACCTCTAACGTAATGCTAATGTTGCTACAGCAAGGAGAGCTAAGATTAGAACAGGGAGAACACCCGGATACAGGAGAGACTATTTGCTCCACAGAATCAATTTCCTCACTTACCAGCCTAGGCTGAGAAGCTGCTATTCGTTAAGCTGCTCTAACAGGATGTTTCTGATATACCCTCAGCCAGATTAAACCATTTTGTCAGAAGTAAAGCAAGACAGAAGATGGCCTTCAAACTGAAGAAGAATTTTCAAAACCGAAGAAAACATTCAATTCCTGATGTGAAGCTGAAAGGCTGCCAAAACTTCAGGAGCATACTCGAATTATCCCTTCTCTCATGTCAAGGATTTAGGAGTCCAGAATGAAAGGTCTATTTTGTGCCATAGGCTCTTTTCAGTCTTCCCCTGGGATTGTAGGAACCTTCAGGATCCTCTTAGGCTCTGTAGCAGTAGGAGATGAGAGAAGAGATCTTTTACTTGAAAGAATTTAGTACCACAGGTGCCTGGGCCACCCAAGAATCCTCTGTGTCAGGTAGTTAGTTAATCAAGAAGCCAACAGGAACTTTGTGGCTATACCTAATATTGAGCACGAGTTACTGAAGATGCCTTTGCTTCCTGTTGAATATTATTATAGGGGTAATTTCTCATGTAGTTAATTATGCCTAATGTTAAATTAGAATTTGCCAGTGTTGATTATAATTGGTTGTGTTTTGCTGCACGCAGAAATTCCTAATGCTGCGTTGTTTAAGTCATAGTTCTGGATTAGCAGTTGAGAAGGATCCTTTGGAGAGAAGAACTGACAACTCTAATTGTACAATGAAATAATTGAAGCATGCTAAGCAATTAAGGAGTTCTATTTATAGCCAGAACATATTTCTGACTCTTCTTTGCCATTCTCCTTGTTTATTACCTTATGTACAAGGGAAAGAAATAGCATAGTTACGTTCCCATAGCTTAACCAGAAACAATAAATGTGCTGTATAAAGGTAGAATCAGTGGGCAGCACTGAGGTCTGAATTAAATATATGTCAGAATGTGAGTTTGGTGGCCAGGTCAGGGCCAGGGACAGACTCCGATTTGTGTGAGTCAAAGAACTTGGCAAATTTCTTGATGAAATTTCTCATCCAAAACAGAGTGCTGCTTCTCTGCTCATCTTCTCCAGGGACAGCGGACCTCTTGAGCAATGTGGGTCAGCTGCTCCTTTGTGAAAGTTTCATCACTCGTCTCAGTCTCAGGAAGGTGACACACTGTTCCTTAAAGATTTTGGCAAAAGCTGAACCTCGCTGGAAGAGGGGTCTCCAAATTGTTTGTGTAGGGGCCAGGGCCAAAACCATGAATCTGGTTTATGATTCAGGGACTGGAATCTGAAAAATCTGGGGGAATTTGTTCTTGGAGCTCTGGTTTTGGCCTATTGTAGCCACTTTCTTGGTTTTTTTTCTTATCCTTTGATGAGATATTTGAGCAGTACAAATCACAATGAATCAAAAAATGCATGATCCAGTCTGGGGCAAAGAATATGGAGTTTTGCTTTGTGTTTTGACTGCTACCTATCCCTTGGCCTCTGTTGCATGGTCCTAAGAAGACAGGGTCTATTTTTCATGGGAAAGGAGAGATGATTATCACTAATACACAGATGGAGATCACAAGAGATTGCAGTGAAAGAGCTAAGGTCAAGGTTTATGGCAAACGGGTGAAAAAAAAATATTAGTTGCTGTAAAGATAGTAGCTCTTTAGCAGTTGGGAATTAGTTTTTCTGAATTGTACTTTAGTCTGTCATGTCAGTTTTGTGTCAGAGCAGGATGTATAGCAGGAAAAAGCACTGTTACATTTCTCATGTTCCATTTCTTTTGCTTATTTTAGTCATGATTATAAACTGTACCAAGGGCGTTCTCTTGGATTACTCTTCCTGTTAGAGATAACATGATTTCTTTGCTGAATCATTTCTAGGTCTTGGTATTTTCTTTTAAAAGTTAAAAATTACTTTTCTTATTGTAGAAGTAAATTCCTGGGCATTTTACTTCATAGTGCAATTAAAGTTCTTTTAATTTGAAAGACTTTTTAAGGACTGAGATGCTAGTAAGACTTGAAAATTGTTTAATGTTAACTCAGTTTTTCCTTACTGATAGATTAGCATTCATTTTCAAACACTTATAACCATTTCTCTGTTCTTAAGTTACACATTAAGCACAGCGAGCATTATAGATTTTGCCAGCAGTCTAGATAAGATCTGTCGAGATTTGCTGTTTCCAAAATGACATGAAAACAGTCCTTCTTAATCCTCTAAAATTCAGGAAAAAAAAATAAACAAAAACTCTAAGGTATTTCTGTTTGTCTAGACATAAACCCAAGTATTTCTTTTCCTGCACCAAAAACATCCACTGTTGCTATTATGTTTCCATGTAGAGACTAATCAAGGACAGGTCCCTGCTGATGATTTCTGTCCCAACAATCTCTCTGCTAGAGGTGGTGGGAAGCAATCTGGCAAGTTTTTTCCCCGCTGACCTCTTGCATTTAGACAAACCTTGATGAGGAAGGCTGATTTCTGGGTTTAGATCTTCCTCGACCACGTGGCTTTGGTTTTTAGGGGAGACAGCACACCTGACCCAGGTCCCCCCATGGTGTCCTTACACGGTAGCAGCAGCTGTGGCATCACGGGAGGGCCCTGTCCCGTACTGCTGGTCACACTGGTAGTCATGGGACAGTCAGGCTCCTTTGCTGCCGGATGCACACGCTCAGCACTCAGTTTCCAGCTCATGGGAAGCGTGTGGGTGAGCCCTAGACGTCAGTCATCACCTTCAGTGCAGCTGAAAGGTTTCTGGAAAAAGGCTTTTATGGATGATCTGAATGACAGTTCATGTAGCACTGATGGGGACGTGCTAAGGAGTGTCCCTTAAGCCAGCCAGTATTGTGGGAATCTTATCCATGAGGACACTCATTTTATCATGGAGCTAACAAAACAGGCAATCCCAGAAAAAAAATAGTCATAAAGTCAATATATTTGCCATTTTCTCTCACTGTAGGCCTGCTGCGCTTAATAACAAAATCATAATCTTGCTGAAGGCTCCTTTATTGCTTACACCATTTTTCATTGTGCAGAATTTTCAATTTCACAAATGAAAATTAGGGAGCTTCGTTCCCTTTTTTGCTGAGATGTGCTTTGTTGCTAAGCATTTTAACTGGAAGTGCTTTGAGGCTAAAATCAAGACAAAGCATTTCAGTGTCATCTCTTTGCTAAATCAATTCTCTGATGTTTATGTTTGCAGAGGAAAGGGCCCAACCACTGAATCAGCCTGAATATGTATTAAGATGACGCATGCTGAAGGAAGATGAATGCTGCCTTTCAAACCTGGAAGTAGGATCTTCATCTGCCAGCATACCAGAACATTAGGATCTCAATATCATGGTGTAGGACACGAGAAACAAGGATTATATAGATTTAAAGATGCTGACTTCACCTGGATGGAAAAGCTTCATGGAGCGGTACAGGTTGGAGGCCAATGGACCTTTGCAAAAAAACCCCAAACAAACAAAAAAACCCCAGACCATTGTGGATCCTAGTGGACAACAAAGTGGACAGGAATCAGCAGTGTAATCATGCAAAAAGGGTCAAACACATTGTGTTTGGGTTGTACAGGTGAGAGTGGAAGCAGGTAAAGGGCACGGAGCCCTCCCCTATTTTGCTCTAACCCCTACAGCAAAAGCTGTTTCAGAAAAGTCAGCAATCATTAAAATGCCTTGCTGCCTGCTAGCAAGGAAGATCCTAGGAGAGGAGTTTGCCAGCATGCAGAGACATTCCAAAATATTGAGCAACTGCTGTCCAACGCCACATTCATCCATCACAATGAACAGAGGCTGCTGCTGATTACGAGCTCTGCATCTTTCTGTGGTTTTGGAGCCATTCTCAGATGATGATTGAGAGATGGAACTGGAGCACCTTTTTCTTTCTATTGAGGAATGCTGACCCCAACTGAACAAAATATGAATTGATTAAGGGCTTGCCACTTCTAAGGATTTGCTTCAAAGTCATGCCAACAGCTTCAGTCATATTGCTGTGCATGCAGTGACAGAGACGCTTGTAAGCAATAATGGAGTGTTACACTGAGTACTAATGATCGCACAACTTTTTGTGAGCCAGAAAAATAGATTGCAAATGCCAGTGCGTGGAGATGACTGCCACTGCGTATTCCAGATTGTGCTTCTCCACCTGCAGCTGAATTCTCAGGGCTGGAATTCCTCCCAAGCCTTTTCAAGCCAACCATGTCATGGAAATGGCTGCCAATGATTTATCCAGAGCTTGGCATGTGTCCTTGGCTGGGTGGGGAGCAAGAGTTTGGCCAACAGAGTAAATGAACAGAGTTGAAATTTTTATCCCAACGATCTGATCTGTCTGCTTCTGAAGAAAACCTTTAATTTTGCTGTTCTTACAGGAAATCAGCATTTATTTTTGTTTTACTTACATAATCTGTAGCAAATTTTGATAAAGTGCACCTGAAAATATTGCCCAGAAGTTGCATGTGGTGCTCTGGAATCAATGCTGTGATGGTCACAGCCGAATGTGTCAGCCACCAAAAAGCACAGTGTTTCCCTGTGATATGGTCACGAATCAAATTCACTGGCCTCTCCTTTTGGAAGAACCTCTGAGTGTTACAAATTGGCTTGAACTGATTTTTATTGTCACCATGAGCATTTATTTCAGCAGCCTCAGCTCTTTCACAGCTATTTGCACATCACAACTACTGAATCTGCTGTATTTCATATCAGAGCTGCTGTCAGTGCTGATAAGTTAAAGGGCTTTCCCCAAAGTAGCTTGGTTTGAATTGTTCCCACTGCATCATGCCTTTTCCAGGGAAGCAGTTGGATCAAATGGCTTAGTCAGAGATGTTTTAAAAGGATTACAATAGGCTCACTCCTCATTTGTTGGCATACTCTTGTCCAACTACTGTAGTGAGCCCAGATGAGCCAAACTTGGCACAGGTCAAGCCAAAGAACAGTTCTGTCAACCTTTTCTGCCTGAAACTTGTGATACAGACAAAAACAAGCTGTGGAGTCACCTCTATAATTTTACTTCTTTTTATTTGCAGAGTAAACCAACTCAGAATTGCAAGAATCTGTGAAACCAGACCAAAAGAAATTTCTTTGACACTTATTGACACAACCTCGTTCAAGCTTATAGGAGTCTTTGCCAGAAGGAAGGCTTTCAAAGTGCCAAGTATCATCAAGATCACGGGAGAAGGGAGTGCACATTAACAGATAACTGTGTTATGCCTTGGTAGCTGCACAGAGGGGGATCACAGCACAAGAGACCAACTGCGATGCTCTGTTGATACCTGCAGGAGGGTTTTACCTAGATGAAGAAAAGGTTCATGAGCTGATGAATGTTCTTCCCTGTCTGTACTGCTGCAGCAGCAGCCTGAGGTGCAGGAGGGCTCATTCATGGGGGTTTTTGGAGCTGTGTTGGTGATGCTCCGAAGGCCACATTCCCTTGCTGTGGACCGCCTCAGTCTGCCAGGCTGCGATAGGGAAAGAGAGAGAACATGCAACAGGAAGAGCAATGATGTGAAAATTGCCTAAATTCAGTTATTATGCAATTCATCATTTAATGCCTTCCGTAGGCTTTGCAGAGGATGGGATCAGCAGAACCCTTAGGAAGCAGCCCAGAGCCCAGAATTGTAGCAGCTCAATCTAAGAGAATGATTTTGGTGGTTCTGAGGGTCCCCTGTCGGTTGTCCCTGGTCCTGTACACACTCCGAAGGCTTCCTCAGTTCCCAGCATGAACTAACCTTCTTCTCCTTCTGAATTTAGCGCGCTAAATTAGTTTTGACAGAGAATATCTGCAGTACAAACGGCCTATAAAATGTTAGTGGATAATGGTCTCTTTTCCCTGGCATAAGATTAAGAACCCAGGCAAAGCAGGGAAATGCTGTGCAGCTCTATCTAGACTGAATAACACGAGCTCTTACAACAACCTTCGGTGCAGAAATGAAATGAAATTTCCCTTAGAGTTTATTGATGTTTCCCATTATGACACAGTGCACATGGTTCCATTAATTCAATAAAGTTTTATATAAAACCAAAATGTATCCATAATTCTGCCATTAACTGCCAACAATTAATATTACCTCTCTAGAAGGAATGTCCCCTCCGTTTCATTCTTGGTAATTCGGCCCCAGTAATCAGTAATTTATCTTTATTGGCTCAGTGCCCCTTGATCAAAACCAAAGAATGCAACAACTTAAAATTATTTCTAATTTAATTATGTGCTTTTATAAAAGGATATTTCATATTGGTGATTTCTTTTGACAGGGGAAAAAAAATCACTCTGTAGCCTTTCAGGAAATGCAGTACACAGATAACAAATCTCTTAATCCCATTTTTCTTTTCACAAAACTTTATCTATGAAGTGTTTCGAGAATTAACATGTAATCTTTTCATCTGAATATCATATGCCGTAGTGAATATCTGGTTTATGTAGTCTTGCCATAGCATGCCCACAAGTCCACAGAAAATATTAGAAGATCTGTATTGCCTTTGCAAACATGGAGGCAACTTATTAAAATTTTTGCTTCTAATTATTAATTGGTGGGTTTTTTTCTTCTTAAAAGACCACAGAATTTGGGCCATATGAAAGCAATAAAGAAATAAAAGAGTCAGAAAGTTCACTGAATTCATTTTGTCTTTATAGGAGAAAATGAAATTAGAGTTACAACCAGCTTTTTACCCTTTTTCATTTTGATGTGTGTCATGTAAAGTTTCTCATGATGAAAGATATTTCTATATAAACTTTTTTTGGTCTACTATTTGCTCTAATTGTCTTTCTAATAGCCTGTAATATAATGTTATTTCTCCTTTTTGTTTGTTTTCCAGTAAATACTTGTAAAAAAGAAGACACGAAAAATTATAAAACAAAGAAACCCAAAAATGACACCCAAAGCCAGGTAAGTCCAGGTGAGTTTTGTATAAGAAAGTCTCTAAGAATGCATGGACATTTCTGCTTTGACTCCCTGGAGGTGATAAGGAATGCAGGAGCTCAGAAAATCCCTCAGTGTGCCAAAGCTGCCATTGTCTGACGAATGGCACCAGGGTGCCCCTCCATCTCCTCTGAGGCTCCAGAGCACTGCCCTGGGCTCCTGGTGCTCATTCAGAGCTGCCTGCAGCATGAAGAACAGCCATCCTCTTCCTCTCCTCCTTCCCCAAGAGCAAAGGTGTTGAGAAGAAGCTGGTATTCATCTGGGTTTTATTATAATATGGGCCAAGATGTTATTTGGGGTTTTGAAACACTTCCAGAACAAGTTATTCTTATCTAGTTGGTGAAGAGATAAAAATGAGTTAGAGATTGATAAGACAAAATGAATTATTTTCATGGTATATGAAATATTCCAGTACTGTAAAGTTGGAAAATAGCCCTAAGCAATGAGCCCTGGAAGCTGCAGTTTCCATCAGCCCATTGCTGCCAGCTCCAAACCAACATTTACAGGAAAGAAAACCACTTTGTCCCACTGTCCAGTTTAGGGACTAGAGTCACAGGGGTTGGCGGAAAAATCTTGTACTGTCCTTACCCCATCATTCCTGCTGCTCATAGTTCAGATGCTCCTGTTGTGTATTTCAAATTTATAAAAGCAGAGGCATCTAAATGACTTGATGGACTGTAAAAATGTGTCTTATCTATTTATTTTTTTGTCTCATCTCAAGATTATCTAACTTGTTCTTTAAAGACCTCTGAGAGTGGGAATCCACACACAGAATTAAGTGCTACTTCCTGATTTTTCACAATTTTTTTTCCCGCTGTGATTCAAACCTATAAATCCATGAAAACCATGAAAAAAGCATGGGGGTTTGGGTTCTTTTTCTGTTAGGTGGAGCAACCCCATTTTCTTCAGCTTTTTCCCATGCAATATGTTCACTTCTATTTGTATTTGGTGTTTTGTCCACAGCCTCCTCACTTGGCCCACTTCTTTCTAGAATTGTGGCGCTCAGCACTGGACAAGGGCTCCTGGACCTAAATACCCTGGGAAGATGGATTGCCGTGGTGCTTTTGCTCTGATTGCACACCCTGTTACCCTGCATTCCTGTCTCAAAGCAGGTTGCCCTGCTGACATGCAGCTGGAAGCACCAGCACAGCCTTTGTGTCTTCTCTGCTGAACCCAGCCAGGGTTCCCTCCCTCCTGATCACCTCCTCCAGCAGAAAAGTCATGTAGAATATGGAAACTCTGCGAAATATTTTGTGCGAAACTGTGAAATCCTGTGAAATATTACATCTCAGACCTTCATTTCTCCACTTTGTCGTTCTGAACTGCCCCTTCCTCCAGCATGGGGGCAGAAGTTCTCAAGGTTCTGGAAATAATTTTTACTCCATCACTCTGCAGCTGCTTATGGTGATGGAGATGGAGATGTCTCTTTTATTGTAGCTTTGTTCAAAAGTTTAAAAGGCTTTTTTTTTAATTCACTTCTTCTTTTCTTTTTAAATCGGCAACAGAATATATCCCTGTACCTCCTGGAAGTCAGGTAGGCGTTCAGCTGAGCCTCTGGGGAGCCTCGGGACAAGCTTATTCCATTTTCTCGGGTGTTGAAGGGGGCCTAGATGGCTAAGATTGAAACTTAACTTTAGGTAGGGTAAGCATAGGCTTATATTTGGGTTTATTCATATGTGAAGTTAGATAATTAAGCTTCGTGGGGATATTTAAAGCCTAAATAGTGGTACTGAATGGACTCACACTTGTCTTGCTTTTGGAAATGATCTGTGGAATGGCAATGTACGGAAGCGCCTCCCAGTAAAATAAACAACTCATGCCTTCTGCTATGCAAAAATTTGTGTCCAGTCAATGGAACAATATGATATGGCTCTCCAGGCTGCAACAAGTTTGGAATAAGTGTATTAGGTGACATTTGTTTCCTTTCCTCTTCGTGGGATTTTTCAGCCCACTAAACCAAGCTTACTTCAGTGCAATTAAGCTTTAAGAAGCTTGGTTTGTTTGCAAGAGTTGAACTCTGTCCTGCGTTGTGTATGTCAGAAGTTTCTTTCACCTGAAATGTACTTTTTAAAAATCCAATCCAATCTCCTTTTTTTTTTTTCAGGGAAAATAGTAGATTCAAGCAGGAGTGGTTTATGGATGGTCAGGAGAAGGAGAAAAAATGGGTCACGGAAAAGGAGAAATAATGAGACTAGAATCATTCCTGCTATTATGGGCTCAGCATAAAAATTTGTGCCAGCTATACAGTGTTGTTACTGAAGAGAAAGAAGAGTTGTTTATTGAAAATCTGTGAACAAAAAGAGAGCTTTGGCTGTCATTTTACATGGAAAAATGTTGCAACATGTAAAAAGAGCTATAAAGTTCATAAATAAATGATTGTCTAAGAATTGTCATAACTCCATCTGATAGGAGTTTCATTTTTCATATTTATTACCTTTTTGGATAATGGAAGATGATGAATGTTTTTCTGAAATTTGGAAATAAGCTGTGTTTTTCATCGGCTATCATTTAGTAAAATATACTTTTTTTTACTTAGTAGAAGGGAGAACATAAAAATACTGCTAATCTAATATTGAAATGTGCTAAATGAAGTCATCTGAGCAATCCCATCCTGATACATAATCAATGTTTTTTGATTTCTTTTGTGGAATTCATCCCAGCAGGTAGTTGATCCCAGGAGAGAGATCAGAATCTTAAATGGGCAGAAAAATAAAAGAACACTGATCACATTAATATTTATGACAATTAAGATTAGAGACAGCTTTCAGCTACAAAAATCACATCTTGATTCAAATTTACTGAAAATTTATAGATGGTTCTTAAGGCATCCCTGAATTAGGCTAGATCACTTCTGTAAAGTTGAAAGTCCTGTAGAGACTATCTCACTTCCTTTTTTATTAGACTTTGGGTTCAAGGAATACTAAGACCACTCCTGATCCATTTGAGCAACCTGTGTCGAGATGAGCACTGAATGATCAAAGATCTGAGTAGTCAAATATTCAACAAATTCTCTCTAACTTGGAAAAATTGACCTCTGAGTAATGCATAAGCCTTTCAAATCTTAGTTTGGGGTATCTCAAAGAATAGATTTGTCTCTTTTTTTCTGGACCCCCTCTGGAAATTTTGAAAATAGTGTATACCCTGTATTTTCAGTCTGCTATATCCCATGAGATAATATTTGGCTTCTGTACAATGAATTGAGGGCATTTCACATGATCAATATAATTGCAGCCTGTGATCCTGTTTTTTCTCTAATGTTTCTTCGGTCATCAACTGCACCATTCACTCTCTCTATTTATATTCCTGCTTGGATGTTTCCTCTGTTCAGAATTCCTAATCCCTGCAGTTCCCTTTCCTCTTTTCTTTCAAGAATAAAGTCTGGCAGTTGTGACAGCGAAAGCTTCGGACATGCTGAGAGCATCTGGAGCCGTGGCAGGGCAGTGTCAGCAGCTCCGCAGTCCTGTGAGTCCTCTGTGCTGCCACTGCTGGGATCTCTGTGTCCTCGGACACCAATTCCAATTTCTGAGAGTATTGGTAGAAGGATCATCATGGAAGCACTTGTTCATCCTCTTGGTCACTTTACTGAGCTCAGAAAAGGGCTGGAAGAGGTTTGGGAAAACGCTGTCACAGGAGAGTTTCTGATTTGTGTCACGCTCTGTCCCCAGGCCTGACGCAGCAGTGGCACCAAAGGTGTTCATTGATCCTTAGCTCTTCTTCATTTTCCCACGCGGCTCTGGGCATAGTTCTTATGTAGTCATAAACTCCCACCAGAACAAAGCCTAATTAAAATCTGAAGTCTGATGCTTTTAGTTTGTGTTTGTATCCTCCTGCATCTTCACGTGATTTGTAAAATTATTATCCATCAGAATCATTGCTTAGCATAAATTTGCCACTGCTCTATCTCAAAAATCAGTCTAAGTTTATTGCCTTACAAAAAAATAGCAGACTCTGGGGACTTAAGGCTTTCCTGAATTGCCTCTTTTAGCACATCACGACTAAACCCGGCCAAAACAGACAAAGCTCAAGGCAAGGAAGGTGTTTTGCTGCTTGTCTTCTACCACACGACCCCGCCACCAGCACAGCAAAGTGTTTGAATGAGATGATTTTATAGACAAAGAACAGCTGGAAAGCGACAGGAAAACACCTGAATTAGTTTGATCATAGGGAGGCTTTTGCCTTTGGGTTGATTTATTTATTTATTTTCTGACTTTTTGCAGGTCTTTTTACATTATCTTTCCATCAGGTAACGTGGTTGTTATAGTGCAATAAATCAAAGGTAATCATAGCCCTTGATTACTGCAATTACCTCAGAAGAGAGATTATTTTGGTTTTCACCCTTAAATTAATTTTTGGGGAATATTCATAATTCCCTATCCCTCTGAAACTTCTGTCTTGTTGCACCATACACTGGAATTTAGTATCTGGGGACACTTGGTACCCTCCAGTGCAGTAATGCCTCTGTTCTTTTTTCCTCAGATCTGGAGATCCAGAGCCTTTAAAAGTCCCCAGAATGTTCCTTTCAAGGCTAACAATCCACAGTGAGTAAAAATACTTTTAAAAGCGTGTTTTTATGATGCAATTAGATCTAACTATTGGTGGTCTTTTCAAGGGCTTCCAGAAAATAGGATGAAAGTAAAGGCACAGGGAGTAAAACTTAAGCTTTTTAATGGTGATAATTATAGACTAGTGTAATTGTGCTAAACTGTGTACCTGTTCTGAGAGGTACAGCTGCAATACTACAAGTGCTGCTAAGTAGAGTGAAAATATGAAGGAAAAATTAAATAAGAGCATAAAGAAACTCTGAATGTTCACAATACGCTATTAGCATGAATGGCTAAATCACAGGATATTTGAGAAGTAAAGAAAATAACAGATTTATCAGCATATTTCATACAAATACCAGTAGTCTCATTTACATAAATATGAGTATCTATTATAGAGTGTCAATAGCAAAATTCCACAAACTGTATTTCATGCAATGAACAGAGCACCCCCTTGCACTAGGAATTCATCTGCCCTTACTTCTTAAGCACTGGTGGGTTTTTCACCTTTTTACTCTTTTTTAGAGCTTTGTCAACCGCTCATTGATTTGAACTTTAAGAACACCAAGATTTCCACCAAAACTTCCTAAAATCTATCCTGTTTTAAATTAATTCCTATAATACCTTCAGTCTTTGCTGTTTCATTGAATCTGCCCAGGCTGTATTGGTGCTGAGCTGTTCACCACAGCCTGTTTGAGGACTGCCATCCAGCCAATTTCTCATCTACTGAGGGGAGACAAGGAGGCCATGAGGGACAGTGCCAAATGCTTTTCAGAAATCCAGGCAGGTGACAAGTCCAGGCAGATTTCTCTGCTCTCTGATAAGAAACAGCCCTTCTGCATGCCTTTTTATAAATACCTGCTGCGAGCTTCCCAGCTTACCCAGAGGGCTGACAGGTCCAGATGCATCACAGAGGAGATGCAGCTTTTAGATTCTAGGGAAGAAAAACCACCACACTACCGTGTCCCTGTTTTATGTATCAGTAATGCTCCAGCTCAGATACGGTCACGTGCAAACTTGGCTGCATGTAGGTTGTCGCCAGGGCTGAAATAAACTGGTTCACTGTGCATCCCCACCAGCAGCCTATGAGTGATCGTTGAATATTTTGTTCCATTAATTTATTCTGAGGGGGTTTTTTTGTTTGCTTTGGGAAAAAATCCTTAGCTGTGTCTTATGGACTATTTTAAATGGTATATTTATTCCTATATCTACAAGCAGACCACTACACTGACTTGCGAAAATCTGTTCCTAGTCTCTTGTTTAAGCTCTGTCTTAACAATTTCAATTATTTTTTCTTTTCATTTTTTTCCCAGGCCTCACACTAAAACGTTCTCCAGCTGAGTTATGCCCCTTAGTCCTGGAATTCACACCCCAGCTCCTGCACTGACGTAAACTTTGGAGAGCAGCTCTGTGGAGGATAGCCTAAGTGCTGCCTCCAGAGCTGAGTGTGCTGTCCTTGCTTGTTATTGTAACATTGATATACATATCTCCCTTTCCTCGTTTGTTATATCCTAATGTCATTAGGACGAGCCTGCAGCACTTTTAAAAGCTGCCTGCCCAGCCTCTTTGACGTCATTGCAGAAAGGTCTCGGCTGCAGACCCTGCATGTACTGTCTGTGATATAGTGTATAAAAATCCGTGTCAATGCTGGCTCTCAGGGAGCTCTGGAAATGATTCAGCTGTCTGGAATGGGCAGATGGCTGCTATCAAAGTTTTATTATCACCATCATTATTATTACAGTGGTTTGTGACACATACTGAACTTTCAGACTAGTGTTAAAGCTAAAGTATTTGAGCAACACTTTCTGAAATTCAAATCCCTCAAATCCTTTCCAATCTGACTCCAAAAAGCAGGAGTAGGTTTAAAGCTAATTAGACAGATTGCTTGGTTCCACTTCCAACTTTCAGAATAATTATCTGAAAACCCTTGTTCTCATGTAAACGCAACTGTTAACTATTTTTAATTGCTTTGATTTATTGCAGGACTTAAATTCAGTACATATTGAACGTTCAGCAGGGTGGAAAGAAAATCTGAGTCAGTTAAGGGTGCATATGGATTGGATTGCCTACCAAGTTTTTTCTCTTTGAAAAAGCTTGTAGTCAACCTAGGCTACTGGATACTGCCTGCCGGAGGCATCCTCTGTGACGGAGTACACTGAGGAATTTCTGGGCAGACATCTTCTCCTGTTTGCTTTTCCTTCAACATCAACCTCTTCCCCCACACTCAGAGATGTCTCAGGCAAGGCATCTACAGGGCAAGCTTTCCTTTGTTAAGGGACCGTTTGTTTCATGGTTATCTGCTCTTTGCAGCTTCATCTTGTCCCGGACATGCACAACACCTTGGAGCCCTGCCAGTGTCAGAAACCCTGAAATTGCTCTTCTAGCCTAGCTTGGGGCAGATGTGCCCTTTTACAGAGACAAAGGTAAAAAACCACTTTCCATTCCTCCTTTTTCTAAGTATGTTTCTATTCCCTCTTCTGTAGCAGAGTTCTGTATCCTGATAAGCATGACAGCAATTGTTGTTTTCTATTCCAGACACTCTCAGAGAATCACTAACTGAACTCCATCGGGCTACATTGAAGTGCTACGGAATCTCCTGAGAGAATTAAAGTAACCTAATCACAAAATGAAGACAGTTTAGTGACCTTATGCCTGCCTTGTTTTCAGTTAATTTGCCCAGCAACCTGGAGGGCTTGTCCAGGAAGCTTAGTGTGTATCCCCTGAAGTATTTCCCAAGCTCCACTCCCACCTGATAGCAGGAAAAAATACATTTTGCTGACATCCTTTGTATACATTCTCTTGTCTTCCCCCACTAATTAACATGACAGATAGTGGCACGGGGAGATGGAGTGAGCCATGTGGACTAAATTATACAGTGCTTAGGGTTCAATGTCTGAGTTAGTGAGATACATATCCTCTCTTGTAGCCACTCACCTGAGATATTCAGCCTGGCTTTCATCTCTACCAGAACTTCTACAGCTGTGCAAGCATAAGCTACTTGTCAGAAGTGTACCTGACCTTGTTTGCAGAGGAAAATGAGGGAGTGAGGAAAGCTGCAGCAAAACCAGTTAATGATGAGACGGAACAGCATGAGAATTGACTTAAAGCATAAATGAACTTATGTTGTACAGTGTTGCCATTGGTTTGTTAATGACACCCAAGATCGTTCACTCACAGCTAGCTCAGGAAACTCCTTGCCCATTTCTGGGACAAGCAGCTTTGGACGCAGGTTCAGAGGTTCTGCACAGGCGTGGACACATTTCCACACCCTCTACTCAGCTGCACATCCACATTTCCTTATGGTCAAGACAAGAGGTACAGGTTTTGAGTTACAAGGAGAGTGATCTGAAGGAGACTTTTACATGCAAGACATGTTGTTAAATCCTGAGAGGTCCCATCCCTGCACTCCTGAGTTCCAGCCCTCCGTCAGCAGCCTCGTCCTTGACAGGTCATTCACCCCCAAAAGCTGCTGTGCTGGGCTGGAATCAGGTCACACCGTGCAGGTGAATCTGACTCTGAGCCTGGAGTCTACACACTCTGAGTCAAGTGTGTTCTTGAAATAGGTTTGAGTTTCACTGTTTTGCTATAGGATTAGAATCAGAGAAATCTGAACCAAAAAACCAACTGGGTTTTTTTATCAGTTTGAGTTTTCATTTTTCTCATGGGAATTCTGACAGAGTGCTTCTTTGTTATTGCTTTAGAAAACATTGGCACTTGGTTTATTTTATTCTCAGGTTTATATACAGCAATTTCTGCAGCTTGGGAGAACATCTCAGCTGCAGGCAAGAAGCAAAAGGCACTGGCCTCATAGAATTATAGTGTGATCTCTGAGTTTGGCGGGTGACCATGCTCAGGAGCCACAACAGGCAGGACACGGGGTCACTTGTAAGGCACACCTTGGATTCTCGGGCTTTTTCAAATAAAGAAAATCATTCCTTTATGAATGATGAAAATGTGTGTGCAGGCACACAGGTTTAGTAGTCCAGAACCAGGTGTGTGACAGGTGAGGCTTCATTTTAGGAAACGGAATAGGACAGCAGAGGGAAAAGAGGGAAGGCAGGCGGGAAGGAAGGAAGGAACAAACGAACGAACGAAGGAAGGACCACTTTTTCTGTAGCAATATAAGAACAATATAAGAGCTGTTTAAGTCAGGAGTCAGTATTTCATCAATATCTAATTTCATGGATATATAACAAGCAGTATTTTTGAGGATGTTAGAAATATGTCCTTGTGAACTTTTGAAAACCCTGAAAAACAAACAGTTATTGGATTTGACAGGCTGGACTTTTTTTTTTTTTTTTTTTTGGAAGAAGAAGAAGAGAAGACTTAGTATTAGAAAGAACTAGATGAATAGGATATCCAGTGTATGGACATTTATTTTCATTTGAGACCATTTGGCTACAGCACACAAAAAGAACATTTTGATCAGTCGCTGCTCAGTTAGAATTTAGGAATCTGGAAATAAAAGAAGGGGAAAACGACTGTGAAATACAGTCTCTACATATAGTTAGATTTTTTTGGCTATCTTGATTTCCCGGTCCCCTGTATTCCACGCACAATATCGTGGCCAGAACAAGCTAGTGTAGATGTGAGAAGTAAATGCACGTCACTCTGATCTAAAGCACATGTCTCAACCCCTCTGTCTGCCCTCAGAATTTAGCCAGTGGTAACACATTAAAACACTTAGCTAAGAGTCCATTCAGCACAGGGCTGTGTTACATATGCATGCTGGCATTTTCATTAAAATTCATGGGTAGTAGTGCCTTAAACTTGCCTACTACAAGGATTTTTTTGTTTGGGTAGCCCAGGCAGGCTCATAAAAGCCACCAGGGCTTTACATTCTAGATCCAACTCCGCAACAATAAAAGTCTTTAAAAATTGCACATATACGGAACGGAACCAAATGCCACAATACAAAGAGAACTGTGAAACCCCCACACTGTATTCTTAAACTGACAGCTTAATCATTCCCTGTAAGATTAGTGTCTTTGCCCTGGCTGAATTAAAAAAGATCCTACATTTCGTGGGTAGAATTCCAGTAAAACTGGCCAGTGATATGCAAATATTTTCTTCTCCATTGTAGACTCCAAATTAATCTTAATTAATCTTTTTGGGAAAGGAGACTTTTTCTTTCTTTTTTTTTTTTAAATTTATAAAATTTTTTTTTAAGGAATGGTAGCATGAATAAGTTCTTAAACTAGGTCGATAGGATATATAGTAGACTGCCACTAATTCTTTTAGGTAATCCATCTATTTTTGTTATTCTCACCTGAGCAGGAGTCTTTTTTCTTCACTTCTCACAAAAGTTTTAATGTTGGATTTTCACGTTTTATGAAAGACTTAACCAAGCGTGTAACATGACAAATATGGGTAATCCTGCTGATGGGATAACCACAGGGAATGAGGTTTCAGACCTTGTGGCAGAGCCTCTCCTGTGACAGCCTCAGAGTGAGACTGCAGATAGACAGATTTAGGTATAGAAATGCTTTGCTTTTAAAATTGTCTGGGTTTAGAATTTATTTATAGGCTGCTTATTGAAACAGAGAAAAGTATTTAAAGAATGTGTCTAATTAATTATGACAAGAATAGATGATATGAGTTTCCAATCTAAAATGCCAAACATAAAAAATAGAAGAATCCTTGAGCCCTGGATTATGGAAAAATTTCTAGATTCTTACATCAAGTTTGGTTTAAATTCTCAACGAAAATTATCTGATAAATGTATGTGCAGGATCTTTTGAAGATGAATTCTTCAAATATCTAGAGACTTTTTTGAAAACTGTGTAAATCAGAAAATGTAGAAATGATGACTAATCACTGTTATTTCCGTATGTTTTTAATGTTTATATTTCAGTTCAATTAATTTTTTTACAATTCCCTAAATTTTCCCTCCTAAATTTCCCACTTTTTTTTTTTTTTTGGTCTTTTTGAATTGGCAATCCATAGTTTGAGCAGCTAATACAGAGGTATTTTGTTGCTGTTTTAGAGCCCAGAGCAGAGCAAGCAATGCAGAGGTGATGGTGCAGGGCTGGGTGAGTGCCACCTGCTTGGGTATTTACCCAGGGACACCTGCGTGTCTGCAATTTGCTTTTTGACTTTCCAACATGATTTTTGATTTTTGGTTAATAATCCCTAGACTCTGGCAGTACAACACATGTCCCATTCAGCCTCATCCTTGCTGGGATTATGGTAACCTCTGGCAGAGGAGCAAGTGGGAGGCTGGGAGTGATGACTTCTGTGGCTATCCCAATGCCAAATGTGATGCAAGGGGCTGAAGTTGGTTTGAGAACATCTGTGAGCTGCACTTGAGGAAATGACAACTTTGCAGGTATCTGCTAAGAAGCGCAACTAAAAGCACATTGCTCCCCTAGGGAGTCCTAAAGGAGATGTGGTATTAGATTTTTTTGTCATATGATATTATTTAATTTAATAAAATAAGCTAAAGGAGAAAAGACCTGTCATGGTTTAACCTCAGACAGCAACTAAGAACCACACAGCTGCTTGCTCACTCCTTCCCAGTGGGAGAGGGGGGAGAATAGGAAGGGCAAAAGTGAGAAAACTCACGGATTTAAGAGTTAAAGCAAGTGCTGTGCACACAAGCAAAGCAAAACAAGGAATCCTTTCCCCACATCCCAAGGGCAGACAGGTGTTCAGCAAGCTCCAGGAGATCAGGGCTCCATCATGTGTGATGGTTACTTGGGGAGACAAAATACATCGCTGTGAACATCCCTCTTTCCTCCTTCTTCCCCCAGCTTTACACGCTGAGCATGATCCATACGGTCTGGGACACCCCTTTGGTCACTTGGGGTCAGCTGCCCTGGCTGTGTCCCCTCCCAGCTCCCTGTGCACCCCCAGCTCCCTGCCCAAAAGGCTTTGGCTCTGTGTGAGCCCTGCTCAGCAAGGGCTAAAACATCCCTGTGCTGCCAGCACTGCTTCCAGCACCATTCCAAAACTGGGGTAAGTGACCAAAAGAAGGCCCCTCATTTTCACAGCTCCATGAAACCAAAGGTAAGACAGAATTAACAAGACTTCCCCTAGCTGTATGCTTTCCTCCTGAGCAGTTTAACAAAAAAAAAAGAAAAAAAAGAAAAAAAGAAAAAAAAAGAAAAAAAGAGAATGGTATCTGGGGAGAGATGTAGCACAAAAAATGCCCTTTTTTCTTTCCCTCTCCTTTCCCCCTTTCTGACAAAGCTGCTGAGCTTTACATATAGCTGGGCATTCTACAGGCAAACAGATTCCTGTACGAATGACTTCATGTAAACACAAAATATTAGGGAAACCTGGTCCTTCTGTAAATCGCTTTCATGCGCTGGCCAGAGAACATGCCAGGTGTCTCTGAATTTTGTCACGTGGAGAAAATCTGGAGCCTTTCCCTTCTCGGTAGCCTGATGTTCTTTCTTCCCCACCCCCTATTCACCATTGCCCTGCCTCGTTGCTGCTGGAGCAGTTTGTAAGTGGGACTGAATCTCTGTCCAGCTTTCCTCACAGCTTGAGCTGTGCTGTGCAGCCCTGGCTGTGCAGGTCTGGAGTGGTTTATGGGTTTGATTGTTTACATACCTCCATCGTGAAGATTGCTCTGTGAAAGTCCTCACTGCGACCTGAGTGAAAACAGGAGCTCAGCTCCTCCTTCAGGACCCCTCAAGACTGATGTACTTTAGAAGAAAAGTAGTGGTATTTTTTTTTTTTTTCTTGTAGGCTATCTGGGAAAGTCTTACTTTCTCACAGTAAATATCAGAGCACCTTTCATTTTTGACCACTGAGGTGGCTTTCTGACAGAGCTATGGTTTCTGGTGTATGTACAAAATTCAGGCTGAAACTCGTAACCTGCCCATTTCACTGTTATTACAGGAATAAATTTAAATAATATATATCTGTTTCGAATAAGTTGCATAGTTATGCTCTTGCCTTGCTTTACTGCAGCATCTGGGATTCATCAAATTATTATACAGCCGGTTAGATGTAAAATACATTCGTGTACTCAGTGCCTGTGTTTTTTGTTTCTCTGAACTGATGGTGTTTTATTTTCTCTTTGTTTCAAATAAGCAAATTTTGAATGTTCTATATTTGGATTGTATGGACAGCTGAGTTTGGTAACTTCCATCATCCTAACCAAATTTCTATTATGGTGAGAATTAAGTTACATTTTCTAAAGTGAATCTATCATTAATTTGAGTCATTATGAGATGCAATAGATAATGTAACTCCTTATGGGTAAAAATAGATATGCAAAGACAAATTAACATTGCTCTGTTTATCTATTATTGGAAAGCAATCTTATTTATGCTTCGAAGTACAACATCACTAGTTTTAATGTTACAGCTCGATTAAAACTTGTTTTGAATCTTTTTTTCCTTTTCATAGAGGCGTTAATTGTAGAGAAGGCTTGCTCTCAGAAGCTGGAGCAGATGGTGATCAGGACTTGCACTGCTTCAGCCCTCCTGGCTCGCTCAGCCTGAGAGCAATACATCAACACCGGTAATGCCAGCTTCCATGACCTCAGTATTCGGTGATGTTTTCCTTACAGCCTTGCCATTTTTCAATCCCATAATTTTTTGAAGCCCTGATCATAATTTTGGAATAGCTGAGTTTAGCAAAATGGATTTTCACCAGGGATAGTGATTATAGAATATTTCTGAGGTCCAAATTGTTTTGACGACAGAGGAAATGTTTCCTCACTTTCTGCTTCTTACGATGCTTAGAACACTGACAGTATTTCCTAGAGCAATTTAGGTGTTCTGGTCAAAGGGTAAATAAAAATCCCCTCACACTGTCTGCAGGGCCAAATATTCTACTTGTCCTTGTGCTAATGAAACAATTCTGGTGTCTCTCTGCTGATGGGAGGGTTAAGGATTTACTGATTTTGAGCTTCATGAAACAATGCCGTACCTTTTTTCTTCATTGACCCTTGGGTTAATAAGACTTTTTCAGAGCGGTGTCATAATGAATCTTAGGTAGGTTTATGACGAGGGATGTGCTGGCCATCAAGAAGATTATGGGGTTTAGGGGAGTCTTAGACAAGCTCAGCAGGCAGAACCTCAACCCCTAAAGGCAGTTTGCTGCGGGACCGCATGCCATTTGTGCTGTGATGTGTTTGTTGACAAATGTGACATAAAGAAATTTAGGAGGAAAAAGAAACCACATTTTCTTAAAGTGTTTTAGATCACTTTGTGGTCTAACCACATGCTCAAAAACTTCCTGAGCTGGAAACAGTCTCCAGATGACCTACAGGCTTTAAAACTTACCAAAACAAAAGTTCTCTGCCACAAAAGCATTCCGATGGTTGTACTTTGGTAGAAAATAGTTTCTCATCCTATGCTTTAATACTGAAAAATGTACTGGTTCCTTGTCACATTTTATTCTTCTGCAGAAAATACAGACTTGTTTTAGTTTAACACAGCCTTTGGCTTATGGGATGGCTTTGTATACACAGCAATAAATTGGGGCATACAGTAAAATTTTCCATAACTTGCCAAATTATCTCCAGTGTCAGGCAGGCACAACTGTTTTTCTTGGCATCAGTTTCAATAGCATTTAAACAGCACAATGCACGTTTCTAGCATCTCTGTTGTAGAAAGAGAAGTTTCACTGGAAAACTTCAATCTACTGTGAATCTGGGGAATAATTGACCACCATGTCCAATAGTAATTTCAATTTAACAATACAATTTGTCCATGATTTCAGTGGGCCTTTGAGCTAGAGGATTTATCATTGAGGCTGCCATGAGTAGACTTTTTTCTGATCTTTGACACACAGGCTTTCTTTTACAGTCTTTTACACTGTTGGAGCAGTGACACTTCCACCATGAAAGACATGACTGCACATTTCCTTGGGATTTTTGTGTTCCTTTGAACATACTGAATTGTACAGGCGATGGTTCTCCTCTAGACCCTCGTGTCTGCTGTAGTCAGATGTAAAAGCACCTCATTTAGACTTGCCAATGCTTTGGGACTGGTCTCTAGAGCAGTGCACAGCCTGCATCACTCGGCTCTGCTCTCCCAGGAGCACATTGTTATCCATACTGGAAGCGGCTGGTCTCAACCCAGTTTGGGAATGTCAGCTGTTCACACCTCTCATTACAGGGCAATGTGCTCTCAACTAGCCTCGTGTTTATTGGAATGCAAGCTAACCTTTGGAGCCTGAGTCTTTAGCTCTCCCAGCTCTGCCTTGGCAGCTCAAAGGGACCCGAAATTGTCATGTTTGTGTGAATAGACGTAATATTAAAGCAGGAGTAAGAGATCAGATTTTAAGCCTTTTTATCTTGATTTGTAAAGTATTCCCGGGTTATAAGTACACCTGTGCAGCTTGTGCAACCATCTCTTAGCTGAAATAGGCACAAGTGCTCAAGGTCTGTGCTCACATGTGCTATGAACTGCGACCCTTCCCTCTTTCAAAGTACACCGTTGATTTTCTTGTCTTCTCATCTGAGAAGAGAAATATCCTTTGATCCAGGTCGCTCTAATCACAAGTAAAATGAATCATTTTTTTGCCGGCTGGTCAGGGTTAATTGTGAAAGTTTCTCTCTCCTGGTCGATAAACTTAATTGTTCTGAAAGATTTACCTTTATGTGCTTCACAGGTATTTATTTAGCTCAGTTTTATATCAACTCCTAGAAATAAAGCTTTTTTTTTTTCAAAATTTGAGAGTTAAACTAACAATTTAACGGAGAGACTTCAGCTTTACTGTGAAGCTTAATATTAATAATTTAAAATAAAACCCACCCCATGATAACTTTGAAAATCAAAAAGGAGTCAACTATTTTTAAATCTTCTTCAATTGTCAGCTTTTAAAATTTTGGTTAATGGTGGAGGTAGAAACCAGCAGAATTTAGACCAATTATTTGTAGCTGTTTATATGCCTTAGAAATATTCTGTAGACTGCCAACGTTGAATATAAATGTGTTAGAACTGAGAGGTCTTGTTCTTGGGATCCATTTTTATTTTTGCAGGAGTCAGCCCCTGCTTTTTGTTGTTATAAGGCACTGCCTTTACTTCATTGCAGCTTAGCCACGTCTGTAGAACTCCCCTCTAGGAGATGTTAAACATCATTATTAGGGAAACACTAGAATCTTTCAGAGTATAAGGCTAAGTATATTAAAAATTAAGCATAGAGCAAGTGAAACTTAACTCAAGCCTTAAAAAAAGTTAGTGGTAGGACAAACTGTACCTGACACATGTAGTTCTAACACTTGCAATCCTTCAAGACGCTCTAAGGATTTTTTTAGTGCCTCTTTAGATACTTAGAAGCAAAACTTCTTAGGATGGTTCCTGAACTATCACTTGTTTTCTTTTGGAAGCAACAAATGCATTCAAAATATAGGAGTCATATTATAAATTTCTATAATACATTTCAATTTTCCTTCAACTTTATATGAGTTCTGAGCAGCTGTACTGTTAGGTCAGCTACAAGTTGGACTATAAGGTCCGAGGAAAGAACATTCCTTCAGTACAAATCTACTGCCAGCTTCCCTGATCTTCTGATCTGTTGCACATATCACCTCTGTGGTTCTGCTGACATCTTTGCCTGAACTTTGTGGTGTGTTTTTTATACACTTTGTTATAAAAACACAATAGAGGTTTGTGTTGGTTTAGAATTAGGTGTACAATTAACTGTTCTCTCCAACAAGATAAACGATGCAGATTAACTATTTCTTTCTGTGTAAAGATAAACCCCTATAAGCAATTCCCGATCCTTTGTGCTGTGTAATATGTCAGCCTGATTTCCCAGAGAAAATAGAGTAAGTAATCACGTCCAGTTTTCCACTTTCCTTTTTTTTTTTTTTTTTAAAATGAAAATGTGGTAAGTGAATTAGAGGCTACTTTTTCAAACTTGAAGTTTTTAGGGTATTATTTCACTAGGCAAATTCTATGCTATTAGGGAATGAATGGACAAATGTATTGGCAGGAGCCCAGTTTGCCAGTCTGGTCTTAGTAAGCATTTCTGTGTTAATTATTCTGATTTAAGGCTACAAGTGAAGGTTTTATAGTCAGAAATCTATAGATCCTTACAGTCTGTTGCGTTGGTCTTATCACAGAAAATCTATGACAATGGAAGGTGTATCTGTTCTTGCAGAGTCTCTGTTTGGAATACGTGCAAACTAATATCTTGGGGAAATTACAAGTCCCATTACAAATATTTTACGCTGCGAAACTCTTGTGCCTTCCTGTCATTTGATTTTTGTTCTTGACAGAGCAGTGGTTCAGGTTTAGTGCTTATTTCCTTTGTGAACTGATGAGCAGTACATGTGGTTTGGTATTGCCTTGTGTAAATCAAATCAACACAGCACTAATGAAATCCTTGAGCACTGTTCCCTTCTCTCATTGTGACTCTTTTTTTCCTGTGTGCTGCATTTTTATACTGTAGAATTATAGGATGTGAAATGCAAAGCAGATATGAAAGCTTTGGTACCCCTCAAAACAGAGGCTGTGGAATGACTGACACAGAGCTTGCACTCCTTGGTCTAAAAGTCTCAAAAACTTGCCATGCACTGGTTTTTTTCATATGCATCTCTCTTTCTTATGCCATTGATGTTCATACAAAGGAACCTCCAATGGAAAAAAAAATTATCTTCTCTTTTACTTTTTCTGCAAAAAGACCAAATGTGATTTTTCTCTAAGTTAAAAAAAAAATATGGATAGCTCTTCTTATTTTGCCATGGATTTCAAGGGAGATAAGGCCTTAAACTGAATCCACCACTGACCTGAGGGTTCTGAATTATAACACACGCCCTCGAGCAGACCAAGGGTCAAACACACTCCTGTGCAGTGGCTTAGCACAAACCTTATGACTGTAAGTGCCTCGTAAATCTTGAAGAGATGAATTTTCTTTTTATAGGGATAAATTTTACCTGACTCAGGGTACACCTTGTAGTGAGTATAGATGTTTGGAAAGGTCTGTGAACTTTAATTAGAGTTAAGCTGAGAACAGTCCAGGTACAGATATTGCAATCTAGTCTTTGTTATCCAGTGATCATAACACTGATTTGTTAAAGAAGTTAAAAAAGAAAAAAGATATGACTTGCTAGACTAGACAGTAGCAGTTGCCAGAGCAGATTTGCCATTGTTTGTGTCAGGCTGAGGTGAGTCACTTAACTTCTCTAGGCATGAAAATTAAAATAATATGCACAAAAATATTTGTGCCTAGTATGGCAGCAGATAGGGTAATAATAGCTAGTAATTAATTATTATTTGTTACTGCATCTGCAGCTTTATAAAGTGTGAGTAATACATAAAACCAGCTCCTATAGAGTTTTTCCTAAAGCCATAGAAAGTCACCTCTACTTGGGATGAATTTTATTTTCTCCATGTCAACGGTTTTAATCTTAAAGTCCTGGAATTCAAGGTGTGTTTATGGTTTACAACTGATCACAATCTCAAAGATTTGATATCCATGACTATGCAAACTTAATTCTTCTCCTATGTTTCTGGAGAAACTGCTTGTGGAAGCAAGATTTAAAATTTGTTTTCCATTAGTGTTTAAGCTTGAGATCAAAATTTGCACAAATGAATTGCAGATGCACACTTTTACTTGGGAGCTGGATATGGCAGGAATAAATTAACAAACAACCAAAACCAACCAACAGGCAAATACTTCAGAAAATAGACATTACTTTCCTGGACCTTGCAGACAATTTAGAAGAAAAAGGTATTGTCATGGATTTTTTTACTCTCCCCTATCATCTGGGTCTTTATTTTCATTTGTTTGTTTGTTTGTTTGTAGCTGAATTTTACATTCAAACTAATCTCAGATTATAGAGCCACAGACTCAGTAAAGTTAGAAAAGACCAAGAAAGGTCACCCAGAGCAGGTTTCCCAGCATGGTGGAGATGTAGCCAAGTTTTCAATATATTCAAAACCTGCTCAATCCCTCTGAACACCAATATAACCATCTTGTGTACACCTCACTCCTCTAATTTTCATGTGATCTCCAAACTCACTGCAGATGTGCTCTGTCCCATTTTCCAGGACATTAAGGAAGGGCTAATGAAGGTAAGCCCCTGAGATACAGCAGTAGTGACTGACTTCCAGCTGGAATTTCTGGGGCTGCTGACGCTTTTCTGGGCTCAGCATTCAGTTGGTTTTCAATCCCCCTCCCTGTCACTTACCTGTCCTCTATTTAAACTATTTCTGCACGGCTCTGCTATGTGAGAGAGGGTCACAGGCCTTTCTAAAGTCAGGTAGGCACCACCCACTGCTCTCCTGTCATCCATCAAGCCGGTCAGGCATGATGTGCCCTTTGGAAACTCGTCCTGACTGCTCCTGATAACCTTTAGATCCTTCGCTGGTCTGAAAAAGGGTTCCAGGATTATTTGTTTCCCCAGCTTCACAGGGATGGAGGTGAGGCTGAACAACTCATAGTTCTTTAGATTCTCCTTCTTGCCCTTCTTGAAGACAGAGACGACATTTGATTTCTTCCATTCCTCAGGAAGCTTTTCCAATGGCCATAAGCTTTCAGAGATAATCAAGCAAGGCTGTCAGGCAGCTTCCTCAGCTCTCATGGCTGCATCCCATCAGATCCCATGGACCTGTGCGTGCCCAGTTTGTCTCAGTGTTTCCCAGCCTCGCCGTCCTCAACTGAGGGCAAGTCTTTCTTGCTCCAGAAATAAGTCTATTAAAAGCAAGATAGAGCAGCATCCTGCCATCAGTACTAAGCCCTTTGATTTTAATCTAATGGGGCATTTTGGTTTTCTTTTTTGTTCCCATCAGAGTGATCCTGGAAGGTGCTGAGCATCCAAAATTCCACTACCAGTTTCTTGGCCTCTGAGTTCTCAATAGCATTTCACAGGATCAGCCTCTCCAGAATCACTTACGAATCTCGTGTGTGAACTTGAGGAATGAATCTTGGAGATATGACATACATTTTGTTTGTTATTTTAGGCCACTTTATACTTGATCTGATCTTCAAGGTCAGTGTTCTTGTCTCTTTTTTAAGATAAACAAATTTGTATCTTTCTTTGGCCAGGACATCACATCTCAAAAGTATGTGTGACAGAGCTGTGGTTTACATTTCCTCTGCTCCAACATTTGGTTCTGACAGCTGCTAGGAAAGGAGCAGAGTGTTGTTCCCTGCCTGGATTTATGACTGTGCCTTCATTGTTTCTGTAATTCCTTGTTGCAGCAATGTCCTGGGAAAGTTTTTTATCTGACATGGGTAGGTGGTAACACAATGGTCACACCAAAGTGAAAGAATGGTGATGTTCATGTACCATTAACAGGGTTTGAAAGTTGTTGTCTTCCCTCCACACAGGGTTTGTGCCCCCTACCAAGAACCCTCACACTGAGGAATATTCTTTCACTATTCCCAAGTTTCCACACCAGGCCTTTAACAGAAAGAATTAGTGGCAGTTATCCAGGAAATTTGCATATGTCTCAATACATTGATAGTGCAGGTTTTGTTTGTGATCTTTTTGTGGATTGTTTTGTTAATATTCTCTCACTTTTCAGTCCACAAATTATCAGTTTCTCAAGTTTTCCATTGTTTGGTACCCATGGGCCGAAAATTTAAGCTTAAATCTTAGTTGGTAAACAGAATTTCTGGTGGGAAATGCAAAATTGCAGAAATTCCCCAAATGACAGAAGTCTGCAGTTGTTCACATTTCATTGTGATTTGTTTTTTTAAACATATTATTGTGTGTAATATAATATTAATTTAAAGAGTGGTGGCATAAAAGGGATCAACATTACAAAGTTTAAACTATGTGTTTTCTTTTAGGAAGGCCAAATTGGGATACTAAGCCATAAGAAACTGCAGTGTTTCATTTGAAATTTTTTACTGTTGAAAACTTATTGGAATTGACATGTCAATTTTAGTAATTTCTCCCAGGGAAACTGATCCTTTTAAAATTGTCATTATCGTTTTTTCATTAGCAACATTTGCAGAGGTTTTTGCATTATTTTCTGTGTTCTGATAGGTGAGCAAGAAAATGTAGGAAAAGTTGTATTTACAAGGAGTTTCATCCTGACTCTGTAGCCTGTCCTTTCCTGCTTCCCTCAGCTTTTAAAAGAAATTCTAGGTACGTTAACAGAGGTCTTTTCTCTGGAACATTCTGCTGGGAAGAGCTGGCAATCTAAACAAAAGAGAGAAAGAAGGGTAGAAGTGTTAACGTCACCATTTTGCTAATGGAGTTATGATGAACACACTGAAGTCACCAATGAAGCCTGAGACAGAGGCAGAAACCGAACCCTGTGACCCATCCCTGGGTTTAGCACCGTAATATCCTCTTTTACTGAGGAGCTTTGCCATAGGTGGCAGCGAGTGAGAGGCAGCAAAAACTCAACAATTGGCTGTTTATTTCCTCTTGGTGCTTTCCACCTTACACCTGTAGCACCAACAACGAAATTCACTTAGAGTCACCACCACATTGAATAAATTCATTGTCTCATACACAATCTCTTTACCTTTCCGAAACACTTCGATGCATTATTAAGGCACTTCCATGACATGACACTGTTTCTTAAAGCTCCGTAAATATTCCTGGTCCTGGTCTGAGAAAAGTAGTTAATGGAATGCTGGCCCCTACTTCAAATTGTACATAGGTTTATTTGTCTACTACAGAAAGATGTCATTGTAGTGAAGCAAAGGAACTTCCTTCTATTATTTGTAAACTGCAGGAGGCTAAACAATCTATTGCATTAGAAACAGCAGTCTCCTACGCAGATATTCACATACACTGCAAAAGAATTCATGCTTTGTCTGGAGAGAAATTAAATCCCAGAGGTAGTTTCTGGACTGTGTGGGAAATAATGCCTCCTGCAGAAAATTTATAGCTAGATTGTTAAATTGAAATGAAAAATATAGTGTGAAATGTTTTTAACAAAAGCATTCAATTGTTTAGTATCTTTCAGCTGATTGTTACTACTGCCAATTTATAGAAATTATAAATCCTGGACAGAATTTCAGGTCACTTCACAGGAACTAGTTTGACTAATTTCAACAAACTGTTTTGGCCACATCATAAAATTATTAATTGAATATGCATTTAGTTTGAACTTATTGCTGGCCTACACTGAAAATAATAGAGTTTATACCAAAGTTCATAAAACATCATTTGGGAATAGCATTAGTAGATACTATAAATGTTTATTTCCGTGTGTGATGGACAGCAAGGGTTTTCTGGGAAATAGCAGATTATTTGTCTTGAGGAGGGTCTTTTCCACCTGTATTTAGATGAAACTGAATGTCATAGGTGTGACAAGCAAACAGGCAAGAGCTTGTCACTGCAGACCCCGAGGCATCCTTCAGTTCCTGTCCTGGGCTGATAGTGGCAGCCTCCTCACATGACCCTGCTGTGGCTGGGCTGGAGGCTTCAAATTGATCAGATATGATGATAGTTACGAGGCCCTTGCATGCTGTTCTCTACAGGAACTGCCCTTGGCATACTCAGCCTAATGAGTTTTCTCATCTGTTAGGATGAATTTACAGTACAGATAAGCATCGTGCTCATCTGCATAGAAAAGGGGCAACTCTGAAACTAAATTCAAGTTTCTACTCATTTTCTTTGATCAGAACTGAGCTTAATTTATTTTTTTCTGAAAAGCACGAAGTGTGATTTCCCAACCTGACTGCTCTCTGAAAAAAAAAAGGAACAATCCTTTATGACATGTCTTTTTCTCTGCTTATCTCAGAGTCCTTTGCACGCCTTCAGGGAGGTGTATTAAACCCCAGAGTCTTACCTTTACTGTCCTTCCCAGCTGCTCTTCCCTTCTGAGATCTCTGATAGTATTCCTTTGGAGTTTGGGGGGATTATCAGCAGGTGCACAATTTCTCTTCTGCTTTAGCTCCTGTGTCAGTAAAAGGAGCACAAATACAGCTCGCCTGTTCCACAGCAGCTGTGAGCCAAAGCTGCTGCTTATAAAGCATGTTAAGCTGGGTACATGCTAATGTCAGATAAGGGTAGGTTAGTGATTGTTGTTTCTTTGCCTTAATTGATAATAGGAATAATTGAAGGTTAAGATAAAATGTAACCCTTTGGACTTATGTAGATTTGAGAGGCTGTGATGTGTTCATCTACTGACTCTTTCTGATGATGTGAATTTTATCCTTCGGGAGAAAAAATTGATCCCAGAAGTAACACTGAAGAAAACTCTAGTGATATGCAGGGGGAAAAAAAGTCATGTACGTCCTTTAGATCATCTGTCCCTTTCTCTTTAAGTCTGAATCCACTTTTCCTTTACATAACACTGCCATTAAACAATCAAAAGCTGAAGGCACTTGTGGTCTTGCTGTCACCATTTAAGGGATGTTGGAAGTCAGAGACAAGCACTAAATTGCTTGTCTAGTGATAAGCCAAAGCTATCATTCACCGCATAGGTTTTGGACCAGACAAGGGGATTATATTAACCCTGTACTTGCAGAGATTCCTCATAGTGCGTTTTTTAAAAATGCGTTTAAATCCCTCACTGTTAACTAGTGATGCCCAGAGCAGCTTTTTTTGTTGGGCTTTGAGGAGAGCTGAGAACTGTAGATGAATGATGCAGATACAACCAGGTATTTCCCTGTAAAATATCTATCCATCTATAGCTATTCAACTTCTCCTGTTTAGTTAAACTAATAATTTAAAGATAACCATCAGGCATTTTTCAGCAAACCCCTCACTGAAACAATTGCATGTTTCATAGTTTCCAAAAGCTTCCACGAAAGTCAGCAGATTTATGATTTAAAGAAAAACACCCTATCACATTCAACAGCTTGTAAAAACAAACTTCCTCCCCAGTCAGAAGTTCCCTGCTCACAGTGTAATCTTTTTAAAGGGCACTTACTGGACGGGAACTTTGTAAATGTTCTGTGGAAGGTTTCTTGCTGTCTCAGTGCTGTGGTGCACGAGAGCTGCCCCTGCTCTCAGCGCACACAGCTGGTGGAAAAGCCAACCTTTAGCAGGGAGGAAATAATCCTCAGCCCTTGAGCGCACAGGGACTTCTGTAGAAACTCATCGTCACTTCTCTAGTAACTCACCAGGCCTTCCTTTTGGGGCTGGGCTGAGCTTTTGAGAACTGGACCTTACCTCACAGGGTCACGGTTCTTCCGACACGCCACTCCTTGGCTGGAGAAAAGGAGCTGTGAGCAGATCTGGAAAAAGGGCAGTGTTTTTTTCTAGCCAGGTAGCAAATCCAACCTCCCAGGAAGGAGTATTGCCACGATCCTCTCAGTTTTTTACTTGGTGACTTAAAGTGATGGGAGGAAAATATAGCTCTAGAGCCAACCCACGGTCCGGTTAAAGTGAGTGTGTAAAGTTAATAGGATCTTCACCACCTTCTGGCTCTTTCTTGCAAAAAAAAAAAAAAAAAGAAAGAATAAAAAAGTGATCTTTTACTTACAGGGCTATTCTCCATTTTCCTAATGCCTGTATTTCTTGGTTATGCTCCCAATGTTTCTCCGCCCCTTAGGGAACTGAGTCTACTTCAGTCAAAAATATGGCAGAAACATTTGAATTTGCTCATATGAACTGACTAAAAATAACAGCGAAATCAAAAATGCTTTCAATTGCTTAGCAAACCCTAGCCCATATAATGCTGCATACTACTTAGGAATATAACCACAGGAAAATCAGGAAGCTGGGAGAGCTCTCAGAAACATAACTGGGCTCTATTTAACTTATTCTCTGAGGTACCTTTAAAAATTCAGTTACGTAATAAGTGTGGTCAGGAATTATTTGTTGAAATGGTTTATATGTGTGTTGGAAAGTGGCACTTCATCAGAACCACAACTTTTTTTTCTTTTTCTGAAATATTATTCCAGTTTCAATAAAACTTTCAACAAGACAGATATTTTAAGTCCAAGGCAGAATTTGGTGGGACTAGAACTGGGGCTGGTAACTGGGAATGTCTGTCCAGGAAAATTGCTAGTCCAGGAAATGTGATAACAGAAACAAGTTAATGCACGTGGCCCATAATTAAAATTTAACTGGAAATTAAAAGACAATGGGAAGAAAAATGTAAAGGAAGAGGTTTCCAATTGAAATAGCAAAAATACTCATCTGATAAGGGTCAGATCCTCATTTGCTTAACACAGAGCTTTATCAACTTCTGTTTATGAAAGACATCATATGTGTGTGCTTGCCTCTAATTGCAGAGAGGGAAACGTAGGCAGGTTCATTCCATTCCTGTATTTTTAAAAAGACTTCTGAATTCTTGTCTTCATCTTGCTGCCATATGGTATCAGCTTTTGAGCTTAAGGTGAGATGGAACAATAAAGCTGTTCCCATAACAAATGTATTTGTAAACTCTGGCTTTATAAAAGCATTGAATTAGTTGCCCAAATGGCAGCTAAGTCATACCATCTAAATTTTGAGCATATTCATGCAGTTGCATTCCTATTTATTCTTGCTTATCTCAATGTACCAAAGCCCAGGGACAGGGAAAATGTGACAAAGAGCTGATGTGAGAGACAGGAATTATCAATATAAGAATCCTAAAATGCTTAGAATGATCTTCATCAGCAAAAGATTCTTTAGTTTCTCCTTTCTATCTGTTTATTTCTGGTCTGAAATACCTGCACAATTTTAAAAAGTAATGCATCATATTTTCACCAGGGGAATCTGTGAAAACCTTAAAAGGCACAACTAGAAGTGAAGTAAAACATATTATATTCTCTTTCTGTTCCTTTAAAATAAAAGAGAGAATTAAGAACATGTAATTTATATATTGCACAATGTTAGAACTTCATAAAAAACTTGGTGTTCGTAAAAAAAAGAGAAATTATTTTTGAAAAAGTTATGGTATGGTGGGTCCTTGTGAACATAATTGTCATCATTAGATCAATGCTGAATCTAAAATTAAATTTCAGGTCCATCAATTTTAGGCTTCTAAGAGTACATAAAATCATTTAAATTTTAAGAGAGTAATAGAAAATGGCAGATTGCTCTGTATTCTCAAAAAGCAATAACCCCCTGAGAAATGAAGGGCTTGAAAACTACAGAGCCTATTCTGATAGTGATGTATTAAATGGAGAACCCGTTTTCAAACTCATGCAGAAAAACATGAGGATCTACAATTAATTAATCTAGAATAGTTACAGGTGTATCCCATCTGCTAAGCAGTTTGTTATCCGTATTCTATAGCACTACACAGTCCTAGCACCTAAAATGCCCAAATGCCCACAGAATGAAATGCTACCTGAGAAGATGTGCCAAGAAACATTTATGGAAGTGGGTACTGGATAAAGAGAGTTGGCCTCTTTAACAGAATTAAGTAACTAGTAATGAACTCTCATTTTTCCTGTCACCTTCGAGCACATGGTGATTCTGACATGATAAAAGGAGCCCAAACCCTCTGTCGTGATTCATGGGATGTCAGCTCCAGTGGGATGTCCTAGCTAGAGCAGTTTGAGCTGACAGAGGGAAAAATGAGATTCTAACAAGTCTAATTTAACTTAGTTATGTCCATAAGATACCCAGTGCAATGAACATGGCCAGGTTATTAATTCCTCCTGCCTACACCTTGCTCTCAACCAGCCCAAATCTGGCATTAAAGCCTTGACACAATTCCTGCTGAGCCTTGGAAGCTGGAATTTGATGGTGTTTTTTCCTAAACTTTTGGCTGCAATTCCAAAATATCAAGGCTTTGAGCTGGCTTTACCATCCCTAACTTTGGCCATCTGAAAGTTAGGCTAAAGCGTCTGTCCATGTTTTCAACTTTGTCAAAAGACCAGGCAGAAGAAAAAGACCCCAAAACCTATCAGAGAGCAATTTGCACATGCTCTTTGAATATTACTGTTTTCTACAGATCACCATTTTTTCTGGTCACAGCCACAACAACCTATCTTCTTGTGTCTTTTAGGAGAAAAGTAATCACTGTGTAAGGAATTACAGCTCTCTGAGAGGGCAGTTTCTCTACTGTTCCAAGGATCTTTTAATGCAACTGAAATTTTAATTCTTTAATGAAAGCAGAGTCTGACAGCCATGGGTGTTGTGTCATGTGTCCTTTCACTTGACCAGTGTAAATTCCTCCTCCTGGAGTGTTATCTAGGATGGCTAAGGTTTAAACTGGCAATTCTGAGAATGCTCAGGGCAGGTGAAGGTATGGATTCTCCAAACACCTGGTTTCCTTAGAAATCTTTAACCTTGTTCAGTTACTTCTTAGTTTTACTTGAATTAATGCCTATTTCAACAGCACTTTAAACAAGTATTTTGGTTTGGATGTTCTGTACTTTTGTAGGAGATGGGAGCAGGGGAAGGCAAAGATATTCCTAAAGAGAAAAGGTGATTTACACTGTGATCTACCAGCCACATAATTGACAGTGGTAGCACTCAGCACTAAGAAAAGACATTTAACTGTGTATTAATATGTGGTAGTGCTAATCCTACTTCAGAACTTACTGGTTGGGGCTGCAGCTGTTTATTTTTAAATTTGTTTGTTTGTTTGTTTGTTGAATGTTGCAGAGCCCTTCCTGTTGACGTGAGGAAAGGGATGTGCTTGAGAGAATTCTCCAGCAAGAGAGAATCCTCGAGGTACCACATGTGGAGCTCAGAGACCTGCGCTCAATTTTCACCTCTGACAAGCTGTCTTGACCCAGTGTGAGCAATTTGCTTCTCCTTGGGTGCATCTGCAGTTAGAAAATGAGCCGTCTCCTGAGCAGAGGTGTTGAAAGACGACATCAATCTTTGTGGGGTGCTCAGACACTTGCTCTCCACCGAGTACCTGGATGGAGAGCTGACAGTCAGGGCTAGGCAAATTACTCATGGCTTTCTCTCAGCTCAGCCATTTTGGGATTGCTTTGTGACCTGTTGTGTGGGAAGACCGTAAAACACAGATTTTTCTGTGACAGAGCCATGGTAGAATGATAAAGAGAAGCTTCACATTGCTGCTCTGTTACTTCACTCAGAGGGGTAAAGGTTGGCTACAGGAAGATTTGAACAATCCCATGCAGAGGCAAATGGGAAGAAAACTCTGAAGAATTCTGTCAAGAGTACCTTTCCAGGATGTGAACTCTCCCCAAAAAAATTCATAGTGGGATATAATAATACATGGATTTCCTCATAAAATACCTGATCCAGGTGTTAATTGCCTGCTTGCAACAATTTGAATTGAACTAGGACTGATCTTAGGATCACCTTCCTTTCAAGGAAATCTATTGTGCACATTTTCTTGAGTGAGTGACCACAGAGTTTCTGTATTTTTGCCATTTGATAGCAGAAGTGTTGTTTAATTAAGGACTTTGTAGGTGTTCCTGTTGCCCAGAAAAATTAAGTCCCTGGACTTAGAGAAAGACATAATCATGTTTCTGAAAGGTCATTGTGTTTTTTAAAAGGTAAACGGTAACAAAACTAAAGAACCCAGAAGTGTCTGCAGTGCCAGTTCTGGAGGTGAATACTCACAGAACTCCTACTACAACACGAGAAAACTGAAATGCCATTTTTGTGCTGAATATTAACAGCAGTACCACAGTTCCTGTTACTCTGAGACATTGACAATGTGAATCCAGAGGCAAGTGATATATGTATTTCAGCCGTTTGAGCTTTTGACCTTTTCAATATTTGTTTGCCATTTCATTCTCTCACCTATAACCCAGAGATTTATGGCAGAGCAAACTTACCCATCCTAACAACCGCATTTTCATTTGGAAGTCAGACTGACTGTCAATAAACATCAAAAGGACTCCTCGGCTTTCAGGGGACACCTGTGGAAAGAGAAGGCTCGTGCGTCACACGGCATTGCTGAAGCGAAATGCGTTTATTGTGCTGCAGTTGTCACTGCAACTCCTCAAGCCCTGGGGAGCTGAAGGCGAACCTCCCTAAGGTGTTTTTGTTTTTTGTGTATGTGTGTTCTTGGCATGCTCTTCAGTAAAGTCTTCATCTTTCTTACTAATCAAAGGCAAGTTTTAGAGCTGCGTCTGCAGCACCACCAAAGACACAGTCTCTACAAAGATGACCGGAGCTAATTTTGGTGAATAAACTTCACACTACGGACCCAGGACAAAGCCCATTAGAGTCAACTGTGATCTTTCCACTGACTTCTGTGTATTTTGCCTCACATCCATGGGGAAAAATGCTGCTGCTGGGAGCCACATGAATATATTTTGCCCCACAATTAATTAAAATTAATTGCATTAATGAAACTACCCATGAGATCAAAATGGTAATCAATACAGTGTAATGGAATTTCAGTGAATGCCGTCATCACCACTACATAGTCCACCTTTTACATTGGTTCCTTGGCCTTTATGTTATTTTATGATCAAGAAGTAACAGTTTTATTTAGTGAGTATGTTGCCTGCTTCCATTTGCACAGGTTTAGTTGAAGATGAAAAGCTATATATTTTTAAATTTTCAGCAGTTGTAGTGCAGAAGGAAGTTGTATGATACTGCAAAAATGTATAAAATTTGAGGCACTAGTATTACAAACATAATATTGAAGTAAGTGGTCTGAACTTCAAAACCAGAGGAAAATAATATGAATTTGTGTATCTCAATGCACTTATAAAAAATGGTCATTTCTTTTTTTCATGGTGGTTAAGTATCTTGTCAAGAAAGACCTTCAGATTTGACAAGCCATGTTCCATTTATGTGTAGTATTTCTGGGTGCCAGAGTCTTACAGGAATGTAAGTTGATTCTCTTTGGTGCTAGCAATATAAGTATTCATCCACCTCTAAAACTATTTCCATTTCCCCCCCCCCCCGCCTAATTTTGCTGTTTATAATCAAACAGAGCTTAATGCAACATCAACTGTGAAGAAATTCAGTGGGGAGTGCCACCCACACTCCAAATGCTTTCCCAAGTGAAACGTATGTTTTTACAGAGTGCTTCGGAACAGCTTCCTGGACAGAGGGGATTGTGCCGCTGGTCTGGCGCTCCAAGACATCCCACTGGCTTCCATGGCCCTCCTGCCCTTTTCCCTTGCAGCGGAGGTGACTCCAGCACACAACAGCATTCGCAGTTTGCTCAGGTCCAGGTGTTTTCCGCGAGGCTGGTGTGATTTGACTCTACTGAGGTGGCACACGTCTCTGGGAGCACCCAAACAACGCCACACTCTTCCCACGCTCCCGTTTCCTGGCATCCACGCTGCACAGACACTTCCTGGCCCTACCTGCCAAGGAATGCCATCCAAAGAGCGTGAGCCCGGCATCCAGCCGGTAATAATATTTGTAATTATATACGGTAATAATCCAGTAATAATATTTGGTGATATCCACTTCTGGTTGTAAACAATTTGCCACAAAACCAAAAAGTACCGACTGTTCTCAGAACCTTTTTTTCTTTCTTCCTGCAAATTAATGCTTTCTTAATCTTCCCAGTTCTTTTTATCAGTTTGTTTTTCAAGCGTTTGTTTAATTTATGAGTTTATTAATTTTCCAAGAACTTTTGCTAGTAGCATGATTTGTCGGTGTTTTTCCAACAGGAAATGAAATCAAGACTGGTAAGTGATGCCAATTGTCAAAAGTTTATTAACAGCAGAAAAATGTTTTTTGGAGAAAAGTTGAGTTTTACCACCTGTGTTCTCAGTCTTGAAGGCAGTTTTCTGTGAGGACTTGGGCAAATCTCCTCCCAGTGCTCCACCTCTGTGAACATGGGGATAATGTGTTATCCAGCCCAGAAAAAAAACAGTTGAAAGTAGGATAGAAAGCCTGATGATAGGGATGAAATCTGTTCTAGCTGAGCCAGATCTTGGAGCCTTGAGGTTTTTACAAATTAGCTTTTGATGTCCAGTTCATGATTCTCAGTAGTTTTTAAAAAATGAGTTAGAAGAATGAAGCCAAACAGAATGTGACAGAATCCTTCACTCCCTTTCCACTCGAACAATAACTGGATTTTCAGCCAGAGTTTGCTTACGTGCATGCTGAGCAAAAGCTATTAGGGGTCCCTAGAGGGGTAAACCACTTTTTATTGTAATCTAAGAGAGTGATATCCACTCTGACATCTGCTGGTTTGGATGGGTTGGCTTGAGTGGTACAAGAAGAGAAGGAAAAAAGGTAACTAAACCCCAAACTTAAATACACTACTCAATGGAAATTTGCTTTCAAGTGTTTCCAGGGTTACCCATGTAGAGAGAATGGCTGTTGTTTATTCCAGATGGATAGTACAAAATATCTCCTTTTACCCAGATATTGCTAGAAAAATCATCTTTCTTTTATAAAATGTGTTAGTTCTACTGTGAATTCTTTCGGTTTTGGGGGGTTTTTTCCACTCTAAGCTGAGTTATCGTTTTTAGAATTAATATTAGTCTCTTGATACATGTAAAAGAACAGAGTTTTGTCTTGCCTTCTGGAGGTTGTGCTTTGAGTCACAAAGCCAGGGAAAGTGCAGGGATGGTTATCATCCAACAAGGAGTGGAATGGTTTGAAGCTTTGAGAGTGGTAATGGATGGACAAGGGCCCCACAGTGACAGGAGAGCTTTTTTAGAAAACTCCTCAACAGCAGCGTACTGGATTTATTAAGATAAACTAAAGGAGATATTAACTGGAACCATGCGTATCCATGACAATATAAGAGGAAAAAAATGTTTGATGGAGAGATAGATTCAAATGGGAAGAGTGGGTCTAACACATATTTAATTTGATGCTGACAAGTCTGAGCATATTCACTGGGACCTGAAATGTAATCCAAACCAGCTTAAAGTGAGGTTCTGAAATTGAAAACTACAGAACCTTATAGACTGATATACAAACTGATGGCTCTTTGAGGCCTTGCCATTAAGCCATCCAAGTACTGAATTTACAGCAGATGGTGAGGGTCCTGCTACTCTCCATCTGCTAGAGGTAATATAAGATGAAAATTAAAATACACTAATACTAATCTTAAAAACAATGTTAAAGTGATACTTCCTGACATCACTAGCAACAAGGAAAATATGAATGCAAGTGCTGGTCTTTCCTTCTACCAGAGAGCTTTTCTTGTCTCTTCTGGATTGACTCACAAAATGTCTTTTTACAACAGGTTATTTTGACTGCATTTTCTGTGTATAAAACCTTCTTCTGTAAAATGTGTGTGGACTTGCATTCCTAGTTTATTATACTCCCCTTTCTGTTCCTAGCGGGCCAATAATGTTTACAGGGTGAAAAGAAGAGGGAACTTGTTTGTAGTACAATAATCTTTGTGTGATTTGACAGAGAATTAGGGAAGGCTATTTTGGGTGTGGAAGTTGTGCATGGCTGGCCTGAGATAACGTGCTGTTATTACATCTATAGGGAGGAAGCAGGGAGAAAATCCTTGGAGCTCTATATAAGCAAAGTCAGGATTTTGATGGCAGCGTGTGGAAATTCGCATTTGCTCTCCACCAGAAATTTCTTTCTCCTATAAGTCTTGGAAAAAAGCCATGCAGAAAGCAATAGTTTTTTTCCATACCAGTGGATCCCAAAACACCTTATAAAAGCAAACATTTGCAGCAAAACAAATATGCCTCTGTAAGGGCTGCAGCATAAACCACCTAGACAACCGTTGCAGAGCAGACTTGCAGACACAAGAATATTTTCCTCTCCCAGACTTTTTTATCCTTATTAAAACAACCTACACTATCGATGTTCCACAGACATTACCAGAGTTGTTGAGGTTTGCCAATTAATTTCATTAGAATAACCTAAGTTAAGGAGGTAACATCGAATTTACCAGTCTGGGTTGCAGGCAGTGGTGTCTGGAGCAGTTAAAGCAGCGTAGCAGACACGTGAATCGAGCTCTTTTTAGACAGAGCTGGTTTTTTAATGAGTTTCACTGCTGTAAAATTGAATGACACATTTGTGAATTATGAATTATGGAATTAAGAATTGCAGATCTATGTAGTCCATACTTTAAGGGCTACTTCTACTGTTAAGTTAAAAGGGATCTCCCTGAAAAAACCCATTTAAGTCTGACTAATGTTTCATAGGAAGCAGAAACTGTGCCATAGGGGGTTTTTTATGTGGAACAGAACCCATTAAGCACCTCATGATGTGGGGCAATTTCAAATTACATGGACAGAATTTTCTAGATTTACTGGCAAAGTTACTTTTCAATGTTACAACGAGTGGCCATCGGCATACTTTAAAGCCAAAACAGTGTTCAAGTAGTCCCACCCTGGTAATTTTCTAGCCTGGTTTTGGATGCAGTTACTTAGAATTCCACATCCAGTAAAAAAAGGCAATAACAACTTGCCTGTTCCTTCTTCCTAGTTCAACAGTATTGTCTTTCTGGAAAACGTACTCTTGTAACTCAAAGCTATATTAAAGGAAAATGGCCAACATAATCATCTTTTTAATCTGAATCATATCTCCTTTTAAGAATTCACTGAAAACCAGTAAATGCTGGTTCATTTTGGTCTCCGTGACGCACGCAAGATAGGGCAGAGTTGACCAGCTGCAGTGAACCTACTGCTAAGCTCGGCCAATAGATTGCTCCATACTGCAAGCAGATGTTTCTCTTTTAGACTAATGGAGCTCTTGCAGACCATATCCCTCCCCAAGAGAAAAGACCAGCACAGTTGGAAGCTGGAAGGACTCATCTCAGCAAGAGAAGCAAGGTGCCAGCAGCATCAGCCGCAGTTTATTAAGAAAAATACATGAACAGAACAGCAATTTCATTTTGGTTTAGCTTGTTTAAAAGAAAACCCACAAAACCAACCCTTTTTTCTTCTCTGCATGGCCCTTTTAGATGTACTGTTCCTTTGTACTATAGCAATTGACTTCTGTGTGAGAGAAGAGGAAATTAATCTCTTGCTATTCAATCCACTGTTGCTCTGTGTCAGTCATAAAATGGGAGAGAGAACTGAATTTATGTAAATATTCATTGTTAGAATTCACATCACAGGTGATAATTGATACTCTGTCTACGTCCTACACAAAAATGAGGAGAACTTCATTATACTTTGAGAGCACAGGCTGGGCTTGATTTGAGTCCTCTACCTGGAAGTGCCTCTTCTAATGTCAGTCCAGTCATACTTCATCTCACTGTAAGAAGAGAGAAATGCACATTATATTTGCTCCAGAGGACGAGTGACAATGAACAGAGCTAGGCTTCTGTATTATACTTTGAATAAGAATTGTTTCCAATTCCTGGAAACATTCTTTTTCTTCTTGGGATTTGTACATCCGTTTTTGTCTAGTCAATGCTTCTGAGAGCTACTTATAAAATGGTAATTAATGCTGAGGTTTTGTATCTTATGCAAATGTGACCTGAAACTTGGACAGCCAAATTTCATGGAAAGGACATGAAAGACAGGAAATTGGGGAACAGTTTGTATTTCTTCATTTCTGTTTTCCAGAAACAGTGGCAAAGAATTGAATCTCTGCTCTTGTTATGGATGTTGGAGAAAATGTTTTAAATTTCTGCTAAGTCTGGAACAAAAATGTCTCTGCCCTCTATCTCTCTGGGTTTGTTTTCTTTTATAACATAGTTGGGTTCAAACTTTACCCGGCTTCTACAGGGCACACGTTTCTCCCTGGACAGACACAATGAGGGGAGGTGCTAAGAATTTGATCTATTGGCAAGAAGACCAGAGCGAGAAAAATTGAGATGTCAGTGTCAGAATACTCCTTTTCAAAGCATTTCAGGGAAGCTAGAGCACCCAAGAAAACCTCACCACAAAATGGGAACTGCTGCTGCTTCCAGCAGCCTGGAGTGGGAGTGCTGGGCAGCTTGCTGCTCGTTTTACTTGCTTTATTCCTGTCGAGTTTTGGAGCAGGTAACACTTATTAGCACTCGAAAGTTCCACAACACAGTGAGCATTACACTGTGACCACCAGCACCAGCTGTAAGCCTTTTTGCCCTGGTGAAACCTCTGTTACTGATGTCGAGGCAAAGAGTAGGGAAATCAGCAGTTTCCATCACAGTCCAGTCGGAAGGGAATGGCAAACAACGCCGTATCTCACGTTTCATTGGCTGCATAGAAGTGTTGGCTTTTAATAACATCTTCCTAAGATTATTTATATAGTCGATTTGCCATTATTCGTATCAGTTCATGCCCTTTGTGTATTTTAGATAACATTGTTGTGTTTCCTTTGACTTAACATTTGGTGTGCTGTGAATTTGCCAATACTGAGAGCAGACTGGGGTTGCCTCTGTCTCTCTGTTCCACAAGCTGTTTATTAAGGAATAATTCATTATTAGAGATTGTAAATTCAGCTTTTACACTGGAGGTCTCTGTAGCTGCACTTGCAGGGGCTCTTTGCCTGTGCATTTTCTGTTTAAAATCATATTGGTTGTTTAAATGCTGAGAAATCTTTCTAGAGCGAAACGAAATCTCAGGCAAAGCTCAGCACCTTTTTCTGACTGAATCTGGGAGACTGTGCAGTGGGCAAACCTGAAATTCCCTGATCTTGTTCGGTTCTAGGAACTAGGCTTGGTTTTCTCTAGAAAATTGGCCACCCTCACGAGCTGTAATCAGACCCAAACTTCTTCTGCCAGCTGTGTGGCTCTCCTGACAATTTTTGAGCTGGATCCATGAAGATCCATTTCATACACTAACCAGAGAGACCTCCTGTGTATCTGTACTATTGCAGAGCTGGGATAGGTCATCAGACAAAGCCATCTGAATTAAAAAATGTGTATAGAAAAAAACGCTGAAGATATCATCTAATTGCAATGAAACACTTGGCAAAAAAACCATGAATGAATATTGACTGCGTTGCTAATGACCGGCTGATGCTGATTGTTAATGATTACAAACGTAAATATAACAAAGAAGAGGTGCTTTCAGACAAAATCTGAGTAATAGCTGTAACTGCACAAAGAGATTCCTGAGTAGATAGGTTGCAAACTATTACAGTTTACATAAAAGCAAATACAAAAAAAAAAAAAAGCTCTTCTCAGAGTACAGGCATCTATGAACCATCATATTGGCCTTTCACCTTGTCTGACTCCCCAGTCATTTGGGAGTCAAGCCCCTGCAAAGGATTAGTACAGCCTCCTAAGATTTGTGAGGATTAAGGAAAGTATTGTGGTTTTGGTTCGGTTTTTTTTTTCTACTTCTGGATCTTAGACTACACAATTATCCGATGGCCAAATCATAACTGTGAGACAGTGGAACTTTTATTTGTGCTGACAGCAAGGCACATGGCATTTTTATTTTTTGTTTTCAGTTTCTAGTGTTGAAAAATATTCTTCAGTGTAGATTTTAATTTGTGTTACAAGACAGCCTGCCTCTCCAGAAGAAAAACAATATTTGATGCAAAAATTCCTCCTCAGAAAGGCTTCCAAAAATGAAACAAAGGAGGAACAGATTATTCTTTCCAGAATCTGTGTTAAGAAAGGCTCTGAGCAAGTTCCCTCAGAGGGAGTACTCAAGAAGTAATTCTCTCTTTTTAGGACCTCAGAAGACATCTAGGATGCTCCTGGGTAATCAAAAGCAAGAACAGGAGAAGCACTGTTCTAGGCCAATGTCTCCTGTAGCCACCTGTACCTCAAAAGCTGTACCTGTACCTCAAAAGCTGTACCTGTACCTAAAAAGCTGTACCTGCACCTCAAAAGCTGTACCTGTACCTCAAAAGCTGTACCTGTACCTAAAAAGCTGTACCTGCACCTCAAAAGCTGTACCTGTACCTCAAAAGCAGCCACTGCCAGCCCCAGAGACAGGAATTGTCACGCTGGATACACTGCAGCCATGGGCCACCCCACCTGCAGGGCTGCAGCAGCTCTGGGGTCAGCACAGGAAGGATGTGGAGCTGCTGGAGCCAGCCCAGGGGAGGCACCAAGAGGTTTGGATAGTCAGGGAAAGGTGTTTAGCATTTCCTGTAGGCTGGGGAGGGCTGTGAACTGACAGTGCTGGTAATTCAGAAAGGAAACACGGATATGTAATTCTGAGTCTTTTTCCTGCCAAGTGCCCTTGGGATGAGGGCTACATTTCCCCAGCCTATTCCCACTGACACATTTCCACCATTTGATTGCAGCCCTTTGCTGGCTGCACCTGTTTTTGCACTAAATCTTGTCCCCATCCTGAAAGCTCATCTCAGTTACTCCTTTGCCTGTACCTCTTTTGTCCTTATCTCTTCTGTCCCTCCTGCCCTTCCTGTCCTCCATTCCTCCTCTTCTCCTTCAGCTCGTTTCTCATCACCTGCTTTCCCACACCATTTTGCAGTTTTATTTCCACTATTTGCTCAACTCCCTGTTCAAAGTTTGTATCAAAAGTCTGTCCTGTTCTGCATTGCTGATATATAGATTTCTGTAAGTGAAACAATAAATAAAATTTAAGTGCTTTGTAGAGGAGAAAACTCTGCTTCTGTGTGTTGCAAACTACCGACTGCTTTTTCAGGTCTTTAATTTTAATAAATGACACATAGCACTAGAGACTGGACTAAAAATGGTGTGGAGTGGCATGTTCCTGATTTCATTTAACTATTCTGAATACCCTGAAAGGCAAAAAGAGTTAAGCTCTAGGCTTTTGTGATAATGGAAAACTGGAAGGGAATTCATTTGTGCATTTCAGGACAGAGTTCACATTTATTCACTTCTTAACCACTCCCATTTCCTTCATCCATTCAGCAGATAAAGCTGCTGTCTAAATCAATAGCTGTTAGGCTTAAGATATTTCCTATCTCAGTTCTGGAACAAAAACATTTTCATTTGTTTCAAACTGGAGTAATTTCCACTTCTTAGGGGTAAACCAAATATATATATATTCATGTCTCTATATATGCACATGTACACAATGATACACAGTGGCTTGAGACGAGGTGTATAACATGAAAAACAGAACTGGATTTTAACATGAGCAAAAAGTATTAACCTCTCTAGAGAAGGTTAATTGTTCCCTGGAGAATTAAAAAAAAGAACCTTTTACTATCTTGGCAAAGGGAGTTTTGATTTCTGAGAGATTTGGAAGATTTGTACTTTAATGTGTAGTCACACAACTTTAGATTTCTATTTTCACAGTACTTTGATTCAGTGCTCAATTCTGTATTTTAAGTATATCAGTACTGTTGCTGTTTTGCTCTTCAGCAGAATTGTTCTGAGTCTGAGTGAGATGCCACTTTCTTGCCTTTTCCCTAGAAATTTCCCAGAAAAAATCTGGGGTGCTGTATGCCTCTCTTATTTTTATTTCTACTTTGTCTTCATGTCTTAATTCTGGAGGAGGATGTCCAGTCTTCTCTGTCTTAATCAGAGACTCTTTACTGAGCCATTCCTGCTCTGATTAGTTTCTGTATTTGCATTCTAATATCCAAGTGTTGCTTTCCCCTTCAGTCTCCATGCCTTTGTCTCACTTTTCATTGCCCTCTGCCTACAGCAGATTTAACTCAGTGATCAAATCAGGCTCTGAGGTGCCACAAAGTGATTGCCAAAGATGCAGAGCTTTCAGGTGAGGTGAATGAAGTTCAGTCCCTCAGCAGCAGTGCCTTCATGTGCCCTCACCTGGAAAATATCAAACAGAGAGTGAGTCTCTAAGAAGCTGATTTGATAAAATGAAGGAAATCTCTTTTGAGCTCCTGCTGCCTGTGAATTTTCAAATGGCTAAAACCTGGCCAAATTTGGTGACTTTTCAGAGCATGAATAAAAGACCAATGTGCAGAACTGCTCTTCTTCTGTGTCAGGATTGCTGCTCCCATAAGAATGTTCTCTCTTGGTGGAGAAAATGTAAGTAAGCTGTTCTTAAAAAGGATAATAAATCTCTTTTTTTACCTGCTCTTGTTTTTAGTAATGTTTGGGCAGTTTTGGCTGAAATGTTATAGCTTCCCTTCCATTTAATTAAAACAAAAGATCAGTCTGGAGCAGCAAATGAGCCTGGAAATTTTCAACCAGAGCAACTGGTTTAGTCATGTTTCAATTAATGGGAAAGAGTGTTTAGTGAACTTTAATAATATAGGTAGTTCCTATTTTACTTGTAACAGGAATTTTAGTGTGGAATATGTGTGTGCGTTTCATTAAATACATGAAGCTGAAGTCCTCACTGTTTTTATTATGTAATGATTATTGTACTGAGACTTACTGGAAATCATGAGAATATGTGAGTTCTCAAGGTGTTTCAGATTAATGAACCACTTCTACAGGACATACTGGATAATAAAATTTGATGCACTGCTTAAAACAATGTATGTTTTAAAAACATACGTTATAGTAAAAGCCTGGTGGAAAAAAAGAATTTTTGCTTGCCGTCTTGGTTCTGCCATGGATTTCCCGAGAATGAGCATAATAATTTAGCCTTCTGTTTTCATTTGCCTTATCTTTAAACATTTGTCTCTACATAATCCTTTTTCCTCTTCTGTTTCTTTTAAATGCTTCTAAAGCCAGGGTTGTTCTTTAAATAAGCCTGCAGTAACTTGCATGTTTGATGGCCCTACTTTTTTCTCTAGATTATTGGCAGAATTTAAAGTACTGCTGTCAGTTATTTTTTTCTAAGCCTATTCCAATTCCATGTGATGATGTGCTTGGCTTGAATTTTGCTTTAAGACTATCCTAAATAAGCATAATCCCTTGTCTGGGAGTCATAGGGGTAATGCTATACTGATTCTGGGCTCCTTCACCAGCCTGGCTGGAGCTGTGTGGATTTTGCACTTGCAGTGTAAGCAACTGCTGCTGGTTTGTTCCTTGCCTGGAGCCAACAGAGATTTCGTGAATGCCCTGCGGCCTCGGTGGAAATGATGTAATGACATTTGTTGATGTGATTCTGTGGCACACGTTCCCGGAACGCTCAGCTGGTGGCTGAGCCCTGAATCCCTGTGTGTCACCCACCAGGAGGTGCAGGCTCCTGCTCACTGTGTGCCAGGAGCTGATGGGTGCACGGAAGGGCTTTGTGCAGGATTTAACACACTGAGTTGTTCAGTAAGCTCGGATACAAATCATTCAGCCCAGTGGGGTCACACAGACGCCACAGGAAACTTCCTTCTGTGGTCCTTTTGTAAGGATCTGCATGTTGATTTAACTCAAACGGAAACTCACCAGCCCATGTGTATGGAATTAAATGTCTTTGATAAGCTTTAATAGTAAATTACCTCGAGTAGTCTGGGATAGATTTAGAATGCAGCAATAGTGGGGAATATGGTGTATGGTATTTTCTGTTTTGATTTGTTAAACCTGACTACTTGGACCTTTTTTGTCTGTGTGTGCACTTTCCTTATCGATGAGACTTCCTTTGAGCATCAAAGACTCCCTTTAGGAAACCAAAATTCCTGGATTCTTGAAACAGAGCCTTGTTGACTGAGCTGATTTTTTTTATTAGACAGGTGAATTTCCCTTGGGCTGAGAGTCCTGTCTAACAAAATCACCTCACTTCCAAAGCTTGTGCTTTAATAAAAACAAAGAGGCATCATGTTTATCTGAATGTTTCATCTGGGACAAAACAACCATCAGAAGGGACCTTCTCCTTTGTGTGCTAAATGTCTGTTACAGCAGAACATTTACAGTATCACCTTACTCACCCAAACCTATAGAAGGAAAAAAGTTAATTCTCTAAGTACTGGTTTGAAACTTCACTTAGCCATGGGGGACTGGGATCAAAATGTCCTGCCTGGATGTAACTTGGAGATAGATAGAACTCCCCAGAGGTTTTACAGATCAGCAGATGATACTGAAACTTGATAATTGGTCAGGAGGTGTTCCAAGCCACATGAAAAGAAAGCTTGAGAAAACAACCGCAGGGATCTCCTACAGACTTTGATTTGGCATTGAAAGCTTTTGGCCCTTGTGAGTGTAATCTTGGCATTGTCACGTAAAAACTCTAAGCTCAGGTTGAGTTACCCTGAGGGGTTTGGTTCCTGCAGCTTCAAGGGGAAGCAGGAGTTTGTATGTAATATGTTCATAATTATGTGCTCTTAGCATGTACCTGGCGGGTGAGGATCCCCAGGGGAGCGAAGAGAAGGTTGTAAGTCTCAAGCAAGTGAATGAACTGAGAATTATTGAAATATTTGCAGCTGAGTCTTGTGTCCTTAACGAAATCTGATCCTTGAGAACGTGCCCTTTGGAGACACCTGAGCTGAGCTGGTGTCAGAGCTGCTTGGTTGTGTCAAGCTAACAAACAAGCCAAGAACGATCTCAGGAATGCAACGCCACAGAGAGATTTCTGCTCATGCTTCAGTCATGCTGTTTTATCAGAAGGAAGAAGAAAAGGTTAATTTGTGGCCAGACATTTCTCTTTTATTCTCCTGCTTTTCTTTTTGTATTTTCTTTAGGTATTTCCTCAGGGAAGTCCTGAGGCTGTGTGCTTATGCATGTTGGTTTAATATATAGAGGCGTGTATCCACATATTTTTCCCCCAATTATTGACCAGTTGTAGCACCTCTTCATTTTGAGGCAGATATCCAGGAGACAAAGCCATTCCCAGAAGAGTTTTTTCCCTGATATGTTTTCTTGGGATCTGTTCCATGTTCTGAGGTGAGCTAGCTTTGAGTTTGATGCAGTTGTATTAGTTTGAGATAAATTTGTTTGTAATATGTGATAGGAACTAAAGGAAAATCCAGAAGCTCAAGGCACATTAGGTGAGCTCTCACGCTGGCAAAAAAACCCAGCCCCAGCCTGGAAAACCTTGCAAGTTTAAGTACAATAAAAGGATGTGACAATTAAAAGGCAAATCAAGAATATCTTTTATTATGATATCTGCTCCAGTCTGTGTCCAGTACCCTGTAGGTGATCTGATTTATTTATGGCTGAATATCTCATCTCCATATGGAAGGTTTGCACGATATCCAGATGCCAGGAGATTGTCCTGTAATATGAGTGAGTTTGATAAGTGAGCAATCATGGTATATCTACTAGTGAAACAAAGGTAGGAGCTACAACTTTACGTTGTCTTACTTTATACAACTTTACAGCTTCAAAATTTGAAAATAAAATCTTACTTAGTTTTTACTAAAGTTTGAAATAAAAATCTTTCAGAGTTAGTGCAAATGTTCTAAAATATTCAAAGGTATAGATGTCAGTTATATGTAATATATATATTTTAGTAGAAAACTCTTTCAGATGTCATAAATTAAACACGAATTTTCCATTTCAACCTGAATCAGGAGGAAAGGGACCATAGAAGGCTATTATCTTGCAATTCTGTTCTCTTAAGTGCTTTCTATCAATTTTTTTTTTCCTTCCCCATAGTGTTGAAATTTAATTCCACTCCTGCCCACATCAGAAAAGTGAGACTACAAGTTTGGCTAAGCATTTAATAAAAACACCACTTCTTTTTACCTGGAGAAACCTTTTGCATACTATAGCTCTTAAAAATTTTGCTACTGACAGAGGGAATGTGGCTTTAGCTAAATTTTCTCAGGGCTTTGTTGCTTTTTTTTTTTTTTTTCCTAAAGCAGAACTTGAGGGTTCTTTGTGGTTTTTCATTTGTTTGTTTCCTGACTCTAAGGCAACTCTTGCATCCATATCAACCCTGGCCTTAAAGTGCTTGAATGTAGGGAACATAAAAGATCCCTTATGGATCCAAGTTTCCATTCCATTTCCCATTTAACCAGAACTCCTGGATGGACCAGAGTTCAGCACAGCAAAAAGCAAGAGTAGTGAAGTAATCAGAAGAGTGGTATCCTTAGGCTGTAAGGAGTGTACAGTTTGCTGGCTTTTCTGTGACATGTTATATTTTTTTAATAATGAAATCTTTGGTCATTTACTTCACTATTAGAAATCGTTGCTCTTTTCCAATTAAAAAAATCAGTATGTCCCTTTGACTATTTACTTTCCCATGTTCCATGTACTGGGAAGAGTCTTTACAAATATCTGTTTTTAAAATGACAGATAAGGCTTTATTCTCAGCAGATACTCATCAAATTTTAAACTGTCTTCTGACAATTACGATGATAAGGAAGCTTACATCTGTCCTAACACTTCTATTGTTGTCTATGTCCTGGTTTGGGTTTTTTTGTTGTTTGTTTCAAAGAAATATTTAGATTTTATGTGGGCAGAATTAGACCACAGAACTCAGTTTTGTGCTACTGCTGCTCCTCAAGCAAACACACTCCTCCTTTCTCTCTGTTCATTCATCTGAATGCTGGGTGCAAGCAAACTGCATCTTACAGAAATGTCTCTGAAAGTTTCTATATTTTCAAAATAATTTTTTATATATATATACACCAAAAAAAAAAAAGTTATAGTATATGAATGAAAGACTAAGCCAGTGCTGTTGCATGCTCCTTCAGCTGTAACACACTGCAGCTGATATGAGCTGTCAATATTGGTGCAATCCAAAAAAAGTTGTTTGAAAGCCACGGTTTCATGTTTCGTTTTTATTAGAGGAAAACTAGGCTTTCAATTTTTCTAGAGTTCTTAAAATTACTTGACTAAAGATTACTGTTCTCCGGAAATTGGACCCAATTTATGGGGCTTGTTAGGCCAGTTGTCTTTGTCACATCATTTTCTTCTTGTTCTTACTGACACGAATTAGTAGCTTTAAATTGTGCTGAGTTGAAAGTAGGTTTTAAATTAAGCCACCCAGGTTGAATAAATAACAATAAACTACAGACAGACACCCAGAAATGAGTCAGACATGATGTGATGAGTCAGTCAGTGTAGAACACATTAGCTTGAATTGTACAGAAATTACAGTTTTGAAGCAGAACTTCATGTGAAAGTACATTGGGAGTTTTCAGGATTACTAGGAGTTTCCATTTGGGTATTTCTATATTTTTGATAAGTGCGTGTAAACATTAAGAATGATCACTAAGCTTTTCCTTGAAAATGACTATCAGGATATTTGTAAGAAAAGTCATCTTCAAAATATTTTCAGCTACATTAGCCCAATAAGGCTGTTGCCATTTTTCTGTGTTGCTGTTTTGGCACCTCTGCACTAACACCAGCCTCCCCTGCTGCTGAGAGCACCCAGCCACTGGAACTAGTAGTGTGTATTTTTTTTTTTTTTTTTAATAGGGAAGAGTGAGATTCTTTGGAAAGAACAGGGGTCAGAATTTACTTTAGATTGTAATTGTTCAATTAGGTTTCAAATAAGAAATAAAGGTCAAGCTGCAGGCAATCAAATAAAGTGTCACATGCCTTTCTTCTTGCAAGTTCAGGGTTCATCACTGCCCAGATATCCTGAACCTTACAAGCGATCTACCTTCTGAAGTTGTTAGCTTGAAAATGTGCTCCTGTGAAAAGGTGTGATTAAATATAATCCATGCCCTTGGGCAATCAAGAGTATTCCTGGATGAAAGGAAAATCAAACTAACGCTGAACAAACCCTAGCAATTTCCTGGTATGTTGCTTCAAAACAGACATGATTTTATTTCCTTTCTGAATATCAGGATAATTGCATGGTTCTGGAAGGTCTGATCTTCATAATAGAGAGTTAAATATGAGTTCAGGTCAGAATTCAAAAGAATCCATAGTTCAGTGGGAGAGGCTGCAAACTTTTAATTTAGCATTTTATAGAAAAAGGATGGAAACACAAATCCAAGTATTCCTAAAACTCGTTATTGTGTCCTTCAGGATTAGTATCAGATCTCTTTTTGAGCATAGTTTTATTGTGTCATTTATTAATTTTTTAAAATGCATTTTTAAAAATAACCAGAAAAGTGTATCATTCCTTATGGATTTTTAAAATTATATGCAGTTTAAAATATCAAATATGTAAATATTATCACAATTAAAATAATTTCAATATAATTTTAAACACTTGATTTACAAATGCTTTTCATCAAGAAATGCTGACCACAATAACCACAGAATCTCAGTCTCTAGAACCTACATAAAACATGGAAAAGACTTCATTTTAACTTGGACAATTATTTTAAAAGAAAAGCGGTACAGAAGCTAAGTGTTTGCAGAGGGAGAATGTTCTTTGTGACTCACCTGGTGTTTGTCAGAACAATCAGGCTTCTGACACTGCCTGACCATGGCAGTGTTATCTCCATGAATTACCTGTCTGCCTGCCATGTCTCTGTTTCCAGGAAAAAACATCTCAAAGGTAGCTGAAGAAAGCTAATTTGCTTTTATTATCAAACTCTCATGTAAATTGAGTGGATTCTGCATATTTGGGGATATTTTAGGCATGGAGAACTGTTCTGTCATTTGTGTACTCAATTTAATTACTAAGTAGATCACTCAACAATTACTACTCAACAATTGCTACTCACTTTTCAAATAATTATATTTTTCACTCTGTAGTGTTAGACAGTTTTTCCCTACTTTTCTGATGATCATAGGGACTAATTTGCATTTTGTCATCATGTATGAGTTACAGTTTCTAAACTAAATGTTGAAAATAAATATCCTCTGCTTTGCCCTGGCAGAACAGAGTTCCACTCCCAAAAATATTTCTTCACATATATTTTATTCTCAAAAATGTACAGCATTTACTCAGCCTGTCCATAGCACTGTGAGGCCTTTACAAAGCAATGTCTTTTGTATTTGCTTCTATATCTGGAAAATATTATCTGTATCAATCTTTCTTTTCTTAACACACAATAATACACCATTCACTATGAGGTGAATTGCTACTTTTTTTTTAACAAATGCATTAGTTTAAAGAATAGAAAGACTCATGTTGGATTTTTCTTCATCTATATCTAGGTATATCATCACCTGGTTTTAGATGTGGTGGTTGATTCCTGTGAAATTAGAGTATCAGTCATGTTGTGTCTGTATTGGGCTGATTCCAGGGAAGTTGTTTTGGAGCCAGAAGGGAAATGTATGGAAATTTTGATGCAGCATCATTCCCATAACAGACATCAAAACAGTTTCTTGTTTGGTTTTGGAGGGGATATTAGCATAGTAAAAAAAGTTACAATAACTTGGTTTGATCAGCATAACCTGCAGGGTTTTTCTGGGCTTTTATTTTGGTTTGAGATTTTGTTTTTGGTGAAAACTGCAGCAGGTGAAAGAGAAATGAGGGTTTGCTTGAAATGAAGCATTTACCAACAATTAGAGAAAGCATAGAACTTGCAAATACTTTGCCCTGTTTTTGTCTCTTTTCTTGGTGGTCACAGGCTTCAGGTTGCTTTGATAAACACAGTGATCTTTGTGAGCCAACCTTTCTGTCACCTCACGTGTATATTTCTGAAGGTTCTTACACCTTTTGAGCACCATGGTTTTCTATTGCACACAGATTTTTGCAAGTTTCCAATATGACGACACTTAATTAGGACTAGACAAGATCTAAATGAAGCAATGAAACTGTTATTTTTAAGTTAATCAAATTTTAAACTTCGGCCCTGTCACGTCAGGGAAGTCCAGCAGCTCACTATGACCTGAGTATCTGAAAGCCACAGCATCAGCTGATCGAGAAGCTCTGTAAGATGCAATATAAAATTCCTGGTGAAATGTACATCTCATGCAGTGTAGGTGGGGTTCCATTGCCCATAAACTTTCGCTGTTCTTGTGATACATAAATGTTGGCATTAAGGGCACCTTGTACCAAAAAGCTACATCACTACTTTTGAATGTAAATTTGGACCACTTAACTTAGGAATGGGCAAAATGTAAACTCCACTTTGTGGGGAAAAAAAGCCTCTGAGTAGACTCCATCTGTCTACAGAGCCTGTGTTATTTATTTTAGTTAGAAATTACAGTTACTGTGCTCCTTGTGGAGGACAGCTGTGTATGAACCATACGGAATTAAAGAAGCAAAAATATTTTGTTGTATGCAAATAACAAAAGCAAAGAGTTTTCTGCAGCTGCTTCTGGACCTCTCTAGACTACAATGTCTGGGCCTATTGGCCATTTTTGTGGTAACAAAAGTCTTGCACAGTGGGTAATGGCATAGAAAATATCTCAAAAGCACCTTTTGGATAAAAATTGTACTTCACAATATTTAGCCAAACAAATGGTAGATAATCTTTGTTCCATTGGCCTTCAAAAGGCTAATCTGGTGTGAACCAAGGAAAAGCAAGATAAATCTTAGGATGTTGAAGAATGGAGTTTTCATGGGCTTTTTTGCTAATTTTTTTATGAAGCAAATGGTAATACATAATGCCAGCTGCCACAAGTAACAATTAAGTTAAGGGGTTTGTGTGGGGATTTTGTTAATTTTTTTTTAAGTACAAAATTTGGATCAAAGCACTTTCTGTGCGTGGTGTTAACTACTGTAGCTACTGTTTGATATACAGAATAATTAATGCAAGTGTGTGGGTTTTGCTTAGCCCAGTTTTTGCTAGTGGGTGGGGGGCACAAAGATGGCTCCTGTGTCTTCTGCGTGAAGGTTCTGGGAGTAACAGTGTCTTAAGAGCTTATTTTTACTTCTCATTTGCCTCCTCTGACTCTGTTAGGTTAGCAAAAAATCACTTTGCAACTTGAAGCGTCAGCCCGTTTTTCCCTCAGTGCATCCTCCCCCAGTTTCTTATCTCAAAACATGAGCCCTGTTATGTGTGTGTTAACTTTTTTTTCCCTCTCCTCTGCCCAGCTGTGGCAGGAGAGAGCAGATATCGTGGGTGCCTGGCATTTAGCCACGGTCAAACCATGACAATTCCTTCTTTTTCCTTCCATATTTTTGCTGTTTCCAGGTGCCTAGGAATGTTTTTTTAAAGTAATGATTTATAGACTGTAAGTTAGAGGAGACAAGTAATACCATGAACTAGATTCTCTTCCTGGGCATAGTGTACCACTTCCCAATTTGCCTTCCCAATTGTCCCAAACAGTGAATTGACCCTTGTAGCTCATCCTCAGCTATTCAAACTCTTTTCCACATTTTGAGGCCAGGCAGTGAACTCAGCTTCACTATGGCAGACAGGAGGCAGAGCTGTGGAGTGCCTGAAGTCACAAGGAAATATGTCCTCACTGCAAGCTGAGGCTGATTGTGCTCCAGGTCTTGATGTTGGCTGTGGTGTGACCTTGTGCATGCTAAACTTTGAAAGATCCTTATTTTTGATGTATTGATGGCTAGCTCAGAATTCTAGAAATCTCCCTCCTTACTTTTCAATCCAGCTAGTCTAAATCATCCATGACAGAATTATCCAACCTCTTCTTGAAGAGTCCTTTTTTAGCAAACTGGTCCAATGCTTCGCTGTCCTTGCTGTTAGAAAGTTTTAATCATGTGTCAACACTTCCTGGCAATTTAAGCTCATCATTTCTTGCCCTGTTACAAAAGAAAAAAGAAAAAATACTTTTTTTCTTTTCTTTTTTTTTCCCTCTAGTTACTTTTTATATATTTGGAGGCTGCAGTTCATCTCAAAGATCCCTCAGATTCAAGTGCTTTGGTCACTTAACCTTTCCTCAGGGGCCAAGCTTTCATCTGCGTCGTGGTGGCAATGAAAGCCTCTTTCAGCATTGTCCCTTTGTGCCTGTACGTGCTGCTGGCTCGCAGGTGCACGAAAACGCCGTCAGGAAAGATTCAAGGCTGAATGGATGTGACGTGCTGACGTCAATGGCCCAGGCTTCAAAACAGCTTTATAACCTGGAGAAAACAGAGCAAGTCTATAAAAGCCGTGGGAGTGAAATCGGTTGGTTTCCCAGCGCTGCATAATCCTTCCTCAAACACAGCCGGCCCCGCGCAGCTCGCTCAGCCTCCAGCGCTCATTCCGCATCCAGGCTGGGCTCTTCCCTCGAGGAAGCAGGCAAAGGAACTGTGCTCAAAGCACCTCTTATTTCCATGCTGGAAAGCCTTCTGGTTGTGTTTTCTTGCACTCCTTGGAGGCAGTGACAGGCTCGTTCTCTCTGGCGTAAGACGAATGAGCACACAGTCCAGTTGCTGCCTTTTCTGGATGTCCTCTGGTGTATTTATGTCCACCCCAATCTTGTGTGATTGAGAATTTGTGATCATCTTGCGTAAGGCACCTAACTGAGCCCTTCAAAACAAAAGCTGTTGAGGAAGGGTTTTCCAGACCACCTAATTCTTACCAGTTACCTTTTTTTTTCCTTCCCCTTGAAGTGTGCTGTTTTACACTCATTTTAAACCTGCAACCCTGGGGCCTGTCAATAAAAGGGGTGGGTTTCCCCCGACCCCAGCCACAGATCCTCCTTTGTGCTGGTTATACCATCTCTATGGTGCACAAGATGGTTGGATTGATCCAGCTGAAAATGAATTCAGCATCAAAACTAACAATGTATTTTCTGCACAACATCTGTTTGCGGAGGGATGGTACCAGCGCCTTTGGAGGAATAAAGAATAAATGGGGGCTGGCATAGGGCCAAGCACGCAGAGCAACCCAGCCTTAACTGAGGTCACTGACCAGCCTTGGAGGAACTTGATCTTTTTTTTTCAGCCAGGGTATTAAAACTCAACCTTACCTCCTCAGCAGAGTTGTTCAGCGGTTTGGGCTTCCTCCTCCACCAGTGCTCTCAGTGCCATTCCCACGTGCTCTCATATTATTAGTCAGGATGTCACTTTATCCTGATTATCCCAGAATGCCTGCACCACTGGGAGTGTTGTTTTAAATATCCTTTTACTTGCAGCTTTGTATCCTTAAATCTTGGTTTTATGGGTTCATTTCTTCCTAGCTTGTCCGTCTCTTCCGAGCTCATAACTGAGGCAGGTCTTCAACACGAGCTACGTAACCTCAGGAGCAACAAAAAGCAACAGCTTGAGAAGGGGACAATTCCACATTTGTACCCTTTTTGGATCTCAGCAGACGCACCGACCATTTCTGCTGGAGTGCTGCTGTAGTACCACGTTTTGGCACAAATACTGCACCCCTAGCCTGGGTGCTTTGCACAGATCTTGAAGTTTAGGCACAGAGGTTCACGCTTTGTTGAATTTGGGTTTAACTGAGTGATCCTTCATAGGAGATGTGGCCAAGCAAGCAGCTGAGGTCACACCTGAATTTTCAGTGTGGCAACCCATTCACAAGGTGTTGGTTCCTTCTTGCATCTCTGTTTCTGCTGCTGTGTGTTCTGGCTCCTGTGGGACTGCCTTCCCAGGGCCAGGGAATTAATTCACTCAGTGTTCTTGTGCTCCCTAGCTAACACAATGGACCCTACAATAACACATTACATTTTTCATCCCTGCTTTCCAAATTGTTACATTTCCCCAGTCCCATCCTGCTTATCCTGGTAACAAAACAAAACCACTCTCAAGTCTGTCGCTGCATAATTTTTCTTATCAAAGTCCTTTTCCCATAAAACCTTATGTTGAAATATTCAACAGCCTTAGGAAAACATGTGACTTCCCCCCCTCAATTCCCGCCTGCCAGAAGTTGGCTTCTGTGTTTAAAATGAGACCTTTAGACCGTTTGGGGTTTATCTACAATAAGCCCACAGATGAGGTTCTTCCTTGACCCCGCAGCAGACTGTGAAACTGTCACAAGGAGAGAGTTATGCACTTGAAGAAAGCATAAATCACAGAGTTAATCATAATCAAACTGCGAAAGTTAGACAGGGATCAGTTAAAGGCACAAAATCAACCTAGCAGCCATCGCAGCTGCCCTTCTGGCAAATCCATCATTTGGAAAAAGATAAGCATCCAAGAAAAAACAAATGCCTCTTGCTTGAATGCACACAATTTCCAATACAGAGGTGGTTGCCTTGAAATCCCAGGTCTAATTTAATTTGCTTTATTCAAAACATTAATTAGCAATGAGGATGGAGGAGGGGAGGGGTTGTTTTGACTTTTTTGGGGGGTTTGTTGGGTTTTTCTGGAATGTCTTTGGTTTGGAATTTATTTGGTGTATTTTGAGGTCTTTTGGTTTGGTTTTTTTGTGGTTTTTTTTTTTAAGATCCTACTTATAAAGTTCTCTGTCCTGCCTGACCCAACAGAAATTATCTCATGAGAAGGTTTTCCAGTCTTCTAAAAATCAATTAAATATCAGACTAATGAGCACAGACCTGGGCTTAGAGGAGATGTGCAAAATTCAAACCTGAGTTACCATTTTCTGCTAAAACTCTAAATGTAAAACCTTCCTGATTCAGATTATTGAGTCCCCTATAGGAATTTCTGTCAAAAATTTCCTGTGGTGGTTACTTAAGAGCAAGTGTAGTATTGCTCTAGTGAAACAAAACTACAGGAAATAGGTCTTGGCACAAACATTGCTTGCTGCTTGATTGAAGTGGGGGAGCTAAAGGGGTAGGAATGAAGTTTCACAGTGAGATAAACCCCATTACCTTTATCTATTTGTTTTATGTTAGTGTTTGGTGGGTTTTGGTTGGTTAATTGGAATGGGATTTTTGGTTTGGTTTTTTTTGGGGGAGGAGGTGTGTGTGTGGTTTTTTGTTGTGGTTTCTTTGGTGTTTTCATTTTATTTTGAGTGTGGAGAGAGAGAAAAGGTGGGGGAAATAGGATGAGATCAAGGATAAAGACTTCAACCTGAGTCTGTCTTATCTAGGGTCAATGCCAAAATCAGCTGTACTATTGTCTTCTCTAGCATATTTTTTAAAAAGCATTTTTTAAATAGTTCTATTTTATATAGAGTGATACACCATGGAGAGGATGGTTTATTCCTCATGGATCCAATGTCCAAGGCGAATGAGTATTCCATGGAAGCTTGAAGGTGGGAGCATTTCACAGCGAGGCCCAGCGGGTTTAAAATAATAAAATAGAATAACAGAAATACAGAAAAACAGAATAAAAGACCTGCAGTAGGAGACAGAGCAGCCCCCAGTAAGAGTGATGATAACTTCAGCTGTCTGGAACACTGGCATTAAAGAAATATCTGTGGATACACTGACTTTTGTCCAGGAAAAGGGGCAACTAAAACTTCCTCACGTGATGGAAGTGCCTTAAGCACTGAATTTCTCTGCTATTATTTTTCTTCTCTGTGCCTCTCATCCTGTCTCTGTGTGCTATTTAATTTTTTTGTTTAAACTGGAAATCCCATTTTTCTTGACACAACTTGCTTCATGCCTGGTACTGTTCCACGAAAACTTTTGCTCTTCATACATCAAGAGTTTGTGACATAAGAAATAATTTCATTAGAAATCCCCTGATCAAGCTGTAATTGGCACACTGCATCCCAGGGCTCTCCTGTACAAAAGGAGAGAATGCATATTGCTGCGCTCTGCTCCTGGTGGCCCTCAACTCTAATTAAAGATATTTTGTCATCTGTGAACCCATTCCAGCAAAAAACGGGAAGGTAACTCCAATTACATTATAATCACTTCTAGCCTAAATGTTCCTTTAATGCTGGCTCTTTTGACTAATTTGGGAATAAAATCCTTGGCGCAAACACTTTTGGGACATGGCCCCATCTGAAATGTCTGGATTAGAGTTCTGTGTTGTTCAGGATGTTGGATTAGATGACCACAGTGCTGTCTTCTGCTCATAGGCTGTGTTTATGATTTACCCTTCCCCTTTTCTCCTACCACCTACATTTCAAAGTGTGAAATCCAGGTGTGACACTGTGCAAGGGTTCTGTCTGGAACATCTTTGTCATCCCCTCTTTTGAAATATATTTTTCAGCTAGCACTTCCCAGAAACTCTGTGGGATAACAACATGAGTAGTGGAGGTTTACTGACCCAGAGAGTATGCTCAGCTAAGGTGTTTATTTGTTTGCTTGTGTTTGTTTGGGGGTTTTTTGTCCTAAAGACCCCAGAAAAACAACAAAAAAACCCAACTAAACAAACATTCCCCAAACAATGCCCTCCCTCTTCCCCCCTGCTGAGAGACTCCACCGTCTGAGGGAGACTTGTCAAAAGAAGAATATCCTCTTACATTTCAGAGGATGGTTTAAAAGCTGTCAGAAAAGCAGAGCTTTCCTGCGATGGTCCCAGCACCTGCTGGTGTCCAGCAGATGGAGCTGAGGAAAGCAGAGGTTCCTCACCAAACCAAGAGTGGATTTTGCCCTTGGGTGCACTTCTTTCTCCCCCCTGTGCAGTGCCATCCCTACTGCACCTGCTGCGTGGGTGCCAAATGGCAGCAAGGACCTTTCCTCAGCTGTTACCCACTGGAGACGGAAAAACTGATGTTAATGATTGCTCCCCAATCATGTGTTTAATATTCCCTGGGGAATGTCATGTTCTGCACTTATTTTAACATTTCATCTATTGTAAAACTGCAGATCCAGCTTTAGGCATTTTGAAAAATGCATCCTATTGCCCTGAGGGGTAGGGGTTGGATTACACTAACACAGCTATATCCCCAAAACCTTGATTTTGCCTTGCGCAGGTTTGCCAGAAAGGTTTCCACCTTTGGCTTGCACTGACAATGATCTTATTTTATGGCTGCACAATATATTGCAGGCAGAGATGAACAAGTAGATTAAAAAATCTGAGAGCACTTGTGACATCAAGGGATAGATTAAATCACCAAGAGAATTGAATCATATTTTCAGTAGACGATAACGTTGCAAAATGATTAAATCCATAGGCCATTTAAACTGTCTTATGCCCTATGCTTCAAAATATTGAGGCCAAAGTACCCGAGGCTTCTGCTGCTCAAAATGTCACTTTGAATAGCTGTCTAAGGCTATCAGGTCTCCCCTGGAAGTAGATCATAAAAAACTTTCAGTGTGAATCAAAGTCGAAGTATGGTGCGCTTACAGACCTTTTTCCGTAGAGGTTGATCCAAAATGCTTGGTGGGAAGGGGATGGGTGATATCCCCATGGTAATTTGTAAGAAATACTATTTTATTTTAGCTCAGTCATCGTCATTCCTAATGATTATTTAACCTATGTCCCTGCTCTTCACTTGGCTGAAGAAAATAAACAATGGTGTCCCAGGGCCACACCTGAGGCTATTGTGCTGCTTTGGGTTAGGACTTGCAAACCTGTGCTCAGTTCCCTGCTTCATGCAAATTCTTCCTGTGCCACCGAGCAAGCCACCCACCTTCCCTGGTTGTCCCTTCCCTGGTTGTCCCTTCCCTGGTTGTCCCTTCCCTGTCTATAGTATGTAGATAAAAGCCTCCACATTATGTTACCATGGACTTAAAGAGTGGGAGGAGCTGTTCTAGGACATTTTTTTTCCACTTTGGTCTGCTGAGAGATACAGGATACTCCTGGAGAGAGAGAAAAAGATTGTCTTTTAGAAAGTAAATGCAATGAGAAAAGTCTGTAGAGAAAATTATCTGATGGGTATTTTCTTTCTTTGATTTCTCTTGATTCTCTGAAAATTATTTCTTTCTGAATCAGCCGTTAACTGGGATAGTATAATTGTCTTACTGAAGGCTCAGCAGACCTTATTTGTTATTTGTTTTGTTATGACTCTATGAGATAACATCACATCCTGTGCTACTTTGACTTGGAAAGAGATGTATTACAGATCCATTCTGTAACTTGCAGAGTAAAATAAAATACCCCTATCTTGACTGGATAATCAAAATATTTTCACCTTAATACTGGGCTCTGCAAGCTAACACATTAACACATACTCTGAAACAAAGGTCATTGAGGTGATTCTGATTAGTTTCTGTAGGAATAAACTTATGCATCCAAGAAAACACAGTAAAGGGGGACTGAGGCTGGGATTTGATGTCACCTGGAAGCAGAGGATGGTGAGGCAGTGCACCCTGGATGTGCTGCAAGGCAGGGTGCCTGGGCATTGCCTTCAGTGCTGCAGCACCCATGGGCCCTGCCTGGCCCAGAGAGCTGCAAAGGGCATTTCTTCCAGAATACAGAATTGTTCTTTTCTCTGGACAGAATCCACAGCTGAAGTGCAAAGCCTTTGTCTTCACCTTTATGGTCAGAGCTGTCCTTTGAACTCTCTGCTCACATTTGGTTTAAAGGCTGATGACACACAATGGGAGTATTTTCTTAGCCATTAAGATGACTTTTCTAAAAACGCTGAATATTCAGCAGGGTTTAACCATGTATACACCCAGCTGCCTGTCTGTGCAGTGAAAAATTAGTTTAGTGTTTTGATAAGTGACAGAAGGCCCATCTATATATTTCAAACCCGAATGACAAAATAGTTTGGCATTTTTTCTTAGCAGGGTCACATGGTATTAAAAATGTTTTATGGAGGAATTATTTTAAGCTATAAAATATTCTGTTTGTTTTTTTCTGCTTACTGAGATAACAGCAGAATGTTTTGTCTACATGTAACCAGTCTTCATTAGCTGCTGAGAGATGTAATATTGATCCAAACTTGGAACTTCAGCTCAAAACTGAGATAATTTATAATGCTTTGGATGGGAAGTTTCCCAGGAAGGAACTTACTTTAACAATAGAGGGTTTATTGGTTTTCTTATTTTTCTTTTTTTTAGGGTTGTTGGTGTTTAGACAGCAGTATAGTATACAGTAGTGTGTTATTTTGGATTTATTTCCGCCTATATGCTTAGACCTCTTAATTAAACTGTTGGTACTATTAACCACCAGCAATATACTAATTACCTTTATTATGGTAAGACCTTGGTGCCATTTATAAACATAATTTTGTCTCACTAGATGCTATATAAACAGGCTAAGGCAATCCATGGCTGAAGACTTCACAGTTTCAGTATCTCACAGAACAATGTATTATATTAAGCAGGCAGATAAACATTACATAGGGATGGCAGATTTTTTTAATTTGGTTAATTTGATTTGCTTTATTTAATTTGTTTAAATATTAAGTGGTGCTCAGTAAAAAATGGAAGGAAATAATTTGATTAGGAAAACAAACAACAGGAGAGATGAGAAGGGAAGCACCGCAGTGAAATCAGCAGGGATAAGAGAAAGGGAAAGAAGGCAAGCAGGTACTCTAAGGGCTAAAGTGAAGTGTTAAAGAGAAAGTTGGGAGGAAACATATGCTTTGAAAGTTGCAGTAAAATTCCTGAAGACATCATGAACACATGATATTTCCAGCATGTATTGGCCTGGTCAGTCTCCAGATGACTGTGGGGTTTTCTGTTAAATGTGAGCGACAAGAGCAGCATAAAGTGGCTTGACATCAGGAATATAAAAGTAACTTAAACTCACTCCCCTTATCCTTATTGCAGACGAGGTCTTTGGAATCTGCAATTTGCCCTGGTAAGGGAAAGTAAGGGAAATTGTGCTCATCTGTCAGAGAATAAATCTGTTTTCCATCATATCTCATGTTTCAGTGGTCACTTTCCATGCCTCTCTAATTAAAACACTGGCCATAACATGAAAACTAGGTGTGTCCTTTGACATTGAAAATGGTTCAATTAGTAGCTAGTCAGTGGCCATATGAATATTTGAAAAAGTGAGTTGTTTCCCCGTACTGTTTTAGAGAGGAAATCTTAATCTGGAGTCTGGGCTTCCCCATTGTTTTTTGATGAAGTTGAGCCTGTGCCATCTGCCAGCCTTCCGGATTACTTGGGGAACTTCCACATTGCTATTCACATAAATTGGTGCATAATTTATGTTTTATGCTAGATAGTCACCTTGAGGCACTTCTTCACTGATTCCAATGAGGACATAAGTTATCTCCTGCTGTAGTCACTGCATCATCATTATTCTTTTAGAGCAAAAGCCTAAAGAAAAAACAGTTAAATGCATTTCCTGTCATAAACCTGAAATCTTGAGCCAGCGCCTTAAAATGCAAGAACAAGCCATTAAAAACTGCCCCCACACATGAAACAACTGTTCTAATTTGTTGCCAAAACCTGTTTATCAGATTAAAATGGTTGACTGGCCTTCCTAATGTTTGTGCTGCAAACTTTTTCTGCTCTGTGGTTTGTTGCGCAGGACATCTTTGTGTCACTGGTTTAAGAGTCTGACCTTTAGTTATGAGGGATGGAGCAGCTCTGCTGTGAGGAAAGGCTGAGAGAATTGAGATTGCTCAGCCTGGAGAATGGGATGGGATACTCTGGGGAAACCCTAAAGGGAACCTACAAGAGAGTTGGGGAGGGACTTTCTGTAAGGGCATGACAGGGCAAGAGGGAATGGCTTCAAACTGACAGAGAGTAGGTTTAGATTGGATGTTAGGAGAAAATTCTGTGCTGTGAGGGTGGGCAGGCCCTGGCACAGGTGCCCAGAGAAGCTGTGGCTGCACCTGGATCCCTGGCAGTGGTCCAGGCTAGGCTGGATGGGGCTCTGAGCAGCTTGGGATAGTGAAATGTGTCCCTGCCCATAGCAGGGGGTCAGAACAGGATGATCTTTAATGTCCTTTCAAACCCACACCATTCTGTGATTCTGCCATTCTATGGTTTCTACCCCAGAAATCTGGCATCGGTAGTAATTGTTTAGCTACTCCTACAATGTCGTAAAAATGAATTTATGCTTGCAGAGGGCTCTGAGATGATCAGATGAAAGGTTCTGAATAAGTACAAAGTATAATTATTAGCCAGTGTTTAACAAGGTTTTATGATTATCACACTGCCTGGGTAAACAGCATTTACCTCAGAGTTAATACAGGGTGAAGCTGGGTGCCCCACACTACTTTTTTCCACTCGTGCTGAGTCTCATCTAGGAGCATTTGTGATCTTTGTCTCCAGTGTGTTGCCACTCAGTCCAAAACTCTCAAACGAGGCTACTTTGTTGATAAAACATTGTTTACTTAAATCTGGAAAACAGTTGGGAAAGAACCACTTGATTTCAACAGCTGCTTTTACAAGGGTGTCTTGGCAAGAAGCAGTCATTTATTCAACCATCAACACAGAATTAACAAGTGAAGGGACTCTGAAAAATTTCTTTAGGTTCTCTGAAGAAATGGGCCTTTAAAAGGAAATCTCTAAGTTAGGTGCATCCGCGTACACTGTAATACACACTAAAGGAATCTCTTTCTGGCTCTAGTTAGCAATTCTTGGGTTTCTGAAGAGTTTTGCAGTGACTGAGTGTTTCCTTCCTCCTCGCTGTTGGTATTTGTCCCCCCATGGCACATCACTGACAATGGTTAAGTTATAATTAATTTGCTTGAGGATTTTAGTTTGTGGTTTCTAGGGTTCCAATTGCCGTTGTGGATGCAATTCACTCACTTCATATTTTAAAGGAGTTCTTTAAGGCAATGAAATTCAGCAGGTAACACTTTCAATGACATGAATATTGTGACCACACGTGCACATTGACCTCTCTATTCCATCTCACACTGTAAGTTGTTGTTCACTGTATTTATTCAAGATTTGGGTGGTAGTTTTGATGGCAATAAGAACTCAGCATACCTTTCAGCTCCCTGTTAGAATGGACGCCCAGAATCTTTTGCTTATGTGTCTGTAAGCTCATCAGAGCTTCTCTATAAACTATGTGGGCTGTTTTTTAAAGGAGAAAAGAAAGAGTTCTGTTTTAACACAGCTGCACAGGGGTTAGGGAGAACAGAAATAATTGTAAAAATTAAAAAGGCTGATTTAAAAGCTTACAGTGTCAAAGGGAATTTGCTAACTTTCCATATTTCGCAGTACTTCCCATGAAGGTCAGCATGTGTCTTCCTCTTCATTTGAATCCTGACCAATTTCCATTCAGATGCAGCTGCTTCAAGTGCCTTTTGTTCATATACAGGTCTGAGCAACTCCAGAATATTGTAGAGAAGGGAGGGGGTGGTAGAAATATCCTGACAAACCTGAAGGCCTTGTCACAGCCTGTCCCAAAGCACAAGGTGTGCTCCTGTGAAGGTGGCCCCAAGGATGGGCACAGCAGCCACGTGTCCACTAGCCAGCCCTGCCCAGAAGAGCCACAAATAGAAGCTTTTCTCTCACTGTGCCAGCTAGATGCTAGATTTGTGATATGGTATTTACAGTGCAGCTCTGCTCAAGCAGCTCCTGTGCCAAACAGTAGGTGAAAAAAGCAAGCAAGCTTCTCCAGATCTCAGCACGGGGGATGGAGAAAACCAGATGATGAATTCATCATGGGCACAGAGTATTTGTGGCTGAAGTAAATATTTCTCCTGGGTGAGATCCCTTTCTATCTCCTCTGATAAATGAAATGGCATCAGTGGGCATGTTACAAAGGCCTTGTGCTTTGACTTTATCCACACATATAGACAGAGGAAAAATGTGTATTTTTCACTCAACCCAAGGCCTATTAATCACAGCTTTGTCTGAGTAAGCTCTGAGGATCCAGGCCTAAAACACTAATAATTAAAAAAAAAAAGTGCTCTCTTTTACTAGTTTGCCTTACATTCTGCAATTCAGTGCTCTGTCCAAGAGCAGCAAACTTCAGCAGATAACACACAGAGCAAAGAATGCATAGCACTGTTCATAGGCTGCTGACTTCCCAAGCACATCTGTCTTGACTTTGCTGAACTGGAGGCACCAAATCAATAGTGCATTAGGGTGGAGGGCTTTTTTTTTTGGGAGGGGGGGGGGGGTGGGAGAAGGGTCAGACTTTTTGTTTTGTTTTGTTGGTTTGGGGGTTTTTTTACAGGTTGTTTTTTGTTTCTTTTTTTTTTTTCCCCTCCACCAGGGGGTTATTTATATTGTAAGAAGATATCTGGCTTTTCTTGATATAGTAAAAAAAAAAAAAAAGGCAAATAAAAATTAAAAATACCCCAACATTTTTTATGCAGGTGTTCATCTATTAGTATGACTGATTTTTAGTCATAAAAGGGAGCGTTGCATGGGAGATGATGATACTCCTGCAAGCTTCCAGTCCAAAGGAGAGAGAAGGAACAGCAGGAAACATAACAAATGGAAGGGAAGCTCAAAGTAAGAGCAGAGCAAAAGATTCAATAAACAGCGAACATCTGTCTGTAACCAAAGCTCTATTGCCATAGCATTTTCAGAGGAGAAAGCAAGAAGGCCGATCTAGAGATCTATTAGCTGTGTTTATTCAGTCTTTAAAGCGTTAAAACCATCCAATTTACAAGCTCAAAACCAAGATGACCTTTTTTCCTGGCCTATGTGTTCAGCTAGTCTTGAGCAGTGCTTCTTCCACGTGCAATGATGCCTTGCTCCTGCTTTTGGATTTGCTCTTGGTTCCACCTGTGCTGTTTTATTATTATTTTTTTTTAATAGGCAACAAGTGATTGCAATTAGCTTTAAAATAAACCAAAAAATATATCAACAAACAAAAATAAGCAAAGTTTAGCTTGGTTTCACTAAATTTTGGCATTGTAGGACTAGCAAAAGCAAACACGATCTATTCAAAACCATCCATGGGTGCTGCAGAGTGTATGTGACAGATGTGCTAAATAAATTGATGCTGTCTTGTAGAAAGCTGAGGTTACCTTCTGCTTTAGATGTAAGAGGCTTGTTAACACCTCAGAGAGAGAAATAGCCGGCATGCCCTGGAAGTAGGAGATTTGCAATTGGGAACAAGCTGTTTTGCCTTTAGGAGTGGAAGGCGGGGGAAATGAGTTATATTTTTGCTAAGGTTTTTAAACCCACATCAAAAACCAATCTGAGTTCTTAGAGGGCAATAATTTAGGACTTTGAGGAAAATATTCCTGCCTCTCTGCATACTGATTTTATATCGTAAAGATAAAGTTGCGATCTTGGTTTGCTTCTGAAATAACGTCCAAACCTTTTTGATTCTGTCAAAATTTTTTGGCTTCTGCCTCTTGGCATGGCTCTACCAGCTTCTCTGAGCTGTTGGCATTTGGGGGAACTGCTATTATATCCTAAAATATTTTGTTGGGTTTCTGTTTGGGATTGGGAGGGCAGCCAGGGGCAAGAGGGCATACCTATTTTGATTTCCTCCTGCCCAGTGAAACAGGTCCTGTTTCCCGTGGGTTGGAGGGAGAGCCTGCTCTCAGGATAATGAACTGCACTTAGAGCCACAGCCCTGCAGGGAAAGGCAGGAGGTGATAATGGAGTGAATCACCCAGCCCACAGTGCGTGGGGTCTGGGCACAGCCTGCTCCTGAGGCTCCACAAAAGCCACCAATTCGTGCCCCAGGGACATCCTGCTGCGGATTGCTGTTCTCAGCGCCTTCCGAGCTTTTCTCGCGGTACCAAAGTGTCAGTCCTAAGCCATGTTTTGGTTAGAAAGCAGCACTAATCAGGCCTTCCAGTCTTCTGGGGGTTTTGCTTGTTGGGTTTTTCTGGGAGAGCTGTTGGTTGTTGTTTCTAAATTTCTCTGTATTTCTGGTGATTTGTAGAGTAGCTGCTCATGCACCTGTCGAGGAGGAGCAGGATAGCGGTGTGTGGTCTGTGTTTGAAACTCTGCAGAGTGTTTTAGGAGCTTTAGAGTAAAAGGTGATATTGATAAAGATCAATGAAAGAAACTTTAATAATAGAAATGTTCCTGGCAAATTTAATGCTATTGTAGTGTGCCTCTAAACTGACAGGATGTTTTGTTTAAGTAGGTGATCATTTGGCTTTGATTATTATTTACTGTTTATTTGGAACGGGAATATTTTTCTTTGGGTGTTTAGTGTGCTCTTCGGTAGGGGCTGTTGTGTGTTTGGGGTTTTTTTTTGTGTCGGGGGCAGTATTTCTGTTCAGTTGTTGTTTAGAGGAGTGGAAATACAAGCAAGCCAGCAGGTGAAGGAAAAAAAAAAAAGGAAAAAAGCCATTGATTCATTTATAAAAAGGCTTCCTGGAGGTCACGCTAAGAGAGTTTCAGAGCAGCTTCTGGCTGATTCACCACCAGAAGTTACTTACACTGAGAGGGAGTAAAGGGGGCAATAGATCAGCATTTGTGTCCATCTTTCTAAGAAGCCATTTGTTAGGTGACAGAGATCGTTAGGCTTGGCAAAAGAGAAATTTCTGTGCAAATAACTACAGGAGCAGGTTCTGTAATAAAATGGGCTGGTGTAAATCTCCAGAAAGGCTGCTGATGTCCAACAGTGCCAATAAGCTACGCCTCATATGGCCTTACACACAGTTTACAGCAGCAGACACCCTCGGGCAAATAATCTACGTTTCAAGCTTTACACTTTTGTATCTCTCTCGTAAATTGTTTGCAAAAGATGCTGGATTAACTAAGCTACCTTTTGTAAATTGAGCAAAGGCTTGCTCTGCAGTCACGTAGCCTTACCTGGCACAAAAGCTACTGGAAAACTAACACAACTACTGAACTATTGTCCAGATTATCAGTCTCCCCGAGAGTAAATTGTGTCAATAGTGCTGTCCTTAGATTTGTTAATTGCTTTTAATTTTTTTGCATGGATGGCAGGTATTTTTAAGAATGTCAAAGAAGCGATTTGTTGAAATGATCATTGTTCACACGCTTATCTGAAGGACAGAATGTAATTTGCCTAACTCTGAGTATGTAACAAATAAAATGGGAACATCTATCATTGGTGTGCAGTATGCCCAGTCTAACGGTGAGAGTCATTGATTTTGATTGATCTCTCCGCCTTCATTTTCTGCCAGATGGGTTTTCTATGCCATTTAGAGATGGACTTACAGGCAGATGTGGGATGCAGAAAGCCACAAGGATTTCTCCTTTACAAATAGGCAGTTTCAAACACGTTCCCACCTATCAAACACTTCGATCCCAGCTCTCATTTCCCAAAGAAAACTTGACATTGTGTGTGAACCAGCGTGGCAGAGCCATCACCAGGAGTTCCATTTGCTGCACTGTGCTGCCCACGGCAGCTCCCAACCTGAGGCACCACGTTCCCTTCTATCCAGGCTCTGTGCTTTTAGTTATGGCAATGGATATTGATAACCTTCATCCAGCACTTTAACCTGGTCTTGGGAATGAGTGGAAAGATGTCAGCAGGGGGTGGGGGAGGACAGAGGCACCTGGACCATCCCGACTGCACAGTCAGGGCTTTGAGAGCAGAGGCAAAACAGAGATGTGTGCGTGAAGTCACTCCATCAGCAAAGCAGCTGGGGATGCAGCTGGAGGCTCTAAGGCATTCCAGGAAACTTCCTACCCATAAAGATGCTCTGCTTTGGCAGTAGGTGGAAGCAGGGAGAGGGTGTGGACAATAACTCGGTTTTGAAAGAGTGGGCTCTACATGTCTTCCACAAATTCAATAAGATACCAAGGCACCCAAAGCATCTGTGAGAAGGGGCAAGTGTTGGGTTGGCTGAAATAATTTCTGTGCTTGGCATTGTATATCCTAACTCTCCCAAGTCTTCTTTCAGCTTCTCTAGAAAAAACTGTCTGCTTCGTGCTCTAAAGAGCCTCCTGGTATCCCTTTTATCCCACGCTTTTGGACTTCCATCAGACACCTTTCACTCTGTCCATGGTCTCTCTGTTTCTCTCAGCTCTGACAGCCTTCATACAGCCATCCATGGGAGTGCACAGCCACCAACTGGAGTGTGGGATTTGAGAAGGGATTAGGAAGCAGCTCTGGATTTTCTTAGAAGAAATTGCCCTGTGGAAGGCTCTGTCTGCCAAGGCCTGAGTTCTGCAGCACGAGCTGCTCCTCGTGCTTGGCTCAGAGCAGACACAGCATTCTGCCTGCAGCCCTCCGAGGGGCCAAGGCCTAAACGCTTCTTTGTAAAGAGTGTGTTTACTTTATGTGAACTTAAGACATTTGAAAAACTTGATTTTAGTCAATAGGTTAAAGGTTAGCTAGATATTTAAAGGGATATGAGAACAGTTTACTTTATCCTACCTTTAAATGTTAAGGTTAGTTGGTACAGCAAAGACAGTGCAGAAATTAATGACGTGTATATATAAAATGGGAATGGTGTCAGAGCCAATTTTCTTAAGCATTGTGAGCACTGCTGACGTAAAACAAAATCATATTTTTTCATTGTTGTGCTCTTATGAGTGCCTGTGAACTTGTTGGAAAGTCAGAGATGAAGTTTTGGGTATTTTTTGGAGAGTATCTACAAAAAATAGGTGCAGATTGTCATTTTCATGTTTATAAATCACTTCGATAATCTTGACCTGGAGAAGTTTATTGGATTTAGTGCTATCTTTCATGTAAAATAACATGCCTGTGTCTACAGCTTTTAAGGATCTATTTTTTCCCTCCACTTATATTGTAAAATTTTTTTCTTTCCTAATATGGTGTTTCAGAGATGTTTTAAAAATAAATCATATTGACATTTGGATTTAATTATAAATTTCAAAGATAGGAACACATAGTTTATACAATATTTCAGCACAATGTTCATCTGAGCAGTACACAATGAAAACTTTTTATTAAATTTACATTATTCAAGGAGCCCAAACACTTAGGTTTTTGGGAATTTGTATATTGATATTGAGAGAGATCAAAACAGTTGTCTGCTGAAATCAACAGCCAACTCTGTTCTCTACAGAAATAAACCTGTGGGATTGTTGTAATTTACTCAAGCAGTGGAGTGAATGCAAATTAGGTTTTCTTCAGCATTTATTAGAAGGTTTTGCGAAAGAGCTACAGAGAGTAGCTGTAACACTGCTGAATTCCAAGGCAGTATTGGTGTACAGCTCGTCTCTGGCCAGTGGTATTCCCACACTCCATTTTTGCAGGGACCCGGGGAGGTTATGGACTCTCCATTCTTGGCAAGAGTCAGAACTTGCCAGAACAAGGGCTGAGGATCTGCTGCAGCTTTGAGCAGCAGCTTGGATCAGGTGATTTTCTGCTTTTCGGTAAGCAACGCAGGAAAAACAAAAAGCAACAACCAGCGCTGGGACCACGAAGAGCTTACAGAGACCAAGTAGTGGATGATGTTCTAAGACCTTTAGGAGCCGTGTATTTCTGGTTTTGCACTGAAAAGCGTGTCTCCCAAAAACTGAGTGCTGTGATGAGCTGGTGCTTGCCCAGGGCATTTTACAACTACTGTAAGATGCACAAAATCCTTAATTCACAAAGCATATTTCCTTCACAAGCCATCAGTCAAAACATTTTTGTTTTCTTGTACATATTCCTCCCAGCTTCTCAAGCTCCTTTATTCTTTCAACTTTTTTCATCTCGTCAGAGACCAGCACCTCCTTTTTACAATGTTGTGCACTCTAAGCACAATACTTTATGCAAAACATTGTGCTAGATCCAATAAAACTTTTCTTTAAGTCTATCAAAATGATCTATAAGAGCCCAGTGTCATACGTCCCAAAATATACTGACGTATGGGAATCTTCCAATACTGTAATCTCCAGGGTGCCTTTAATGACTTCCTGAATGTAATCCAAAATCTTGCAGGACCCTGAAGGATACTTTGTCTTCCTAAATGTTACTGCTTCTCATATTTAGCAACAGCTCAGCTGTATGAACTCAAAATACAGATGAATAAAAATATCCAAGAAGAGAGAAGAAGGATCGGCATGGTGAAATAACACATTCCGTCCCCACTTTCTTGGGAGAAGTTGATGAGATTGTGGAAGCAAGAGATTGCTTGAGGCATTGGATCAGGCAGCTGGAGGGGGTGGAGGGTGGAGCAGCTGGAAGTGCAGGTATAGAATTCTGTCCTCCTGGAGAGAGGATCTGTCTGGTGAAATCAGGAAGAAGAAAAGGCATGGGAAGGCAAAAACATGCAGAAAATAAGGAATGCCAGCCTGATCATGGAAACTTGGTGAAGTTGGAGGAGATATTGATGTTAGGCTAAGTTGGAGCTGGAATTTAGCTGGAGTAGACCTAGTGATGAGGAACAGTAGCAAAAACTATTAATGAAACCTAGAAGGCTCAACAACAATCACACTGATGGAGACACCTTGCAAATTTTAAACACCATGTTCAGTAAGGGAATTTTCCCCTCTTGTTTGCATGTTGGTGAAAATACAAAGTTTAGTAAAGCCCTGAGAAAAAGTCAATGTAAAGACACGGGAAACAGTATAAATAAGGACAACCCATATCTCTGAGGGCATCCTCTGCAGAGGTGCAACAGGCACGTCCACTGAGACATTAAACTATCTTTACTGGAATATAGATCAACAGAGCAGACTAAATTAATTTCCATTTCAAATTAAGTATGTGCATAATCTTTAAATGCTATAAAGACACCGGACTTTTTTTATTCTGAAGAATTAGAGCAGAAATGTGTTGGTTAGCAGGTTCCGTTATGATTTACTGTCGGTCAGGTCTCGAAATAGCTTGCTCCGTTCTTATGTGATTGGTTTACTTTAGAAACTTCAGAAAACTTGATTTTTGCTTTTCATTTCAACTTTCTAGTAACACATTTGTAATATTTTTTATTATTATTACTTCTTTTATTTATTTTTACTTTTATTTTTATCTATCCAACAATAGTAAAATTATTTGGAGACTCTAATTTGTATCCCATCTACTTTTTGGCTGTTTCTGTTTGTACTGTGTAAATATTTTGGATTATTTTACTTAGACTTTTGCAGGATATTTGGAGTTTCTACATTATATTAAAAGATAGTCTGGAGACTGTAAAGGCTCATATGCATCTGACTTCCATGTCAGCTTTAGCACACTTTGATTATACAAAATTATGAAAGGAAGAAAGGTGTTTTCCACAGACTTATAATTTTGTAGTGATATCTTTGCTGTCAGGAGAGTTGGGGTTTTTAATTTTGTTGCTGAAATGTTCACAAAGTCTTGTTGAGAAGGTTTGGGTTGGTAGAACTGATACAGTAAGAAAACATTTATTCCCTCTCTAAAGCATTATTTTGATCAGTAAGCAAATTGCAACAAGCAAATCTGATGTAGGTAATAATGTAGGTAATTTGTGGTTAAAATGCAGTCTTCTTATTAGCTAGTGAAATTGTTGTTTGTTTCCTTTTCAAAATAATTTCTGTAATGATCACACTTCTCCAAAAACCAAGAAGGAAGTTAAAAACACCTACCAATGCATAAATAAGTCTCTTTCCATCTACTGTTTATCTTACAATCCTTTGAAAAATCTGAACAGAGTTCTAGCCTTTTTGAATCCAAAATTTTCAGGAGAATGTGGTGGGACAGTTTCCATTCAGTGTGACATGCTGTTCTTTCTGTTTGTCTGGAAAGACAGATCAGTACAGGACAAGAGTGAAAATTAAACAACAGAACTGAAACCACTGTTGATATAAACACAGAGGTTGAAGGGTGAGCACAGACTAAGAGCGAGCTTTGGGTGCTCTTCCAAGAAGGTTGACAAATAGATATGCCTCACCCTGGCCAGTGTTTTCAAAAAATTAACTGTAGAACTTGGGGGGAAAAATAAAGCAAAGTTTATTTAACTTTGCGTAGAAAAAGGAGCTTGGCTTCTGGATGTTAAAGTGGTGTATGTTTTCAGGTCATACTTATTTTTCAGGCATTTGCAAGGTTTTAGCTGCCTCCTATCTCACTGGTCCTTGAGAGGAATACATTGCACTGCCAAGAGCCACTTCAGAATCCATTAAACACAAGTAAAACTGTCAAGCCCATTTCTTCTGCTTCTGTCTGTTCCGCAATAAGCAAGAAAAAACACATTTGTTTCTAAAATACTCACTCGCTCCCTTTGTTGCTAAGATGTTTTTGCTGTAGCTGAGCAGCCCTGCTGCTGTTAAAGTCTTGTGCCTTTCATTTTCCGGAGTGGAAAAAGAAACCCTAACAGAGTAATAAGAACAAGCTAGTTTGGGGTTGACTGCAGCGAGCTTGTGCTCCAGGCTTCAGACCTCAAGGCGTTGTTTAAAGCACTGTGCATTTGCTCCATCTGGAAAGCAGCAACAACTTGAGCCTTCCTTCCACCTTCCTTTTTCCCCCTTTTTTTTGCTGTTTTCCTACACACACGCTTCTTGGTGTAATTCCCATGTATAGGAAGGCAAGATCTGTTGGAGCTGCACTCCTGCAGAGCCTCCCACCCCTCCCCGATGCTGCACACCCTCACTGAGCATCCCGGGGGTTCTGCAGGAAAAAAGAGCTGGGAGAGCAGCAGAGTTGATACCAGGATCCTCTCCAGAGCTTCCCCATTCAATCATGGCTTCTTAAAACTGTATTACTGCAGTTCTTAAAATCATAGAGTGCGGAGTCAATTAACATGACTGTTAATGAACTCAGCAACAGACCATTTCAGTTTCTGCAGGGCTTTTTTCCCCTCCTGTATTATAGGAAATTCTCTTTTCCTTAACATACTACTTTTTAAAAACCAGGCAAACAGGTTTTTTTTTCTCAGGAAATTGTTTGCAGGTCTGCACTCTCAGGCCTTTGGCTTGCACGGGCTATCTGTTTGTTGAATGTAAATTACAGAGCAGCTGCTCGAATTCCCACTGGTTTTTTCCTCTCCACATCTTGTTAAGGACAGAGGAAACACAAAAAATCATTGTTAATCTAATTAAATTCTAAACAGTCTAATTAAATACTTATTAGTCAAATTACAATGCCACTAATACTTCTGGTTGTAATTACAAGCAGTTAATGTACAAACAAACTCTGAGGTATTTATCCTTTCATCGGATGCTGCTACGTTTACCCTTTCACTGCCCCTCTGGGTCCAAGGCTTAAGAGTTTCATCTTGGCAAAGGTGCAGGGCTTGGCAAGTGATCAGCATCCCAAGCCCTGTACCAGGAGGAAGAGGAGGATGGCAGTAGTTGTTTCTTCCCTTTTTTTTTCAGTTTCCATATGTGGTCATTTTGGTGTTTTTCAACATGCTCTATACCCTGTTGTTTTGCTTCATTGATCTTCAGATTTTATGTTTCATACAAATTTACCACATCTGTTCTAGATGTATTGAGAACTTGTTCTTTTTTTAACCCTTAAAGCAATGCACCCTTGCTCCTATTGCCCTGGTCCTGCCGCTGTTCCTTGCTGCAACTGATTCAAGACAATTTTGGCCACAGGACCAATGGCTTTTTCTCTGTATTTCCACCTGGGAAGACTGCTGCTCTGAGCGGAGACCATTTCATTTTAGTGCAATAAGAATGGCCATGTGCTTTAAGGTAGTAGGTTCTGTGTGTTTGGCATGCCAGGCAGAAGTGAAGGTAAAGGGGAGGCCCAAGTGGCATCTGTGAAGTAATGCCTCATTCCTCCCTTCTGCATGGAGATGTGAAAGTAAGGCATCCTTTATTTTTTCTCTTTTTTCCCCGTCTTTTTCTTTTTCTGTGATGCCACTGTTCGTAAGATCTTTGTGTTGTTTCAGAAGCTATTAAGTGTTTTCTGATGGGACAGTGGACTTCAAGGAGGATTCTTCTGGATTCCTCAGGGTTGGCAAAGGGAATATTTGGAGTAAGTTTGGGTCAGGCAGAGGAGCTATCAGAATTGCCACTACATTAGGAAGTAAGCTTCTTAAGGAAAAACCTTGTTAACAGAGATACCTGTTCATAAATCTTTCAATGTTGCAGGTAAAAAATGAGGATTATTTTCACTAGGACACAAGGTTAGTTTCTCTCTGATGAAATGATTAATTATTATAATTAATATGACTAATTTTTTTTATGAAAACAGTCAAAAGGATGGGCTGTATCATGAGAGATGTGTGTACAACCCTTCTTTTACTTAGATTGACTGCTATACCCTCCATATACATGCAGGACCTAATTCATAAATCAGGCAATGGGAATAAAGCGCTCTTATGCTGGGCCAGCCCAACCCAAGCACTTGTGCCTTGCCATTGGAAAAATGCATCTTTACCATTTTTCTGCCTGGTTTGTTTTTGTTGTTTTAAAATTTGGCTTTTAATCTACATGCTCTCATAATGATTGCAACTTGGAGGGTAGCAGCATTTCACCTGGCTTGTCCCAGGTGCTGGAAAACTCACGCAGATTTCCCACTCTACTGTGTCCATGCAGCCACTTTGAAATAAGAACGGGCTAAGAATGCCACCCAAGAATGTTTGTTTTTTGTGAAATATAAGGTGTCTGAAAATGTCTTCTCTTGAGGTGTAACTCAATAGTAGAGAGGCAATTGTGTGGAGTGAAGAATAGCTGCCTGTCTGTAAATTTGGTGCCGTGACTCGATGGAAAAAGATGGCTCTGCTGAGGAATTTCAGGGTAAAAAGAAATTTCAAGGACTGAAGTAATAACATATTTCAAGTTTTGAAACTACAACATATAGACGAAGGATGGAAAATTTGGGAAATTATATACATGTTCAAATCAGTTCTACTTTACTTTTATTAGTAGTATAAGAGTGGCACATGACAGGTTATGAGGAAGTAGAGAGCATTGAAAGATCTTTTGAGGGGTAACTTCAAACAGGCTCTTTTCTCTTTGGTTATCAGCCCATTGAGGTGTTTTATAAATAGCAGAGATAGATTGTCAGATACTCTCAACAGGAAAGAGCAGGGGCAGGACAGGGAAGTAATAAGTTATACGAGATACCAATCATATTTCCATCAACAGAAAATGACTCATGATTCATAAAAGCCTCCTTTATACTAGAACACATTGTTTAGAATTTTGTTTAAAAATTAAACAGAATGTCTAGCATTTCAGCAGCTTTAACTTCCTGGCCTGATTTTTAATGGACATTCTCTAAATAAAACATATATTTCAAGGCTTGAATTCTCCTTAGAAGGACCTGTGGGCAGTTTTGGTGGGATATTGTTTTTCAGTGCAGCTGTATTAATTTGCCAGCTGAACAATGCTTTTGCAAGCAAAGCAATGAGTAAGAAGTGTGCTTTGAGCTGGCAAGTCAGAATAAGGCACCTTGTGAAAACAAACAAGCAAAAGAAAAAGCTCTCTTCAAAATGCAAAGCCAAATTGATGCCAAGATTGCTGTTCTGAATAGCAGTGTACAGCAGCAGTGAGATTTCAGTCAATTCACCACCTGTGAGTAATCCTCTAAATAAAGGTATAAATTTCACAGTAAATCCTTCTGCAAGGCTTTCTAAGCCCTGAGCATTAACAAGAAAATATACAGTGCACAATTCAATATGATCTATGGGGGGGAAAGGAAGGTTAGAAGATAATCCCTCTGTCACTTTCTTGTCACATATTTGCATAGAAGAGTCAGATTCTCCTCTGGTGCCTTTGCTGAGATGCCATTTGACTCCAAAATCCAGAGTGCATCACAGGCACTGGAGGGCAGGCCTCAATGAGACACTGCAAAAAAGGAAAGCCCTCTCTGGAAAAGCCTTCCAAACCCTTTATTACTAAACTCTGGTGTCAGGGGCGGAGGCTCACAGTGTTTTAGGAGCAGCAGAGCTACCATGGAGCCAAGAGAGGCAGGAGGTGGACACATCATGCAGTGTTTGCTGGCAAACTGTTTCAGAGTAGGGACAGAAGACCACACCCCAGTTGTATTTCTCTGTTTGACACATGTATGGATATAGATGTGTTTTAGTATTTGCTCTTTTAAATTTTAATTTAGACAGCGCAAAATGTGAGATCTGGTGTCTCCCATCTTCAGTAACGGACCAGGTGGCACAGCGTGGCTCACATCTGCTCTCTTCAGCTCTCAGCCTTCCCCGTGCCCCATCCCTGAGGCTCCCCCAGACAAGGTGGCTGTGTGCAGGCTGCTCACCACGAGCGTGAGCTTCCCCCTGAACGGAGGCCAAGCCCTGACTGGGAGGGTAAGCCTTGGAAGGAGCCAGAACTGTGCCAGGGAGCATGCCAAGAGCAAGGAGGTGAAGATGACTGTGGCCCAGCTCTCAGGCTGTGCGCTGGCCTTGTTTTGTTTACTGGAATAGACAGAGCACGCAGCCAAAGAGGTCAGGAAGAGAGCACAGCACTGAATGCTTTTAGCACACTGGGGACATTTGCCCTGCTGGCCTTGGCAGTGTTTTCTCATGCACCACTCCTGTGCATATGCTCATTCCCTTCTCCTCCCTGCCTCCCCTGCCTGCACCCTGCCTTCTCAGGGATGTCTGAGTCAGATGGTCCAGCAAAAAGTGTGCAGTTATACTTCGTCTTTATTGGGTCCTGTAGTGATTACAATGATTTCTGGAGTTGTAATCTGCTTTATGAAGGCCTGGCACTTCTGGTCCAGGAGCACCACGCAGACTTGGAAAGGAGGACCAAGACTGTACCATCCCTTAAAGAAAACATATTCCCAGGAATGTGCAGGGCTGCAGAAGGCTGCTTGCTGCCCTGCCAAGGAGCCTGCAACAGTGTCTGTACTGCAGTGGACTTCTGCAGAAATCATGCAGTTTAATTTCTGAGTTGGTGTGATGCCAAGGGAATGCAGATCTCTCACCCAGGCCACCCTGTGCTGCACACCACTGACTTTCCCACTCACACTGCTCCTGGGGTACAAACACAACTTGTGGGCAAAAGCAGATTTCCCAGTCTGCTGTGTTCATGCAGACACTTTGAAATAAGAACGGGCTAAGAATGCCATCCAATAATGTTTCTTTTTATTAAATATACTTATCAGGAGCCTGAAAATTACTTCTCTTGAGGTATAAGAATGGAATAATTACTGTCACAAGTAATAACACTGGAATTGAATATTTTCTCCAGTTAATGTGGCAGCAGTGTGCTAGTAGTTATGCCATTGCAGAAAAGGCAGTGGTAGAAAAGATGGGTCTACTATACGGGTGACTAAGGTGAATTCTCTCTGGTTTATATCGGTGAGTTAATAAAGAGAATAAAAATGCTCCCCCAATGATCTATGAGTTCATGCCCTGCTGCCTTCCAGCAAGGAGAGAGCTCCCTAGTGCCTGAAGGATCTTTTTTTAATTAAATACATTATAGACTGTATAATTACTAAGTATTCAAAAACTTGCCCAACACTAATTTTGTCTGTTTGTGATGGTGGAAAGCTGGTGGAGCAGTGAGAATTGCTTTCAGGGTGTCCTGAGACAAACCCTAAAAGCTGAGAATGCAGCTTTTAATGACTTGGGCCAGCAACACTCTGGGCACAGATTGGTTAAGCCATGAACCCACGAGCATCAGTCAGAGGAGCTGCCGGTGAGGAGTGCACGCTTGGAGGTTAGTTCAGTTCTTTTTGCAGTTTACAGAAGGATTAACTAGAGAGTTAACACAACGCAGTGATGACTTGTCTTTACCAGTCAAAATCCAGGACAGGCATCTGAAAGCCAGCAAACATCCCCAAAAACGTGGATATAAAACTATGCAAGGGGGAGGAGGCATGAAACTCCAGACTCCAACACAGGAGAGCTGACTCTGCTTTTCACTGAGATCAAGGACAAATTGTCTACTGGCTTTGAATCAAACACTGGCTCAAAACCAAGATAATGTGAAAATTTCCTTTTTATTTGACTCTATTTTTTAAAAGTCTTTTTTATCTTGCACATTTAAAAGTCTGTTGCCTCTGTTCTGAGAAGTTTTTTTTTCCAGGATCAGAGATCTCTTGCATTCCTCAAGTGCAATTCATTCCCAATAAAACGCTCTGTGTTCCATATCAACCATTAATGTTTCCAGATTGTAAACCTGACAGGTTTAACAGATTTATTCTTGTTTTCTATTAGTGCGAAGCTAAGACTCTGAGGTTAACATTTAGCATGCTGTGGAGACTGAGTAGCTCTTTCTGTGGCTGTGACTTTGCTCTGTGATGAAACCAAACCGGCAAAACAAATCAGGAAAAGCAACTCTTTTCTCAAGTGACTGAGGTCTTAACAGTTGCAGTTTTAACAATCAACACAAGTAATAAAAATTATGTAAAATATAAAATCCATTAATATTTCCTTATTGAATTTGGGTGGGGGTTTTTTTGTTTATTTTGTTTTGTTCAGTTTTGGGTTTTTTTAAGCATCCTGTAACTAAATATAGTGCTGACTGGGGACAAATGAAATCCATTATACTTGCCTGATGAGTAGCTCTGGCTGTACCTATTCAGGCATCATCTAAACCTCCCTTGAACCACAGTGGAGGTGGTTTTTGTTTGCATGTTTAATTTCTGCTTAGCCAGGGTCAAACCGCGACATTCTCAAAACTGTTTTATGTCTTTTCAGTAATCTGTGTTTGGATTCTCAGAGGATAAACAAGCTGGGTTTTTATATGAAGCTTATGTCTATAAAACCAACACAAAATCTCATTCATTGTTTCAGTGTGGGAAAAATGCAACTTACCATGAAAAATCACAGTGAGGGATTGATCTATTCATTTATCTATTTTATTTAAAGTCATGGACTCGTAGAATGGTTTGGGTTAGAAGGGACCTTAAAGTTCATCGGGTTCCAATGCCCCTGTTATCGGCAGGGATGCTTTCCGTTAGACCAGACTGCTCAACAAACATTCAAGAAAGTAAGAACCTGACTTAAACTTCCATGCTAATTTAGTGCACTGAATTCCACCTCCCCAGGTATAACTAGAGATGTGGAAAAGAAATGGTGACGTGAATAGACATGAATTAAGGAATTTAAATCACTTTGCAATAAAACTCTGTAGTCAAACTGACCTTTGTGGATGGGAATCATTTGGTAGAGAGCGTAAAAACAGTAAGGTGGATCCAAAAGGTCTCACATTTGGATCTCAAGATTGCAGTTTGGCTTCATGTCTAATGCTAGACCCAGCAGCCACGTCCTGCACTTAGCCAGGGTGCCACAGCAGGACCTCCTTGTGCCGCTCTAACTTAAATCTTTATTTGCACAGATAAAGAATGATTCTTACTTAAAGCCAATTGGCTTAGCCAGGTGAGGTCAAACAAGACCATATTTATCTGGCTGAGAACAGATAATGTTTGTCTTATGCTTTGAGGTGATCTCATGCCAGCACAACACGATAATTTTATTTTCCACCCAGAAAGTCTATAGCATGTTTTTGTATTCATCTCAGCAGATTATGGTTAATTGGGTCCAGCACTGCCATGAGTTGACGGTGGAGATTTCTGGTCTGGTGGCAGTTAATGTTTACTTCAGGTGTATCTCAGAACTCTTACAGGCCATAGAGCTGCTGTGAGACCCTACCAAGCAATATATTTGTGTTCTGGTGAAATAAGAAGGCTGTAACTTTAGGTGTGTTGGGTTACTTGACAGGCTTCAAAGGGCAATTCATGGAAAAACATCCCAATTCAGTGAAAACCTCCCAACAGTGATTCTTCATCTCTTTTTATTCCACCAACTGGGAGAAAACAAAAAACATGAGAGAGAGGAGAAAATTCTGGCAACTGCATCCCTTCTATTTAGAGGAGCTTCTGGTTGACTTTTATTGAACAGCTCATTTTCCTTTTGGTTTCTGCTGTGTTTTTCTCATTTTCATAGATTTCAGTAGTTTTACTACTTTTGTACCTAACTTTATGGATTATTCATTACATCTATTAGTTTTTGTGGGGTCTCTTTTCCCTCAATTTAACATATACACTAAAATTGGTTTGCTGCAATTTGTGAGCATTCATGAGAATTAGATTATTTTTTAAGTACCAGCACCACTGTTTTGTTGAGTAATAAATGTCATTTTTGGTTTGCATGGCACCTGGAAGTAACTCTGTCCTAAGAGACTGCTCTTACTATCTATATTGTGTATCAGCTGAGAAGTTGAAGAGACAAGATACATTTCACTTCCAGGGGTTATTGCAAACACATCCTTTCCGTAAGAGATTGAAATTTTGAATTAATATGAGAAAAATTAAATAGAGAAATATTAACAAGTTAGCAGACGATTCTGTACTCTTACAGATGAGTAAAATACTAGGTACATGTATGAACATACTCAAAAAAAATCTTAGTTTTGTGTGCAACTTCGGCTTAGAGCAGAGCCACAGGGAAAGTACTTTATTTCATCTTTTTCTTTCATAGAAGCTGGCAGCATTTTTAAAACAGCTCTTTCACGTCAGCTCTGTACATAATTGTTCTGTTTTGGCTGGCGAGTATTATTTGCTGAAATACCACATCTTATCTTCCATCTCTCTGCTGGCTCTTGTCCACTTTTCAGCTACTCCTCTGCATCTTCTGACTTGTTGGCTTCTCTGAGAGATGATTTATAGTGCTTTAGATTGTCTTGTATGCTACCTGCTTTGGGTATTTTTTTTTAAGTAGATGTCCCACTGTTGTTTCAGCAAGGAGCACTCAGGCTTTGTGTGAGTAACTGCGAAGGTGGCTCTCAGTGTGTTGTAACTACATGGCAGCGATGAAGGAATAAGATTATTTACTTCAGACATATTTCTTAAGACATTAATTAAGACTGTCTTCTTATATGACAGAAAAGTTTCCATGCTTACATTTCAAACTCAATCCCTTACTGTTTTCAACTTCCCCAGTCTGTAATTGCTCAATGATTCTAAGAATAAGAAATATTCTACTTTCTTTTGCAGGAAATAGCACAAAACAATGTCTCCATGAGGAAGGATAGAGGACAGTAAGGAATTGTAGTAATTTCTCTTCTTTATTTAAAAAAACCTGGTTTTAATAACAACCTGGAATCACCCATGTATAGCCCATCAAGGCTTTTATGATCTTCAAAACAGGGAATGCTTTTTGTTCCAGTGACTTTTGTGAAGTCACATACCAGAGTGATGAGCATCAGAAACCCTAGAGAGGCAGGAAGTCAGATGTCCTACAAGGTTAAATTCTTTTCTTCTCTGGGTTGACTTTTTCTGAAGAACATGCAACGATGTTCCAACTCTCACTTTTAAGAGTAAGCTGAAAACATTATTTCAGGCCATCTACTTCTTGTCCCTTATTTTAATTTCAGGTTTTACACGTGTTGTAAAGCTCAACGAGACAATTCCTGTTGCGAGACCTAAATACAACTTGATCATGGAGCATTAAAAAACACGATGATGGTTATTTGGTTAGCCACCAATTTCCTTTCTCATGCACTCCGTCTCAGATTACTGAACTTTCATCTGGCGTTCTCAGACACGCTCACTAATTGTCCTGTAGCAGGCAAATAAAGAGCACGTTTTGCAAGTAATGTGTGGGATGTACTCACTAATGTCAGTTCACAGGTTGCCTGGATACAGCTCTTGTTTGTGTTTAGGATTATTTAATTAACATCTTAATTGTAAAGAACGAAAAACTCAAGCATGCAGTCCAAAGTCTAGTCAATGCAAAAACTCAATGGACTGTGATTAATTTTGGCTCAGACACCCACTGCCCTGGTCATCAGCTATATCATAGTTGTAACATGAAAGATGAGAATTGAAAGGGGCTTAGATGGAGCTGGAGGAGGCTGTGTGGAGGGGGAGGATGTTATTGGGAATACCAGACTGATGGAAAAGCATTTGTAGAGAGCGTTGTTCAACATGTGCCATGTAGATTAAAGGAATGTCGAACAGCTGCTCAAGTGAATCTTGTCAGTCTTTCTAACAGGCTAGGCACGAAGGGTGTTGGGAAAAAGAACTGTGTGTGGCAATGGGATCTCTGCAGCCTTTTTAATTTTTTGGGGAGGGTGAAAATTGCAGGAAATATTAAGTGTTTGATATCATTGTATACCACTCAATGTTCAGTCAAGAGACAGAAGGATGTATAGAAATTGTAAAGGTAATGTTTAAAAGTGAGCCGTGGCTCCCGCTCTGTAAACTCCTAGAAACACGAGGTGTGGAAATGCAGCTGATGTCTGAGTTAATTGAGGAGGATGGCTGGGGCTGAGGCATCTGCTGTTACAGGTGCTGATCCAGAAAGAGCTCTTCATTCATTTGCTGATGGTTAACAACCGTCCAAGAGGAGAAATGGAAATACAAAAACACAACAAAATCATCAGGTTTAAGGGAACTCAACACCGACTGAAACCCCAGTGTATAATCAAGCTGCATTAGGCTGTCTGTGCAAGATAAGATGGGGCCACCAGTTGTTCTTGTTCAAACTCAGAGAAACAGAAAGTCCGCAAAACCTTAAACTGTGCATTTTCTGCAGTAATATCCTCTCAAACAAAGTTAGGGCAGGTGGAAATAGCCATAATCAGGTATCTTTTACTCCAGTTGTGTCTGCCAGATCTCTTTTGTGGCGACATGAGATGGTTTAGTGTGAAATATCTAATTTTGGCATTGCCATGGATAAAAAGAAAGGATCAAAATATAAAATGTCATTGATAAAATGAACAGAGAACTGATGACCCAGTTCAAGGATATGGTGGAAGACCATTTTGGTAAAGGTGAAAGAATTTGAAAAAGGACTTTTCACACACAATGATGTGAAAATAGTGGTCCAAGCTATACCATCATTTCCAAAGCACTGCTGCCACTTAGCCACCCCTTGGGGGATCTAGGAACCCAGGGGTCTGTGATTCTTTTTCCCTTTGTGTTCCCTTAAAATTGCATGAGACCAAGTGCCTTGCTGACCATGTATAGCTTGACTGAGATAGGAGGGTAATTCATGGCATTACCTGGGTAGATTTACTTAATTTGCCAAGGTTTTTTTTTGTGGGGTTTTTTGGTTGGTTTTTTTTTTTNTAAAAAGAGTGGGGGAGATATTAAAAGAAAGGATCCATGTACTGCCTTGAGGGCCTGAAGCCATGATCCCATACTGGCATGACCCCAGCATGATCCCATAACGATGTACAGACTGATGGAAGGTAATTCCCACCATTTTACTCCTAACTGTGTGAAGAGAGATGGCAAAGGCTACAAAACCCATCCAAAAGCACTAAAAATTAGAAGAGTAATGAATTTCTGGCACAGATGATGAAGAAGGTAGAGATGAGGGCCAGGAATCAATGGACAAAAAGATGGTATACTTATTTTCCTGGGACTGGAGGCAGAGACAACCCAGAGTCAAGGGAGCTTTTTCCTGCCTTCGTCTGGAGACCCGACTGACTGACTGATGGCTTTGAGCCTCCAGGTGTGGGGCTTTCTTCTTTCTCGGTCTGCTTGGACTGTGCAGCATGAATTAAAGCACTGGGGAACTTCTGCATGGCAGGGAGAAATGAGCTGCCTTGTCTGAAACTCAACCATCTCTGTATTTGTCTTCCAAAACGCTTTTTGCAGAGGTGAGAGTTTGCTGGCTATGAATGCTTTCAAAGAGCTGCTTCAACAAAAGCTGTGAACTTAAACCCGTCTGCTTTCTTAGAAGCCAAGGGTTTGCATATGCTGTACTGAATGGAATTTTCTACTGCCCTAATCTGACTGGAATGGAAAACAAGATAAAATTTCTGTATTTAAAGACTAAATAGGTTTGGTTTTTTTTTTTTCAGCATCAATATGTAGGCTGAACAGCACCGCTTTCAACTCCAGAATTTTGGTCTCACACTGAATCCCTTCTGAATTGTCACAAAAGGGAGGCTCAGATCCTCTGCAGTGATGATGTGGTGGATTTGATTCACAGCCCAACAGACTTAAGGTGCTTCATGCACCAGAGCTTAAGAAAAAAATCCTCAGGATGTTTATTGAGTGTTATTTACTAGACTTGGTTTATACGATTACTAAATCTATTTAATTCACTGGACTTTTTTGAGATTATGTGCTGCGGAAATACTAAGGTATTTCAGAAAGATTTGTTTTACTTCAGTACAGCCTGTCCTTAACTCAGCTTTTACAGACTTTTATGTGGTAGCTACCTTACAGCCCATTAGTCCTGCAGAAAAGCTGATCCAGGTTTTATAATCTTTCTCGGGGCTTTTTTGGTTGTATTTTTTCCCCCCAGATGATATTTCACAAGCCAGAAGTTTCTCTAAAATCTCTTTCTTGACTCATTATTTCCTGGCAATTCTAAGCTGGTTCTTTGTTTTCTATTCCAAGAGTCTGGAATGGCATAATATTTCTCATTCAGTTTTTGAGGAAGAGTCGTCGGGTTGTTGTGTAAAAGTTTCAGTGTCCTGTTCCAAAAATTCGTAATAACTTCATTTAATATTTTAGCACACCAGTGTTTCACTTAAAATAATCTATCCAGTGTTTTTGTAACAGTGATGGTATGGAGATTTAAGGGAAGAAAGGTGTGTAAGGATATATTGCCTCCCTTTCTACAACTGGCTTCTCTTAAAAGAAAAATAAAAGAAAAGAGATTTTCTTCACACAGTGCTGCCTTGTGCAGTAACTGGAAGAATATATTTTTAATAAAATGAAGAGTGCCAAGTCATTCCTGAAAGCCAACTCCTGTCAGAAGTTCTCTTTTCACCTGTTTGTTGCCCTTCTGAACTCATTGGGATATCGAGTAACTTCTTTTCTATTTCGTTTAATTCTGTATGAGTGGTGCCTAACACACTGTAAGTATTAACATCAGGACACAGGAATGAACTTGAAGCCCAGTATGTCCCAGACACAAATTTTAATGAGAAAGGACATGTTCCTGAAACCGTTTCCATCACTGAGTGCTTCAAGAAATTCTGGCCATCAGATTGCTGACTTGTAACACATATCTTACTGTAAAACCTAAAGTGTGAAGCCATTGGCCTCAGTGTCCACTAAATATCTAGATGAAATCAGGAAAAGTGGCCTTGTTCATCATCAAATAAAATAAAAAATCCCGAATCCAATATGTTTTACCATGTTATTTTGCTGGTAAGATAAAACTGCAATTTTTTTCTCATGGATCAAGACAAAGGAAGAGGTGTTAATCTTTGTTGTAAAGAACATTAACAGTATGGAAATGCTTCACAGGAATAGCTTTTAAACTGCTTTTTCCCTGGGCTTTGGCTTTTAAACTCCAGATTACAAAATATTGAAAAAAAATAATGAAACTTAAAAAATTGTCAAAGAAATGCACTGTCTTTAAACCAAACCCCATACCAAATGTTTTGACTCTCACAATCTCTCCTTTACAAAAAAAGTCCTCTGGACAAATCAAAAAGAAAATACATTCCTCAGCCCATTTCAGGCTACAAACTACACAACCCCTTTGCTTTTTATTTTGGTTAGCAGCTTGGACTCTCTTACTGCACAACTAACCTGAACAAATATTGTGCCTTAGATCATTTCAAGAGAACAAATTCCAAAACAAGCAAAGAAACAATAGACAACAATTTTTTTCTCAAGGTAAAAAGGTAGGTAATTAATTACCCTTCTAACAAGGAGAGCTAATCATTTACGCGCATTTTTTTTATCAGCCAAAGTACAATTTATATAGATTTTTAAGTCAGGAAGGAAAAAGAAACTATACACAGTAGTTTTGAACTACCTTCAGCCCTACCGTGCTGGGTACACAGTGTAATAATATCCTTAGCAAAATAAGGAATCGTTTATGCAGCCCCACGCTGCATAGGAACCCTGTAAATACAGGAATTTTACATAATGTACAGGCGTCACGCTTTATAGAGGATATTACATACTTTTGCTACTGGGAACGAAGCTTTGTGGTCAGTGAAAATACTCATCTATAGACCTGTGGCTGATGTCAAGCAATACTGAATTTTAGAATGCTGGTTCGAGTCCAGACCCTTTCCTATCTGCTGCTAAGCAAAGTGTGCCGAGGGTGACGGCAGCACTTCCCAGCAAGCTGATTCCTCCTTTCTGATTTCCCTTCTGATTCCTCCTGACCATCCCCAGCTATAAACACGGCAAATGCCTGCTGGTTTTGAACTTCCTTTGAAAGGGAAGGGAAACAAAAGGTTCTATTACAGCCCAAAATCTGATTAACTCTGGCTGTGGTGGGCAGCTTCCCTGGTAGCTCTGAGGCACAGCTCGTGCTGTCTCTCTGAAGTGTCTTCCCTGGGGCAGAGTTACTGCAGCCTTTGCACAGTGATCCAGCCTGGGACTGGATATGCCTAAGTGTTTCTTGCATGTGGTGACTGTTTCTAAGTTTTTGTCTCACTTTTTACTTTTTTGAGAGTTTTCTGGGGAGCTCGAGTCTTGTTAAATGCAATAGGGGAAAAAAGAACTCTGTGAGAATAAAAAGGAAGGTTTGAAGATCAGATTTGGTGACTGGCAAAGAGCAAGTTCATGACTTTGGGAGCTCTCTTGGGTCTGCAGTTCTCTTGTCATTTTTGTCGTTTTTTAGCATGTGGCTAAGGAACGAGGGCAGTGCGCTCTATTAATCCGAGATATTGTCCCTTAAAAATCAAACTGGAAACCAGATATTTACAGCCCTGGTACGAGGCATGATTGCCTCTAAGGGAATATACCTAAGCAACCAATGGGCTGAGGAGCAGGATTGGATCCACTTTTTGCAGGGTTCGAGGTTCATGCACCCCGGGACATTCCTGGGGTGTGCATGGCACACCCATGCCCTTGGAGGCACATCACCCTGGGTGCATTCAGGCAATACTGCATTGCTTTTATTGTGAGCTGCCCAGGCTGTGCCAGGGAGCATTAGGCTGAGCTGCTGTGCTGCTGTGCCCATGGCTGTGCTGACATCCCTGCCCTGCTTTAGCTCCCCTCCAGCAGGGACAGGCAGTCAGCGTGGCAAAGACACCAATGTCTCGCAGCAGCGAGGATGATCAGCCCACAGGAGAGGGAACTGGAAATCCTGTTCAGCCCATGGACATCCGGGAGGCACAAATGGCTGAAAATCCTGCCGCTCATTCGGCTTTCTTACCAATGCCTCATTTTGGGCTTCCTATCCCTGCTTATGTTGTCTCCATTTCTCACCTGGATTTCTTCACTGTTTTTACTGAGCAGCTGTTTCTTTTTATCTCTTACTAGACTCTTTTGACTGATCCTTAACTGAAAGCAACGCTGCTGTTGCAGCTGAAGAACAGAGCCCTGCTGTTCCCAAGGGAATGTTCTCTTCCCATGAGTGCAACAAGATGCTGCTGAGTAAAACCTCCAAATAAGCGATGTCTTTTTAATTTGACACAACTTTACATTATGCTCTCCTATCTGACACCTTGCCTCATGCCACTCTTGTGTCTTCCCCTTCCTGCCTGCAATGATCGACCTCCTTTTCCTTTTTTTCCTTTGCAGTATCCCTTATCCTGACAGCAGGAATGGGATCCCACAAAGCAGGAACACAGCAGACAGACCACGGAGCATCAAAGTGGTGTTGCAAAATGAGCATGCTCTGTTGGGTAACCCAGCTGAGTTTTAAAAAACAGAAACACCACAGACTTCTGACATAAAACTAAAGATTAACTGTGTCCATTTGAACGCTTGGTTTCCACCCAGCATCTTATGGCACGACAGCAGAATCTGGTCCAGTGCCAATATAATTTTTTACGACTGGAATGTGAAGCTAAGGATGCATTCAACAGTAGACTGAGACACTCACTCAAGTCTATTACAGCCCCTACTTGCAATACTACTTGAAAATTAGTTTCCCCTTTTTTTCAGGTTTTTTTTTTTTTTTAAACTGCTGGCTGAGAAAAATATTTTCTCAGTGTAAAGGGCTTCGATAGCTTCCAAATGAAATTCCTCTATGTACCCTGTGGGTTTATTATAATACTAAGCTTTTGATTTCACGCTAGGGAGAGTGCATTAATTATGTAAAGCAACCCAAAATTTAGCAATGCTAATGGCACTCAGGCTATTAAAGAAACCTGAGAAGTGTCTTGGAACTTGGGATGGTTGCTCCTATACTTTCGAGTGGAGTGGAGATAACACAACAAGTCTGTTGTGATCTTCAAGCACTGCGTTCAACATCGTGCTGTTGATAATTTTAAGGGTGGGTAAGAGGAGACAAACATCGTTACTCATTGAAAAAGAGTAGAGTGACAAGTCTGTGTCTTCTCTGGATGTGCCTATGCTGATTTCTGTCCTCGGCCTTGCAAGCCACATGCAAAATATGTCCACAGCTATGGGGCCAAGTGGCCTTGCAGGATCACTGCAGTTTTGGAAAGACGCTGACAGGAATGCCATTGGGACACGTAAGGTTTGCTGTGTGCCATGCAGCAGAAGGTTGCTGTAACCCATAGCTCAAAGAACACCTGGAGAGCAGGACAAATCCCTCCAACAGCGTCCACTGAATGTTCAGAAAGGCCAGGAAAGATGACTGGAAATTTTGGGTACCCTATCTTTTCAGAGAGGGATGAGAAGAGGAATGTGGAAAAGCGCTCAGCCCACAGCATGAACAAGCTTGAATGTCAAGAGTTTCCCACTGGCATAGAATGAAGTGAAAGTATTCACTGACTCCTGCAGCCTCAGGGCTGAGGCACAGCAACCAGAGCATTGTTTCCAAGTGAGGATCTTGCAAAGATCATGGACTAAAATCCCCAGTCTGAATGTCCAAAACCTCTGACAAAACTTAGATCCTAAATCTGGGGCTCAGGTCTGTGCCTGTAACAGTGTCTGCCTTAGAACTGAACTGCTCCTAGATTTTTCTGCTTTGCTATTTTCTTACAATGTAGACAAAAGTGCAAGGTTCACACAAATAAGATGTTCATTACCAAGTTGAGTTCCCCGAGCTGAAAGACAAGAGAAGGAATTACCATGTTCTGAGGAAGGAAAATGACCCAGTTCCAGAAGACAGGGATACAGACACTGAGCATTTGCTTTCATCAAACAAGATGAGTAAATCTCTGGCAGAAACTTTAGAGATTAAATCAGTTTGCTTTTTAGACCTATAAAAATTTGCTTAGAACTCACATCACAGAAGTCCCATTGCCAGAATGCTGGGTTTTAAGCTCATGTTCTGAATTCTTTTATAGTAAAGGGAGACAGGGAGGAAGACCCTTAGTACTGGTACTGCCACATTTGATCCATTTTAGATACTTATTCAAAGACGAAATGAATTACACCTTAGGAAAAACCTTCCCCTGAGAAGTTTAGGTGAGTGTCTCAAATAGAGATATGTATTGGTGCAGATGTACCCCACTGCAGACTGTGATTGAGACAAACTATGGTTTTTCCATAGTTCAGCTTTTTGGACAGAACTTTCTCTCTGTGCCTCTCTCAGCTGGAGAGTAGTTTTCTGATTGTTCACTATGACACAGAATATTGTCAATAAAATGGGAAAGAAAAGCAAATCAAAATCTATTCAAACAGCTCTCTAAAAGTCAAACCAAAATTTTGCCTTCACAAAATGTGGTGCTTTAGTGGAGATTCTAAAATGGGAATGTTTCTTGTTTAGTGTGAGCAAGTGGCTTTCAAATAAAATTCTTGTGACTTAATTAGTAAGAAACAAGGAAATAGAATTCAGAAAGTGTATGATACAGATGTTAGAATCCACATCTATGCTATAGATAAACACAATATAAAAATAATTGAAATGGGGTTTTTGTTTCTCTTTTAATTTAAAATTATCTGAAAAATACTGTTCACCTGCATAGCAGAGAATCACTTAAAACCACTCTAATTTATTAAGGGAACAGAAATGTGTAAGTGCAGCTTCCCACACAGGTACCTGTTTGTTTTCTTCATCTAACTGAGGACTTTTCCCCCCACATGCCTCAAATACCAAAGAATATAAACTATTGAAAAATAGTATGGTACTGTTTTTTTCTTTTTTGTTTTCCCAATTGTTCTTTCCTTAGATATCTGTTTCTAGGACTACACAAGGACAAACTTGCTCCAAGGCAATCACACAAACTCTTCTGCATTTCCTAATTCTTTAGTGTTTGACTTTGCATCCCTAACATTGAGTAACGTCAGTTCTGCACATGATGCTCGTCCTGCTGCCAGTCTGAGCTCTTGCTGAGAAGCTCTCACACACCAGCTCCTGGCCTCTGACTGAATGAGCCACTTTTTTTCAATGCTCTGAACTCCTTCAAGCCCCCACTCCTTTCCCGTCTTGAGACAAGAGGTCTCGGTCTCCCTGCGGTGCTCTCATCAGATCTGGTTAACCACGAGCAGCAATTTACATTTTGTCAAAATCAGAGAGGCTGTTTGATGATGTTTTGATGGCAATGTAAAAATGTGAGGGGGCTGAGCTTTTGTTACTTGTGGGGCCACGCTGGAAGCCCAGCAGGCACTGAATATCTCTGCAGAAGTTCAGACTGAGGAGCCCCCGTCACCCTCCCAGACAGGACGGATCACTACCACAGATTTCTGTGCCTTGTCTGCTCTGTGCTTTGTCACCTCACAGTTAATCCCTGGCTCAGCCTGCACCCTCTGTTGGTGTTTTCTCTCCTGCTCAAATGTGGAAGAACCTGGTGATAGACACTGGGGAAGGGAAGGCAAGGAGTGTATTTTGTCTGTCACTGAATCACCTATTCCTTTCAGCAGTGTGCCCTTATTTTCCTTGTTCAGCCTTTGATTTTGGCAAGCACATTCCCTAGAGGTTTCTCAAGAAAGCTCAGGGCTTTTGGAGCTAATTTCAACCAGTGAAGTCTCAATATCTTTACTTTCAGGATCTTTTTAAGTGCTTTCCTGATTTTAAATCTAAATAATTCCTTTAACCCACTTCTGTATGTCTGTACACAAAAGAATTGCTATGCTATCTCGCAGCAGCAATCTGACTTGATTTAAAAGGATTTCAGAGCCTCAGCCATAAATACCATGGAAGTGTTTATATTGCAAGCATGTTCTTGTAGTGCACCTATTCCAGAACAACAATCCAAACTCTGCCTTTGTGGAAAAACTGCTTGATGCCTTCCAGAAGGAAGCTGTTGGTAACTATAAATTTCAATGTGTGTATTCCAACAATATGAAATATCAAATGTTTTCAAAACAAAATATGGATGTGGAGTTATTTTTAAAGATGGGGTGTATAGTTTTCATGTATGCACTTGCTGAAGCACGTATTGTGCTTGTCTTCCTGTATACTTGCACAGAGTTTAGCCTGATAATCTGCTATTCCGTTTAAAGCCTTTATTCCTTCCATATGCTGGAATTACCTCATTATTGCGTGTGGACACCTGTTCCAAATTATTTCTAATGGCCTTAATTAGGCTTATTTAAAATTTTAGTTATTATTTTGCAGCCTTTGTTTAGAATCAGATTCCTGTGAATTTGTCTGAAATTGCAGAGTAGTTGCAAACAAAGTTCCATGCACTAACAACTGCTGTGGCAGCTGTAAACAATATGCACTACTCCCATAACATTCTTCAAGTTGCAATAAATTTGTTTCTCTGCCTGCCTTAGAGACTTCAGTGTTTGGAGTTAAAATTTTAAAGCAACTTCCTCTTATTAAATCAAAGCCATAATTGGTGTAATAACTTGCCTTCTTAATGGTCAAAGAGTGCAGCCAAAACCAACGAATCTGTTCACTAAAGGAAAACATATACACATCAATATAAACTGTTAAAAGACATTATCAATTATTTTCTTAAATAGTTAGTTGCGGGGTTTTTTAGCTCCTTTAAAAATGCGAGGCAGAAAATCATCCTGTCTCGTTTTCATGGGTAGTCATGTGTATGACAGTGGGAACATCTTTAAAAAACCTATGCAATCCACATATGCTGGCAGAAAATAGGCATATTTCAGCATTGGTCATTCATTTAGTCAGCCTGACCCTCGCAGGTTCCCTTCCTGTTGAGCACAGCTTCCTTCTCAGAGTTGGAATGGAAATCACGGAGGTCACGTTTTGCATGTCCCTTTACCTGAAAGGAGAGCTTGCTGTAAAGCACTGCCTCTCTTGTCAGGTATCTGCTGCTCCCTGTCCACCAGTCCCTGCACAGACTGTGGAAACTCAACTTTCAACACTTTAAAGGTCAGAGACCTCTGTGTCCCTGAAGGACAGAAGGACACCGGCAGGCCTTTATGGTCTTTCCATCCCTCCTTAAGTTCCTCCTTTCCTGTGTCCATCCCCACTGGGGGGGAGAGAGAGGCTTGGATCGCAGGGCCCTTACTTCAGGCTGAAGGAATGTGCCTTTCAAAGTTCAGCCAAGAATGAGCTACCAAGATGCAACACCCTTTGAAATGGGGAGCGTTCAGCCAGCAGCACCTTATTCCATACGTCTGCAGGTCTCAGCACAACTCAGACCTGCTCTTTCCTGAAAAAAGGCAATGCCACAGAAATACTGAGTCTTTGTCACAATGACAGAGCCAGCAGTGCTTTTATCTGTACCCTGATTATACCCTTGGTATTTTAATAAATGTTTCTTCTCGTTTGCACTGGTTTATGACCTTCCTCGGCGAAGAGTCAGAGCGCTTCGATGCTTCTCTCAAGCTCACTGCCCAGGAGGAATGCTCGGGAGTGAAGGAGGTGACCATGCCAAATTTCGTGTGTTGAAGGTCCCTCATAGATTACTTTCATTTGATGGTCACTATTTGGCACTTAATAACAGATTGCAGATATTTCAAACCCAATGACTGCTTGGTAAGCGAGTTACTCTATTGGGCTCTTAGCTCCTTTCACTTAGACACAGTTGCCAAATTCTGAGAGTGTAACTTGTAACCAAGAATTTTATTTTGTTTTTAAGAATGTGGAATTACAGCAACTTTTCAAAATACTGCAGAAATGTTACTACTGAGAAATTCGCTTGGGGGTAAAAAATACACCGTGGTTATATACATTTGGTGTTAGACATAGCATCAGCCTGGGGACAGCAGTAATCACTAGCGGAGGACTGAGTGCGGTGGTATTTTGCTTAGCCTTCTGGTTTTCAATATGTTTAAAATTAATGCCTACGTGATGCTTTCCGGGGAAGAGTAGTTTCTCTGCAGCATTTGCTACATTTTGCATGTATTTATTCTTCTTTGAGTCAAGGAGGACATGTTAAATAACCTTTTGGTTATAGCATATGGTGATTTAACCCTCTGTATTTCAGGTTTTGTTCATCTTTCCTATTATTTGATACCAGTAGTGCACAGTGTGCCTTTAGTTTATTAATTAGAAATACCTTTCCATTTTTGTGTGATATCTGTTGCCTTGGGTTATCAATCTTTAAAGAATATATTTTACATGTAGGATTTTTATAACCAACCACGGCATTTTTAACCTTAAATTACCGAGAATTCATAAAAACAAATGTTTCCTCTGTGCATTAAAAATGCCTAAGTGACAACTGTCAATAAACTATTCCATCTTTAACAAAGGCTTTATCTAATGTTGACAGCAATTACAGTGCTGCTGTTAGGTGTGTGCCAGGACTTGGAACCCTCAGACAAATTTCAGCTATGCTGTCTCTTGAGATATTTAATTTTAGGGCTTGGGGGTCTTTGTTTGCTTTTTTTTTTGGTTTGATTTAGGGTGATATAGCTGACCATGTATTTTTCATGGTAATTGGACTAAGTAAATATGAGATCAAAGCGTTTTGTTGCCACCTCAAGATGTTGGTAAATAGCAACAGAGTCATGGTGTGGAACAGATGGGTGTTCTCACTTGTTTGGCAGGTGAGTAATTTCTCTGCAAATGGAAGGCTTCCAGCTCAGCTTTGTGGCACTGCAGCACAGCATCATGTGAAGGGCAGAGGGTGCATATCTACCAGTCCAGCTCCCTGGGAAAATCATGGAAAGGAATAACCAGCTCATGCTCGAGAAAATAAAGTGATCAGCTAGAGAGGGAAGGAAGCCAGGGAAAATATCTGAAGGTATCAGAGTTAGTGTAAAACAATGGGATGGACGATTTCTAGTAAGGTTTTTCACTGAGAGATATTTAACTATGCTGTGTTGAATTATTAGCTTGCTAAATTGATATTATTTCCAGATAATAATGTTTCACAGAAAATGTGTCTTGTTCGGAGGAGAAAAAGTAAGATTTCTTGTAACTTTACGGGTTTTATGAACAGTATTTTCCTTTTAAGTTCTCTCTGGTTTTATTTTAAATTTTATGGAGTAACAACAAATCCCTGTGTGGGTTTGTTTCCCACAAGTCTTGCTACAAAAGTGATTAAACACAGGGGCACTGCAGTTCAGTTCCCACCTGTTAAAGTTTAATCTTTAGCCACTTAGTTGTTCTGTGACTTGCTTTGGACTACTAATGCTGTAAAGCCACATGGCATCTCTTAAAATTAATTTGTAACAAGCTAATAGAATAAATCTGAAACACCAGGTGGAGTTAAGACCTAGAAGCCGTTAATGTGACTAATTACTGCCTGGGGCTCAGCTCAGTTGAAGGCCTTGAAAAGCCCATGGTTAGACCTAGATGCTTTACAGGATGCTCTTGGGAACTGCTGTACTTCTCTGAGAGATTTGGGTGAGGCTGTTTCCTACAGCACTTGCTATTAAAGCAGTCAAACCAAAACTCAACAAATCAATGACCAATCTGCAATGCAAAAGATCAGTGGGGTCCAAAATCCTAAGAAAGGAATTCCAGTTCAGAACCAAGCTGCTAAGTTGGGACGCGTTACAAAGGAAATGTATTCAAAGATGTGTAGCTCTGTGCAAGAAAATATACTCAAAGTCAGTTCCAGTGAAGATTATGGAAGTAGTTATTGGAATACACTGATAATCAGAATCTTAGAATAATTTATTAAAAATATATCAAGCAAATTGTGATGGTACCTTTACAGCTTTAACAGCAGCAAAGACACTGGGCAAGGCACACAAGATATTGAACAGTTTTAACTCCAGTGAACAGATATGTAGTGAACTGAATGCTTAGCAGTGCTATGCAACATGGACCATTTAAAAATGTACATCTTTTTCTTGTGCTGAAAATTCTGTTTGTTTCGGGACTTGAGAATATAATTTACTGTTCTGTTTTTAAAGCCCGGAGATACTGCAATGGAAGTTCTGCCTTCCAGAGTGCTCCAAATGAAAGCAAATTTTAATCTTTTTTTTTCCTATTTAGCAGGATATAACATGGAGGCTTATTTTAACGGGACTATGTTGATATTTTCTCCCAAAGTATCAAGTCTTGGGGCTGCATCACACGGTGGAGTTCCTGTGTGGCACTGATGCCGGCACAGAGGCGATCCCATGTCTAGGCAGCTGGAATGTTTGCTTTAGCTGCATTTCCAAAACTTGGTCCTGAATAATTGCAAATGTACATACATATGTGCCAGATCTACAGGAGACTGAAAGAACTCCCTGGCAGACTGACTGCTTTTGTAGCAGGGTTATTTTTTTGGCTTTTGTTGGCAGGTTCCTCTTAATACTTTCTCTTTTTTTTTCCCTGCAGACTACTCCAACATGATAATCCTACTATCAAAATCACAGCATTTGAGTATTTGTGAATTTACCAAGAAACTGGTACCCAAAGAGGTATCACTGAGAGAAGTTTGTTTGATGGTACCTGCAGTAGGGTAAATAGCTTCTTCTAAATATGTGTTCAAATATCCAAGGGATATCCCAAATATCCCTTGGGGACAAAACAACACATATCGCTGGGGACAAATATCGAACTTCTTATCGGAACTCTGAATCACACTCTGGCCCTAAAGGTATAGAAAAATACTAATGGTCTAACTCCAAAAAAGAGATTTTTTGGATGAGGTCTGTACTCAGATGAGTTCTCTGTAGCTGGATGTGTTCCTTCTAAACAGAGTTGAGGCGTTCTGTTGCCTAGCACCAGGGAAACTGGCCAGGAAGGAAGTTTCTCTCTTCTTTTGGTTGTTTTCTTCAGTAAAGCTTGGCTATTCAATTAGAGTCCACCTTGTGCAGTCATTGGGCATAATGGGAAGTAAACAGAGACGTGAAAACCGAGGCACTGGGACAGAGTACGGGAAAGGACACAGTGTGAAGTTCGGACATGAAAGGAAATGTGACAAGATGGACCCCAAGATGCCAGTGCAGAACAGCTCTTGGTGGAGGAGACAGAAGTGGAGTTCCACAGTGAGTCTGGCGCAGCCAGGTCAGCCGAGAATGCATTGCCATTTGCAGTTATCCTCCACTGCACAGAACACTATTGCTGCTGCTGAACAGCTCAAACAAATTGAAAGCGAGGTGGCAACACTGCCGTGAAATAGCCTATGCAATAATTCCGATACGCTCTGCCGCTTTCACAAGCCTTGCGCGTATGAAGCGATCCAAAGCAAGCACAGATAATTACACAGTAAAGCCACGGAGCAGAAGGAATGGCTGCTGATTCCATCTGAGCTGGCTGGTACACACTCAGGACAGCAGCATCCTGATGGCAAAAGGAGAGCTGATCACTGAGCAGGACATTGCTGGATAAGAAACCACAGAATATGTGACCTAGAAAAGGCAATGTTTTTCCACCCGGCCTTGGAAAACATAAAAGCAGAGTTCCTATGGCAAAGCATAGCAACTAGCGCTTCCAGAAAAAATGAGGAATATTAAAATTGACTTTTTTATGCTCCAGCTCAGTTTGAGAAAGGATCTTGCTGTGCTCTTTTTGCTGTTTTATGGGGTTTTTTGAGTTTTGGTTTGTGGTTGGGTTTTTTTTTGAAGGCACACCCCAAGACTGTTATTAGTGGAAATACAGGGCTCAGTTTCTAAGAGAAACAGAGACCCTGCTAAACTCTCCATAAACTGGAGTCTTGTGTTGTCGTCTGCTGCCACACTTTATTATTTGCACAGTCATGGTGAAATTTTGAGAAATACAAATTATATTACTGACGGATGGAATTGTTACTGTTTAAGGACAGATGCTTTTTATACAGCTTTTATTTAAAACTATGGATTTTTTGAATGCTTGTTTACAGAAATACAAAACAGCAAATTACTACTTTCCTCATAAAAATATGTTTCTCTCAGTTAAATCTAGCTTTCAAGAACATCATACACTTATGCAACATATCGTGCAACTAAATTAATTTCATAGCTAGCATTTTTATGATATTCAAATGTCATTTGGGGAAAAGAAGTACTTCCTGAAATAACTCCAAAAACCCTTGGACATACTCTTGTTAAGTCTCCCCATCCCTTCTCATAACAAAGACAGCACAGCAAAACTTTTAATGAAGATGCATTTTATTTCAGTTACTATAATAAGACAGCAGCAAGGTGTGAAGGAAACTCCTCCATTGTGCTAAAGACTGAGATATGAACGGTGGGAGGATAAATAAGATAACAATATGGATTTATTGTAGCTGATATCAGGGTTCCGTCTCCCCAGACAGACTCTGTGCCATGAGTCTGGTGCCTGTGCCTTGGAGCTTGGTCCCCAGCACCCATTCCACCTCAAATGGAATTATAGTCGATGTCAGCTCTCAGTGCCATAGCAGAAGGTAGCCACATGGAAATGCCAACTTTGAAAGTGCTGTGCTGCTTCAGAAAGGAAAATTGAGGAAAACATTTCAGATCAACTGAAAAAACCCAATTTTATTACTTAATTTTAAAACTAAGTTTCCTTTTGGTTTTTCTAGAAATTTATTTTTAAAAAATGATTTTCACTGCAGAGAAATTTTCAGTTTTGGGGATACAGATTTTTTTATTTTTATTTTTTTTATCCCAGGGGCTACTCGGGAAAATATTTCTGTATGTCTGGCTGTTAAAATGCTGTTCATCTCAAAAATGTAATTCTGTCTCTGGTAAGTGAGAGATCCAGTAACATGTCTTAGGTAGCACAGTTATTTGCTACCATCTCTGTAGCAAAAGAAAGATGGCTTTTGTGAATTTTAGCTGACATGAACTTCACGCACAGGAAGCCTAAGGTCAGACTGAAAAACTGCTGGCAAATTTCACTAGAATGGGAAGGTGGTTAGGTGTTCTTTTGTCTTTCCTGATTTTGGATGATAACTGTGGATTTATAGTGTTGGCTTTTTATTTTTAATATGATCAACAAGCTTTGCCTGGCCAAGCTTAATTTCAGTGAGATCAGCCACCTCCATCTTTCAGAAAAAAACCCCAAACCAATACCCCTCTCTAGATCTAACTAGGAGAACCCAATCAAGGGCTAATATCAAATGAGACTTTCCGCCAGGAGGCAAACAAAAGTCAGTGCAGCTGTGCCATGAAGAACACCTCAGCTGTGAAGCCCAAGTGCACATCTGCTGTAGACAGTAACTAATCTTCCTCTGACTGTCCTAGGTCTCAGCAGAACTCGTGGCTGAAGTCCAGGTGCAAGATGCATCATCAGCATAATTTGTAACATGTACACAGGGTTTACCAGAACGTAAATATATAAAAGATAAAGCATGCATATGAAGGATAAAACCCACAGACAGGAAAGCCAACTGGGCTGCCTGACAGCTAAACGTTTGCAAAGAGATACAAGGAATTTCAGAACACAATAAATAGCAATTGGATTTATAAATCAGTGTTGGAATTGCCATCTCTCATCCAGTTGGATTTACTTTCTTGGGTGTAAGGAGCAGGTATTGGATCTGATGCAGCCTCAGCAGCTAACTGGGAAAGATGAAAAAACAGAGGTGACACGGAAAGGAATTATAATAATGGCAAGAGAGAAAGGTGAGATAGCTCCTTGGGTGATCATTTGATGTGTTTTCTGGGGAGGAGTGGTTTTGCTTTCTCTTTCACCCTTTCCCTTCCAAGTCTCTGCTGCCTTATTGTTTTTAGGAAGATGGCAAAAGAGATACTGAATTTTTTAAAAATAGATTTTGAGCAACAAGCCACACTTAGTACGAGACAGAGGAAGGTGGCCTTGGCTACACAGGGAACCTTTGGCCTTGATCCAAGCACAGGTGAGCACCCTCTAGTAACAGCAGAAATGGGGAAAACTGATATCCTAATCAGGAAACTCAGGAAACACAGCTTTTCTTCAGGGAAACACAGCTGTTGCTTGTGAAGTGTCTGCAGGATGTTGATGGTGAAGTCAGGGGCCATTTTACACCAGTATTTCCCTGTTGCTCAAGCTCGTGAGCAAGTTCCAGTTGACTTACTCACACTTCTTGGGCCAGGTAATCTGCATAGCAGTCCAGGTGCCATACAGATGGTGAGTCTGAGCTTTTAATATGAGCTTTTAAAATCCTGATGGCATTTTTAGAGCTGATATTTGTCTTACCTGTGATCTCAAAAGGATGTTGTTTTATCTCTTCTCAGGACTGGGAGAAATGCAAAGTCAATGTGAAGTGTTTTTTTCTTTGTGCCATGTAAGGCAGGTTCTAGAGAACAGTTTTCAAGAGGGTTTTGGTTTCTTTAGGTCTTATTCCTCATGTGTGCTCTACTCAGGTCCTCTGTAGTGATACTTTTTATTTTCCTTTGCACTGGGACAGCTCCAAGGCCAGGAAGAATGTTTTTAACTCCAGAGTGATTGAGATATTTCTCATCTATGTTGAATCCTGGGTTTTTTGTCTGAGAATCTGAGTTATCTAGTCCTTTCTGCCTGGGAATATTAAATATACCCGGAAGCAGATAGGTAGGTGTTAGCTGAAGTTTTTTCTCATTGCTGTCATTAGATTTGCTAACTGTGAGATTTTCAGCCAAGTCTGACATACTGGTCTTGCTCTTAAAGCTCTTAGGAAATTTGATAATTGACTAATCTTCATTGTAACAGTTTTATTCAGAAATGCCAAAGTTGAAATGTCTTAAATTTGAGAGGGCCTATGAGCATCTGTGGATTTTGGAAAATTGCTTCTGATTTTATGGACTTGTTTTCCTTTAAGATATCATTGGCATATTTGAGTGGGATGTTTTCTGCTGTCTGTTTGGAGGAATGTCAAATGTTCCCAGAGTCTTCCCTTGAACATGAAGAAGAGAAAGAAAAAACTGTAAATGACAATGTGCAAATGAAATTATGCTTCAAAATGCAATTGGATCCACGTTTGGCATTCAGCTATGCAGCAGTCTCCACCTTGTTACGGAGCATAACCAATATATACAAAGTATATGTCTAGAAGCAGTGAATTCAGTAATACAGGATGAGGCATCCCATGAGTAGCCTTTTCTTTTCGAAGAACAGCTCTGTGTCACTTTTGACAGAAAATCTTTGCTTTATAAAGAACGGATTGGAAAAATCTGTGTGGCTCAAAGTGTCTTTGAAGTGCACAGCTCCAGTTTACATTTTTTTCTTTTTGTTTGCCAGCTCAAAAACAAAATTCTAAATCATGCCATAATTTCCTTTTCTGTTATATAGGAAAAAGGAAATAATGGTTATGAATTTTTTTGCTGTTAATTAAAGTAAGCAGACAGATATGGCCTGAGAGAGAACCCCCAGAAGTTCTGAGTTGACATATGTGTCTGTTTACAAGTTTGTAGCTGGTCTCCACCTCTGAAATTGGATGGCAAAGAACCCTAAAAGCAACCAGCACCCCCAGGCTTTGTAGATGATTGGATCAGGCTCTGATCCCCACAGAACTGTAAATATAAAGCCTGGTAAATAAGAAGGTCTGCAATTGGATCCAGGGAAACAGTTGCATGCAAAATTTGGTGGGGATTAATTGTCAGCTTTGATCGCGGGATAGAGGCTACATTCTTTTTCCTCACGTCTTACGTAAGTGCACTTTCAGAAACCTCAGTGTCTGTGTTTTGGAAGTGAGTAGGAGCCTATTTTACTTTGCAGTTGGAGTGGAATTATTTCAGGAGGACCTCTGTTCTGGATTTTGGTTTAGCTCAAGAGGCCACAGACTCAACCCAGGGGCATTTCTCGGTACGTCTGCAAAGCAGCAACTTCTGAACATCACATCTGAACGCTTTGGAAACTTCAGGGAAAGTTACAGGTTTTGATAGCCAAGACCTTGATTTCACAAAAAAGTAATAAAAGAAAATGGGAGACACATGGAGCTTCTGCTTTCTCTCAAACACAGCCACAGTTGGAGCGCTTTTGGATCAGAGACCTGGTTAATGGTTCTTGTAAAGCAGAGCAGAAATGCCACCTTCTCACTGCTTTTCAGGGCGGTGTTACTCTGATGGACTGCCTCCTACAAAAGCCTTGGGGTTAGGAAATGGAGGGGGAAACTGGAGGGGTCAGAAAGTGTGCAGGAATAGTTAGAGTAGTGAGAATATCCTGGGAAAGGGAGAAGAAAACAGCTCCATCATCAGCAGGGACAGAAACAGCAAACTGGGGCAGCAAACAGCTAAGGAATGAGGCCTCTGCTTCTGGGGAGAAATGGGCTGCAAAAAAGAAAATTTCCCTGGCCCCTGGGGACAGAAAAAAAGCAGAGATTTGGCTGCCAGGAAAGAACGAGTGCTGGGGTATGTTCAAGGCCATTAAGGAGGCAGTGAGGGATGGGGTGAGTGGATCTGCAACATCAGGGGTTTCTGTCAGAGAGACCTGCAGAATCCTGCTCTGCCAGAGCCCAGGAGGTGCTGCCCAGGGCTGGGAGGGGAATGGGGAGGAATGCTGCATATTTACTGGGACAGTAGAAGAGACAAAAATGTGAAAGGCACAGCACATCTGGGAAGGGCAAAGCAAACTTTATGATAAAGGCTGGTTTGGACAGATGGGGAGTGTTCAGGAGAGACTCGGGAGGAAGGCAGGGAACCTCTCTGGCATGCTGCAGGCTCAGCCTACAGAAGCTACAAAGTTTGTGACCCTCTTGTTAACTTCATTTCACAATGTTCCCTGCATGCTTTGTGCAGCTTCCAAGTAATGCATGACATCAGCAATCTTAATAAAAACCACCTGCTTGGTACATTTTATGTTCAACTCTGTTAAAATTTCCTAGTTCGAAACATCCAGTGCTCTCTGGAACAGGGGGATAATTACTTTTCTTTAAATTTGCTGAGCTCTTTTAAATTAGTTCTTTCCTTAAGGAGTAAAAACATGAATTTATATGCTTTAACCCCACATTTTTGAAAATCACCTCTCAGCTGTTCAACTTTGTAGGCTGATAAAAACATCTGTCAAAATTATCTTCTGATGCTCTTCTTGAACCTAGTCTACTCCTAGCCGTGTTCATGACCTGCATTTCAGAATGAATAGCTGACTCCTGTGCACTAGGCAAGCACAGGCTGTAAATGGCCATGGCTTCAGGGGGAGGAATGCTCAACACACCCCAGCAGAGCTCTTTCAGCTTCACATAGCCTGGAGCCTTTCAATTCAGACAAGAAGCGATGTTTATACATCCCTCTGCGCAAGGGAAGAGCTGAAGTGGGCCAGACGTAATTAATATCAGCAGTTAAACTAGCTGTTCACTAAAAAAAAAAAAAAAAAATAGCATTAGAAATAATTGCTTAGCTTTCCACTCTTGTGATCCAGAAAGTTTCAGGTTGTGGTGTTCCTATCTGTTAAATATCACATGAGTGTCTCTCAACACATAGCAGAAGAAGAACCACTCTTCTTCCCTGGGCTACTTTGCAAAGTTTATTCCAGATTTTGTCCAGCTGTGACAGGGGTTCACAGCATCCTGAGTCCTCAAGAAATAGGTGTAGTGGCCTGTCTCTTTTTGAGGGGTCCAAGCTTTCATTGGGGAGTCACAGCCAGAAGTCAGAGCTCCTTCCTGTGTGCTCTGCTCCACAGTTAATCTGTCATTAGTGACACTGAAGAACACTTCCCTTATGGCAGAGTTTTTGTTTCGAGTGAACGTAACCATTTGCAGGGGTTTTTTGAACCTCTTGTTGTTTTCTAAAAAAAAGTCAGGCACAAGGGCAGCTTCTGAAAACTTATTTTAGAGCAAGGAAAGGGGTCATGACCTTGAGGCTCTGTTGTTTAAATCAGCAGAACTTCTTTGGGGTCTCTGTAGGATTAAGGACAGGGCATGGGCTTTGCTGGTTGTGTCGCAAATTTTCCAGAGTGCTTTTCCTGAAAAAGCCAGAAAAAGACTTGCCTGAAGGGACACATGAGTATGGCGCACATGAAGAGCTTTTTAACATAAAATTTCTGGGGTTTTGAAGAGACAAAAATAAAGGACTAAAAAGTGGGTGCCATAGAGGCTGGTGGAGAGAAGAAGGCATGAGGTGTGCAGCCCCAGCAGGATGTGCAGCTCGGTGGGGAAGCTGGGGAGGCTCTGCTGGGACCTCTGGGGCTCCTTGGGATCTGCTGCCAGAGCTCAGAGTCTGAGGCTGTGCAGTCCCTGTGCCAAGCTGGAATGTGGCACTCGGTCTGGAAGTAAGAGGCAGATGAGGTCGAGTTCCCATGGTTTCCTTTGAATTGCCTGAAGTGAGGAGATGGAGAAGGTCTCTCTCCCTGATCGAGGATTTCTTATTCAAGTCTGGGAGGAAATGGAGTAAATTCATCTTTATTTACGCTAAACAGTTTGTAATCAATATTGTTCACCTTTGCTGCCTTCATGCAAATGTTGGAGTCTTTGACTCTTTTGGGGATGGACTGTGAGGGCATTACTAGATCTAGTTAAAAAAAAAAAAATTGTAAATAAATCTCTACACATAAAAGCCCCAGGCCTCTCTAGACACATACTTTTAAATCTATTTGTTCACCTTTTCCCTTCTGTTTTCATATTTAGAGAGGGATAGCTGTGGTGTAAAACAGAGCTATATATTTTTGTCTGTCAGGACATGAGAAAGGGCGCAGTGCTCTCTGTTTCAGCAGCTGTTCTGAGGCCAGTGTGCTAACTGTATTTATTTATTAGGGGGTTGTTTTGGTTAGACTATTTTTTACCCTGGTATATGTGGTGCTGCAATTGATGGACTTGCTTTTCCTTTTTTTACATCAACAAAAAATTGGCCCAAAGAATTTCATGGATTATTCCCTTTTGACCTCTAAATTCTCCAGGTAAAGATTTTTTTCCTACATAGTTCTTTCATTATCATCTAGCTCTGAATGCATTCTCCTGGCATGTGAAACAGGAGAAATATATGTCATGTGTTTTCTGAGGACATGAGCCATAACCCTCAGAAATAGATTTGCTGCGTCTCTCACCCAGAAGCCATTGAAGAAATTAAATCTGGATGAATGATGAAAATATATTGCTGTCAAAGAACAGCTGTAGATTCTTTTTGACAGCAACTGTGTTTTCTAATGCTTCCTTAATTTTCACTTACACATATCCGAAGTTATGATTAACCCAATGAAATATTCAAAATTGCCCATGTAAATCTGACTTTCCTAAACAGGAATTATCCTAAAGTCTCACAAAGCATTCTGACATTCAGATCTAAACTTTCTTTCGTCATGCAAATAAGCATCACATCTGTAACCTTCACGTCTCTCATTTCCAGGAGTTCTGGAGGATGAATTTTCACCCACTGGGAAACAGCATCTTTCTCTGCAGGGGTTTATTCCTATCAAGTGCAACTTTATTTCTTTCAAACAGTAACAAAAATGTGTTTCTTGCCTGTGGATTAAGAACAATCTCAATATCAAGACCAAATTCCCCACTCCCTTCCTATTCAAATTATGAAATTGGCCTGAAAAATACTCTTTTCTCTTTCCTTTTACTGAGCCATTCTGATTCTCTGTGGTATGAATGACTTTCCTTGAAAAATTGAAACTCTGAAATGCTGGTTGTCTTGATTACAGCTGTTCAGGCCTTAAGATAAAACAAAAGTCATGAATATCACAATAAATCCTGAAAGCTAGTAAAATAATGGGGGAGGGAAAGCGATCAGAAGCTGTGCAGCAATGCACAGGTGGAAAAAATACCTTGGGGGCTGATAGAACTTTTGGTGACTTTTATTTTGAAGCTTGTTCTGTGACAGCTTCTGGCACTGAGTGGAGGCAGCAGCAAATTCAAATACAAAATTCAAATTCAAATACAGTCACAGGAGACTGGATGTCACCTGCTTTGCATTGCTTTTAGGTTTCCAGAGGTAAAGCTGGGGAGAAAAACACCAATTAATGTATGAATGTATACTAGATACTAGTGGATGCACTTAAAACTGTTAAAATATGCTTATTTTTCAAGAATAGGCGTAACAGGTCCTAAAATTTCTCATGAATCTTGTAGCCGTGTCTTTGTTCTGGGTTTAAGTTTGCCACAGCAAGTGATCTTCCACTTGCCATGGATTTTTAGTAATTTCAACCCTTGGGGCTCTGCTACCCCTGTACTTTTTACCCCCTGTCATTTGTACTTTTTTTTTACTCCAGTACTTTTTCATAACAGGTTTGTTGCATAAAGACTTTTATTTTAAAAAAGGACAAGCAGCCATATAAACATTTCGGCTACAATAGAATTTGAGGTTGCAAATACACGCCTGTGACCTTATTAAGATGAAGAGAATTTTGGGTTGAGAGGAGAAAAAGCTTGTGATCAAGCAACTGCAGTCACAATAACAACAGAAGAAAAGAGAAAATCACTGTTGGCTTGATTATTTTGGGAGTCTTTTCCTGCCCAATGCTGCCTCTTTATGACAACCCTTATTTCACGACAGGATACATAGTTCAACCCAACTGAAATATAGAAGTGTCATAACTAAGGATAATTGGTGTTATATTCTTATTTACTGTATTATTCAAAGGAATAGGACTGCAAAAAAATTAATTCAGCAATGCACGAATTGAACGTAGCGCAAGCACTTCGAGCTATTATCAAAATGGCTGTTTCTTGAAGGATCACAGATATCAGATTATTTGTTTAACTTAATTCCTGTCAGCCTAAAAGATACATTAAAAGTGTGATGAGGTTTTAGTAACTCAGAATTGCTCCTGCTTATTAATTAAGCCTACAAGCAGCACCAAAGATCACTGCAAAAATCATTTAATGCCTCCAGCTTTCTAACGTGGCATTTCAAGTAGATGATGTGTAAACGTTTGTTTGTTTCCTGGCCCTTTGTTGATATCAGCATTGCGTTGCTTTCCCTTACGCTACCTGTGATGGATATTGAACGTGTAAATAAACCCGAGGAGAGATGGAGCCGGCGACAGCTTGGACGTGTCAGTGCTCATTTAAGTTAATCAACCAGCTGGTCCTTCATCCCAGCTCCTTGCTCTGCCCTCTTTTCTCCCGAGAGCTAGGGAGAGAGATTCGTGCTTCCCGACTGACTGCATGAAGAGGGTGCATGATGTCATTGTGGTGGCCAGATGGCCTGACCACAGAACGCACTCCGTCAGCCCTGACAGCCTCCGAGGGAAGCTCCCGCCGCGGGGCAGCCAGGAGGCACAGAGCCGCAGACCCTTCCAGAAGCTGCCCTGAATCTTTGGAGGCAGCACTGGCTCTGCAGAGAGGGCTTGAATCGCCCACGTGTGTGCCCCTGCCATCCTCAGGATGAATTTTGGCTGCAAAGCTGTGTTTTGGCATGTCGTGGTGCCAGAGCTGGATTTTGGTGCGCAGGGGTTTCAGCTCGCCCCAGCCCTTGTCATTTTTTTTTGTATACACAGGGCTAGCACACCACAGTAAGTAACAAAACGAAACACAAAGAGTTATTTTAATTCAGTAAGAGACACTGATGGAGACGAAGGCAAATGGAAATAAAGCACGGAGAGCTATAGGGAACTGTTGTTACCGTTCCTACCCATGCCATTCTAGCTTGTTTTCCTTAGATGTTGAATTACACCTTCAGCCAGTGTGTTTTAGCTCTGTTTCACTGACATCAGCCTGGCTCTGTTGCTCTAAATTAGGAAGGCTTCAGGTTTGGCTCACTATTTTATCCCAGCCCTCAGAGGGCTTTCCCGCTTCTAAAATTTACTTGAGTGTTGGTGCGAAGATGCTTTGGAAAGAAGGGCTTCTGACAGGCCTTGAGTCTGCTGCCAAATTAGTTCTCTTTTTAAGAGAGCTTTACAAATTTTAATTGCAGTATTTCTACAAAATCCTTGAAGTACTAGTTTCGTGCATTTTGCATTTTCTTACTTTTCAGGAGGAAGGAGTAGCTGTGGCTCAACCACAAAACCAAAGATGTTTGTTTAAAAATATATACCAGATTTCCTGCAATCCATATCCCCATTCAATGAGTGTAGAATGTGTTTTCTGGTCTGTTTGCATGGCTGGTGATGTGTGATGGAAGCTTAAGCTGTAAATGGAATTTTTCCCTAAAAGAATAGGTGACAAGGCAGTGTAAGATTTAATTCCCATTGCATGAATCACTTCATTTGCACATGTCTCTTTACACTTGATTGGACACGCTGATATTTTAAATGCATTACAAATTTAATCAAAAGCATCAAATAAGACACACAACATTGAAATTACATCCAGGAAAACATCTGGGACTAGGGAGAGGGAATTATTCTTGCATAAAAAAATAAAGATTCTATACTTTCATAAATTAATTGTATAAACAAAGGCTTATTGAAGCTCCTCAGAAGTTTATGTAGAAGGTCAGCTCATGCCATTTCCCAGATTGCAAATCAATGCATTGATCTGAATAGACTTTCGTATTTTAATAACTTCCAGGATGGTTCCATTGGACTTTTTCCTCTGCAGTCTGTTAGTGTTGCTGAAAGGAGACCAAGAGGACTATTCCCATGAGCAAAGTCATTCAGAGCTGAGTTATCAAGTTGGGGAGCTGAGGGTTCAGTCTTGCAAAGTTCATTCACACAGATATGTCCATTACCCTTTGAAGAACTACAGCTTGGAAAGGAACAAGGTCTTGAAGTGAGATTGACAGTACAATGATTGCTTTACTATCCAGATAAAACCCCCTGAAGGTATCTGAAACTATGCTCTTTAGCTTCCTGCACAATCTTCCTCATGTTTATAAAATATATTCTCTCCTCTTGAAAATCTTCAAACCAAACTCCAAACCCCTTCTTTTTTTCTCTCCAGATTTGCTCCATACGGACAACATGATAGACTAGGATAAGAGCAAGAAAAATTAGAGGATGCAAAATTCTAGTCGGGTGACAGGATAATTTCAAATAGTTCAGACAAGGCCTTCTCCACCACCCATTCTATATTGTGGATACTTTTCTACTGATGCATTTTTTCCTCTTTAAGTAGAGACTGGAAAGATTAAAATCAATCAACGGAGGATAATGAATAGGTAGAATTTTCTTTCTTACTCTGTGTGGAACCTGCACAGTTACATTTACATGTTAGAATACTGTTAGAACAAAATGTGTAAGGTGAAAACATCAAAAATGTCATCATTGACATTGTTTAATGAAATCCCAGGTGTGCAGTGCATGTTGAAAGAAATAGTTTGACAAGTTTATATGAAAAAAAAAGTAGTGAAATTACTTGCAGCAGACCTGATTAAAATTTTCATTCATTGCTTATGAAAGGGTATCACGCTGTAAAAGAATTCTATTAAGCTTAAATATTGCTGAGCAACTTTTTGAACTTTACAAAAAAAACCAGCCAAGGTATTCTCTCTGCCAATATCTCTGACCAGATTTGTCTTAAATTCTTGTGCTAGAGGCCTTTTCTTGATCTTTTTCACTATTTTCTCGGCTCAGGTGTCAATATTAAATGTAAATAAAGAAGCAAATAATAAATACTGAGCCGGTCTAAATCAGTAGTAAGAGAAAGAAAGAGTTAAGAAAAAAACATTGAAAATGTTTTTCCTAAATAAAGCTGGAAGTAAATGGGCCTGAATGAATAAATTAAACAGATGCGTCACCTTCTGTTATGTAGATTAAAAAGTAGCTGTGTTTTGTGAAAGAACTATGGAATTACCAGCTCCACAATGCAAAAATACTCCTGTACAAAGGAGAGAGCTCCTAGCACCTGTGGTGAGCTTGGTTGCTGCAAATCTGATTCTTTCCATGGCTGTGTGCTGACTTTTCATGCACCTTTGATACTGAACAGCTTGAGCACCGTCTTTGCTTGGGTTATAAATGTCTCCCAGATCTTGAGATATTTATTTAAATTTACTCTCTAAAAATCTCATTGAAATGCGACAATTAAAAGAAGCTTCTGTTTTCATTGTACAAAGACAGTGAGTATCATCAGATTTGTTTGTTCAGGTTTCTGTTTATTTCCCTGTTTGTCAAGGATTTTTTGGTGGAGAAAGTTGACTTTTTAAACAGGAGAAGTCAGAAGCCATCCTTATATCTAGTTTAGAGAAATGAACAATGAAAAATGGATTCATTGAAGTCTGGTTAAAATTATGGCTTTCTCTAACAGTAGGTAATGTGTTCTATTACTTTCTTGGATTTGATCTAACAAATCTGTCAAAGCAAATATACAAGTTATTTCCTTTTGCATTTGTAATAGAGGCTGTTCTAAAACTCATACTGAATTTTTGTCACAGAAAACTTCTTTGCTAAAGTTGTAGTGTTTAGGGTGATAGGAAAACCCCGAAGTACTGCCTGTTTCTGGAAATGTAAGCATCCCATTGCATTTTTTTGTTTTGTTTTAGTTTAGTTTAGGTGTGTCACTCTTGAGGTACAGGGAAAATTCCATCTTGGTTAATTGTTCTGTCTTTCCAATTGTCTGCAGTTGGACACAGCCATTTCCTTTCCTTCCAGCCCTGTTTCTCACTGTGATGTTAATAAGAAATGTTAAACAGATGCTTTCTTAGGATCCAGAGGTGGATATATTTGCAACGTACGTAAAGCAATTCCTGTGAATGCTCTGTGTTCTAGAAGAGTCTTGTTTTTTTTAGTGTTTGATATTTTTTTTCCTAATTCCTGAAAATCTTACAGCAGTCCATAAGCAGTTTTAACAAAATCTGACATCCTTTAGGGATAGATGTAAACATCTTCCAGTCAGTCATGCTTTAAAACTCTGAAAAAAAGAACCCCCAAAAGAGGTGGAAAGGCTCATTGAATAAACAAAATTCCTTTGACATTTTTGCTAAAAAAACCCAATGGAAGTTAAAATAGCCATTGCTGTATTCTGTGCCCTATCAAGATGGGAGGACTGTGGATCTGGTTAAAGTATCAGTGTAGGGTCAGGCAGTTTTGGAGTGATCTGTAATGGATGTAAGCAGTAATACAATGTAAATAGAGATGTAAATGGATGTGATACAATGGGGAATAACACCCTCGATGCAAACCTGTGCTCCTTATCACAGCATGTGCCACTCTGACTCTGCGCACCCAATTCAAAGGGCTAAGTCAAGTGAAAAAGACTCTATCCAGTGCATTAAGCTGCCCATTCCTTCACTGGAGATTTTAAAATGCTATCAATGTCAAAAAAACCAACCTTTTTAAGACTGCAAAATGAAGAACCCGTGGAGTAATTCCCTGCCTGCACATTTGTGCATGCACAGTTTTAATTCAGTTCTTTTGCCAGTTTTAATTATGATCCTGTAGTATTTTTCTGACAGGATCCCTGCTTCGTTTGGTGAGCAAGATAGATGGCACTCATTAATAACCTTCATTGAATAATTTGATAATCTTCATTGTTTGGCATGGGGCCTTTTGCACCCTATTACTAAAACTCTGAAGAAAGAATTAATTATTTCTCCCCTAGCTTTTTTTGGCAGTGCCTGTCACTGAATTTTGGAGCAGTGCAAAGCCTTTCTTCTAGCTTCACACCAAACCCATGAGGTGAGGGGATGACACAGTCCCCATTTTACATCCAAAATAAATTAAGCCCATGGCTTCATTGAGTTGAAATTACATGCTAGTTTTTAATATGTGAATCCTGAAATTTTTCAGACTCCTGGTTGTTGTATCAGGATTTCATCATTTCAGTGCCTAGGTTCTCATGTGAGTTGCAGCTAGGATTTCTGCAGAATCATGCATTTCACATCCAAAAACCCAAACCATAGTCTTCATGACTACTGCTAAAATTTATATTTTTAATGATCACTCACTTGTTGATGGACAGAGACTTAAAATCCAGGTTTTGGTCAACTTTCACTTGCCTTTTCTTCCTGTAGAACTCTGTTTTAATTTGGGCCCAGCCCAGAAATATTATTCCAAATACATGAATTTTTTTTTGAGCCTCAGGAATTCTTTTCATTCAAATCCAAGCTGACACATCTTCTCTGCCCCTTTTTACCTAGCACCCAAAACCTGCACTGGTCACCCATCTAAAACTCAGCAATATTTCATTTCAGAAAGCAGATGCTGTTGCCACAGCACAAACTGTTTAGTGCTTCAGAAGCAAATTGCATTCTGCTCTTTCCCTGGCTCTCAGACTGGGGGATTATTGAAACATCAGAAATTCTTTCTCCTCAGTGTTATGGAAAGTGTGTTCTCCTTGGCCAGCCCCGGTGCCTTTCTTGCCCTTTGTCCCACCCTTCTCTCCCAAACCTCTCTTTTCCTGATCTGAAATATTTGGTCTTTTTTTGTTTGGTTGGTTTTGGTTGGTTGAGGGGGGGTGTTTTTGTTTGTTTTGAGAGGTTTTGTTTGTTTGGTTTGGTTTGGTTTTGTTGGGTTTTATTAGTTTATTGTATTTTGTTAGTTTTTGGTTTTTTTTTGTTTTGGGGTTTTTTTGTTGTTGTTTGGTTTTTTGTTTTCTGGGGTTTTGGGTTTTTTTTTTTGGTTGGTTGGTTTGGCTTTTTCGTTTGTTTGTTTGTTTTTTGGTTTTGTTTTTTGGGTTTTTTTGCGCGACATTGCATTCATTTGAAATCGTTACTTGCTCGCAGGGCTAGAAGGTGGGGGAACGGAGAGCACTGCTGAGTTATCTCTCCCTGTCCTTATCTTGACCCACGGACCTTTCATTCCCTTTTCTCCCCCCTGCCCGGCAGATGAGGGCAGTGACAGAGTGACTTTGGTGGCACCTGGCACCAGCCCAGCCCAGGTGCCCATCCTCCAGCAGCTGGAAATGCCAACATCTCTGAGGGAGTTGTCACTGCAGAACTGAAGGAAGTTTTTTCTGAGCATGTACAGACTGGTTTTTCAAGTTTTTTAAGTCGGTTTGAATGAGATCTCTGCTTAAGGAGATGACACACTGTGCCTTCCCAGCGTGGGAATGCCTCTTCTTGCCCATTGTCAACCTCAGTGTATCAAAATGCTGTGAGTGCTTTAAAACACTAAAATGACCTGAGAGAGTGTCACCTTTTTTTATTTAAATAGATGGGGAGTGGAGGAAGTCAAGTAACAGCATATATTTCACTGACTTTGTGCTTAGGGATGACCAAATCATTTTGGCTGAAAATGTCAAAAAAAAATTCAGCCGGAGGCATACCCTGAGCGTGGAGAACTTGAGTCTTAGTGGCTTCAGTTTTTTTTGACTTTCCTGGACTTCAAACAAGACCAAATAAATCGGAAGTATTATGCAATCTTAATAATAGGCTATGTTACCAGTTTGCTCACAACAAACCAGTCAGCATAGCTGAAATTCCTAGGTGTACCGTGGTTATTAAAAATGAGTGTTCTGTGACTTGCTGCTGGCCTTCCAGCATAAACATATTAAAAAAAAAGTAATGCTTTTGCTTTTTAAATTTGATTTTCTTCAGTTTTCTCCAAATCATAACGGATCACATATTGCAAAAAAATGTTTTAATTGAGCTTGGTTTCTTACTCCATCCCTATAAGTGATCACTTTAAGCGATGGTTTCTGTAAACTTGACATGGAATCACAGATTCATGGCATGGCTTGGGATGGGAAGGGACCTTAAAGACCATCTCGCTCCCACTCCCCTCCTAGTGGACACCTTCCACTGGAATAGTTTGCTCAGAGCCCTGTCCTACTTGGCCTTGAGCACTTCCTGGGATTAGCCAAAGTGAAACTGGATAGCAGAGACTGATTTTACACCCAGATGAGTCAACATTGTTCTGGTTGTATGAAACCTGTGGGAAAATGGCCCTGGTAGCTACTGTGAATAATTCAGGGATTTAACCTGTAGATTCTACTATCTATAGGTACCAGTCTCTAGTACCATTATTTTTTTTTCCTCTGAGGATGTAGATGGAATTCCCCAATAAATCAGCCATTGGGATGAAGTTTTTCTTCTGAAGCAAGCTTCTGAATTAGCCAAAACAGACCTCAGGCACAGATATTAAAAGCAAATTGGAAAACTGAAATAGTGGTTGCTTCAGTAGTAACAGGGCCTGATTTTACCTTGATGCATGTAACTCAAAATGGTCCTGACCTGGCCTCATGGGCTTACACTGAGGTAAAAAAGTGACTTTTTACTCTTGTTTATGGCCGTGGTGTATTTGTCCTGCAGATAAATTAAGTATAGTTAACCTGAATTAAAAGTTAATTGGATTTTTAGCTATGTAAATAGTTGAATTCAAGTTCAGATTCTCCCACAGGATTTCTACCGAGACCTCACTTTAAATGACAGATTTCACTGCTGTAAATTGAGGTAACCAACCTTGGCTCAGCACCCCCAAAGGAAGGCGTTCCTCCAGCAAAGACAGATACGAAGCATATTCCTGTACAGTGTGACTGAAATCCTGGAAAACCGTTCTTTTGGAGAGCTGATGAAGTAGCCGTGGCTCAGAGGCTACTCTGCAGCTATAGGAAAATATGGTTATAGCCCTGAACACTGCAGGCTGTTGATTTAACTCAGCTGCTGTACTTTGTTTTCTTGTTTGCTACTGTTCCCATGGGCTGTCACAGTTCTTTTTCTTTTTTCTTCATCTTCTGTTTAGTAAGGTTATTCTGGGTCTTTTCTTAAACTCACCTGCTGTAAGAACAGTGTTCAAGAAAACTTTGGGAAACTTTGATATGCCCATTTTTCAAGGAATTAATAATGTTAACATGCTAAGCTTTCTAAGTTCATTTTCAAGAATCTTATTTTCCCAAAGTGTCAAATTCAGTGAGGCATCTCTGGAAATCAAGAGATGTGAAATAAATTTCAGGCTCTTCTAGTGATCTGCTGTGAGCCATTGAGCCAGGTGTCTGCTGTCACAGCTCTCACTTGTAAAATGTGGATTACAGCTGTGTTCAAGTACCTGGAAATCTAGATGAGAAGTATCGTAGGATAAAATGTTGCATAGCAAAGAAGAACGTGTTGCAATGTTTTATAAACAGTTCTGAAATCTGTGAAAGGCAGTGTTTGTAGTACTGGGAACATGTTTTTACTACGTACTTACTCTGGGGTTTTTTTCTTTTTTTTTATAGACCATATTTTGCTCTGAGTTTTGCTGACATCTCCCATGTGTTGGAAGGCAGTTGGGGCATGTCTCTCTTTTTATAGTCACAGCTTGTTTATGAAATAAAAAAAAGAAATAAAGCTACTGTCACAAAGCCCCAGCATTTGTATCAGAGGTTGATCAGATGAAATTCTCAACCAACATACAGTAACATTTTGTAAAATCACTTCCCTCTAGGTGATGACAGGTTTTGGGGATTAAAAGTAAATATAAGTTGTATAATTCCATTTCCAGTCTTGTAATTCCTCCTGTAATAGTAATAGAATGATTACTCTTTTAATTTTAAGCTCCTTGGCCTACTTCTGAGTGATGCTGAATACCCACTGCTGCCAAGGGAATCAGAGGTGTGAATGCTCATTGCCTCTCTGCACTAAATGTCTGGAGCACCAAGCTTTGTGTTGCAGCCAGGAATTAACAAAAAATTACAACAGCAAGTAGGATGAGTTGGTCTAAACAAAACCTTTTTGTTTTACTCCAGTTAGGGTAATTTGAATCATTTTTATGACTTATTATTTAATGCAGACTTCTCTGTTAAGTATCTGTACCACCTATCATTGTCTATACAATTGGGCAGAATAACAATGACTGTATTTTAATCTGCTCCTGGGTGTTTTCAGAATTCACATAAGCAGATGCAGTCTACAGTATTAGGCCTGAATTCACAGAATCACACAACAGCCTGGGTTGGAAGGGCTCCTTTATGTTAAGATCTTTCCTGATATTGCACCCTGCATGTGGTATTGTGAGAGTTTGGCTGTAAATTACTGATAAAAATGAGATTTTATAGTAATGGGTAGCAAACTACTGTCATGTGAGACAGTTTGGTTTACCAGGAGTGACTACAATTTCACATTCAAAGGGTTTGACTTTACCCCTTCCAGAACTGATATTTGAATCGCAAAGTTTTTAACTTCGGAGTTGAACTTTCACTTAGAACACGCCATACCTGGGTTCCACATGTGTTATGTATAATCCCTTTACTTTGTTTAAATCTGCTCTAAGTTTGAGGCTTTTCAGAAGCAGATAAAAATCTATCGAGTTCTGCATGGATTTAGTTTCCATATCTCAGGCAAATTCTCTGTATTTATTATTGCTGCTGAGCTATATTGCTGTGGGAGTTTTAGAAAACCACTGGAAGAGTCAACTGAACTAATCAACATATTTCTTTGCAGTTAGAACTGATGTATGTGATAATTCAAAGTTTACTATCCACATTAGAAAGTAAAACATTTTTCAGTTTGTACATAGAAATGTTCTTTCTTGCGTGAGTCATTTGAGAGTTTAGTTAAAATAATGCAAAATCAATTCTATGAAGGGAAATAAGATTATCCTTTCAAAAAAACAGCTGGAGGAAAGGCTCTACACTAAAGGGTCATCTGTTATTTGATGACAGATCTAACAACATTTTAAAGTTCTTGGGTTTGGGTTTTTTTTAGCGATCTTCCGAGACTCTTGGTATTTTTCCTATAACTGAATCAATTTCTGCATAGAGAGTAAGAGTTAGAGTCTGAAAGGTGGAACTGCTGGGAATTTCGATAAGCAAAGCACACGTGAAGGCCTAGAGCTGCTGAGTCTTTAAGCAGAAAAAAAATACACAGCCAGCCACAAACTGGAGCTGATGAGAAACAGCAAAAAGATTATGAAAATTATAACCTCAAGTGTCTTATGCCATTTAGAATTAATCTTACTTGAACCACCTGGTGCCCTTTCAGCTGAACTAGAACCCTGGCCAAATTTCAAACCCATATCCTACCTTACAGGTTTGCTTAAGTCTATAACCAAAGACTAAACCTGTAGCACACCTGTAACTTTTAACAGATCCCACTGTGGCTTTTTTCTGTTAACAGAAGGAGATCCTGGCACTGCACCATGGCCGTGTTCTTTCATTGATTGAGGGGGGCTCTATGGAGGTACTTTGAAAATTTGACTTCAGTTGGAAAGGCCAGGAATTCTCACTCATTTTTTCCAAGTTTGGCCAAATTATTTTCCAGGGTGGAGAAAACAGTATATTTTATTGTAGCGAGGAGTGGTAGTATTCCCTGGATTAATACCTTTGCTTCCTTTATGGAATAAGTCTAGCAGAGCTGCAGTGAAGTCTCCTGATGGTTCATATCCAGGAAGGAGCCTCCCTCTAGCTGAGTCCAGGGGAGCTGCAGTAGCCTCTCGTCTGCTGGAGACAAGATGCCAATGAACACATTTTAAGGGGTTTTTTTTAAGCTTTGTAATGTTCTCATAAGTTCACACAGAATGAATGAACATGTAATCCTGACTGGAGTTGATCTCATTCAGCTGAAGGGGCGTAACCTGCAGCTCTCGTTATTTCCAGCTTTGGAAATTCAGAACATCCATTTTGCAGTCAAAACCAGAGGATACCTCTTGGAATGATCCTTGCTTGGGCTGTTGGCTGCACTGTGGGCACTGCTCTTCCACTCCTCTGTGCATCTGCACTTGTGGGGTCACTGCAAGGGCCCTGCGATGCTGCAAACCAGCTCAGGCTTTGGTGTGATGTTTCATGGGATCCTGAGCTGTGGTTGATGGTGAATTACGTGCAGGGAGAAGCACAAGTTCGGTCTCCATGGCGTGTGCTGGACAGTGCCAGCCCAGACCACAGCGTGCAGCAGCTCACGGGTGATGGTCACTGTCCGGGGTTTGGTCAGGGTGCGTGTCTGCAAAATAACAGGGAAATCTCCTGCTCTGCTCTAACGTGCTGAATCAATGGTGGCTATTGAACTTTCACTGAATATTAACTTCTCCTGCACTTGGCAAACATACTTAGCAAAAGGTGATCATGCCAGCCCGAGCTATTGATCGCAATGTCGATCTGCTACTGCTCACCACTGCCGGTTCTTCCTACAGGGAATGCCAGGTGAATGCCCTGATATGCTTTTCAATGTCATGGTGATGGGGACTTGTGAACTGTTCCTTGTCTGATGTCAGGTGGCTCAGTTTGCCTTTTGAGATAAAGCCATCTTTTTCCTGCTCTGGAGGTAATTGTTAGCAGCTTACTATTGAATCTGGTTTATGCCCTGTGGTTTTTTTTCTTGTTTGAACTATACTACAATGCCGATTAGATTAAAGGTCAAGTTCAGCAGTCTCTTTCCATAAACTCCACAGTAAGCCTTTCTGATATCAAAGGGATTGTTTGGATGGAGCTAGTGGGAGATTTGGCTCCTGTACTCTTGCTCAAGGGAAGTCAAAAGGTCAAAGTCCATCTAAAGATCCATGTTATCATCAGAAATGCAAATAAAGGAGATGGGAGTCACGAGGCTGGATGAAGGATGATGGCTCAGCATCTTGGGCACTCCCAGATGATGCCATGTGGAAATCCAGAAGGGAACCTTCAGGCATTGCATCCAGGGATATCATAAATTAGTTAATTCAGTGGACTCTTTGCAGTGAGTGGGACCACAGCAACAGGAAGTTTTATTGAGATATTTCTTGTTCTCCAGGCTGGAGAGGGCAGGTGTTTGTACCCAAATCCTATGTTTGTACCCAAATCCTGTGTTTGTACCCAAATTTGCTATGCAAATCATGCACTCTTTCCCCTGAAGTGGTTCCTTTGACTGCAGTCCACTCATTTATATTTTAGCACCACTGAGCATCCAATGTGCCATTTCATGGCATTTTTGTGTTGAAGAGTATTAACTCTGCAATATCAGAGGTAAAATTAATTAATTAATTAGACTTTACCTACATAATACAATAATAGTAGGCACCACATACTCCCTGATTATTTGTGTTCTCAGAGAAGCTGTGGCTTGCAATGAGCAGATCTGCATTTGAAGAAGTTTGCAGAGGTTTATTTTTAAATGGCAGGGCACTTCAGCATTCTAATTTGCATTGCTCTGCTTTCCTGTGACGAGAACTTCGAGGAGCAGTGAAGCAACCTTTGAAAGCTGGTTCACTCGGACAGCTGGCAATAAAACGCTGTGTCAGTAAGCATTATAGACCTGATAAGAGTGTGTGACTTGAGCTATATGCAAAAGTGAAACGGACCCGCGTTCCTACTGATCGTGATGTGCAAGGTCAGTGCAAACTACCGAAATATTGGATTGCAAATGCACTCCTGGCAGTAAAAGTCCAGACTCAGTACAGCTTGGTCATTATAGGAAAGCACAGAGCTGTGCAATAAAACCAACACTGTGTTTGAAATTAGTTCCTAAGAAAGGGTTGTAAAATCCGAAGGAAGTTTAAAAGTGGGGTTTTTTCATTAATGTCTTTTTCTTAGTGTTCTCTAATTCTCATTCCTGTGCCTTTTTAATGGTGCACTTCACCTCAGCAACAGTCAGAGCTGAGGAAGGGAGTCTAGCTGAAGCCCAAAAGATCAATGAAAGGGAGGGAGAGGCAATTCCCTTTTCTTTTGTGTGTGTATTGGTGTCTTTTTTCAATACTAGTGATGAATGTGAAAGCAATGAAGACTGAGAAGATAAAAAGCTGGGATTTGAGAGAAAGAGCAACTTCCCACAAGGACATCAAACACGCACAAATGTACTGTCAGGGAAACTGCTGGAAGCAAAGAATGGAGTAGAAGTAAATTAAAAAATCTCCCTCTTTGTTTTTGTTTTGGTGAAGATGCAGCATGGTAAAAGTAGGACAGTGGACTTAGAATTGGAAAAAGTAAATAAAAGCCAGCCAGGGGCTACATCCTGTCCATAAATTTCATGTGTTCTCAGAGCCATTTTTAAGTGCTTTTAACTCCAGTAAAACAATGGCCCAAAGGACTGAAGACTTTTCCACATTAGTGGAAACTTCAGTGCAGTTAAAAGAGCTTTGGAATGAAGCTCTTACTGAATGACTCATCATATTTGATCATTTCATTAGACTCCAAGAGGAAGCAAAAACAGTGAGTCTGTTTGCGCTCTCACCTACAAAAGACCATGGCCTTGTTATGCTTCAATGGACAACCTCAAACTGATTTCTGCTCTCAGTTATCTGAACGAAAGGCACTGGCATTGCTGCTGTTCCTCTAGGTCCTGGATGCTTGCTTTCCAACTGGCTGCTCAGAATGGAAAACATGATTAGTAGTGACTAATGATAGAGAGCTGAAGAGATTGCAACTAAAAACAAGAAAGAGTGACAGGTCTAGCCATGCTTGGGACACACAGCAGCAGAGCTCCATCGATTTAGGAGCAAATGGCCCAGGGTGGAATTCGTTCTTTTTTTATTCCACAATGTTACTTGTCAAAAGAACATAAAGAAAGGGAATAAAGCAGAGGATAACCAAATAAACTTAATTCCCAACCGTCTTTAGGCACAGTTGCCCCTGTGATCCTTGTGCACTAATGTTAACTGTTTTCCATGTGCCTGCAGGCATTTTACCTCTCTCATTTGCTCTTTAAGAATGAGAATTTGAGTTGACTTTGCTGAGAGATGGACTCCCAGCTCCAGGAAGGAGGGTTGATGTTCTCCCAGCCCAAAGGTTAAGGCTCTAATCCATCCTCTGGAGCTAAACCAGGGAAGTGCTAAAACTTTCCCACCCCTTACAGAACAGAATTGTTGTCAGGATATTTTGAAATGAACAAAGGTTATAGTTGAAAGTTTCCATTCACACATCTTCCCTATTGGCTTGGTTGCTACCATTGTTCTGATTTTGAAATCACAAAGATTCTGTAAAATCATTTCATTTGTCATGACACTGAGTTACTGCTATTCATAGCTTGGGGAAACACCTCCTCCTCCTCCTCTTTGGCATAGTTGCAGCAATTTCTGAACTTGGACTCACTGTCAATCCTTCATCAAGATCCATCCAGGGTGCTAAAAGTACCTCCTCTAGCAGCAAAGGGCAAACATCAATTTGTGAGTACATAAAAGTTCCCCTTGGGATCCCTATGTCTGTTACTTTGAAAACCAGATTCAACTGAGGTCAATTGAATGAAATTACAGAAGAAATTACTTTCTTCTTACATAATCTGTTTTTCTGAACACCTCTGGACTACACCTTTATGTAGGAGCTTTTCTTTCTTGTTCATCTGTTTGGGTTTTCTTTCTGTTGTGCCGTAGCACAAAGGATACCAAGAAAGCTCTTGATTCGTTAAACTGAATCAAAATCAAGTGTGGTTTGGCCACGTTCATTTTAGGTCTCCATCATCATAATGGGCCTGGCCTTTTCACTCAGCTAAATTGCTCTGTGGTTTGAGCGGCGAGGAAAGAGCCCTGATGTGTTTGCACTGTCAAACTTTTCAACACCATCCTGTGCATTTCTCATAGGAGCACACTTGGAAAGGCAAATCCCTTGTTGCTACGTGGATAGATTTTAGGCAATTTCTTTTCCAAGAGCAGGCACCTTAACAGAGCGGGGGCTGAAGTTTTTTGTCTTCTTGAAGAACCGAGTGCAGCTTCAAAATATAATTTTATTGAATTATTTAATGTAACCCTGTACAGCTGTTGGTTGTTTATTCGAAAAGATAGAACTATGTAGTACAAGTCAAAATGTGCAAAGTTGAGCTAAAATATGCCTTGCAGCTCTAAAGCTTCTTGTCTCAAGGCTATCTTCAAGAAAAAGCCATAAAATTCAATGTTTTCAAATTCAATTTTTACTGATTATTGATCTTATGGATTTTCCAGCCTGATAATTACTGAAATCAGTGTGCTTACCAAGTTCTTACAGCCTACTTAATCCACAGGAAACATTAGCAGTTTTTTAATTAGCTGGACTGAAATTTTAAGGCCATTTTCTATCCTGTGGAATAAAACTTGTGAGCTTAACCGCATTAGTCAGTCATTGATGTTTATGGGATTTCAAACACATCTTTGTGCCCAAACTCCTGGGTCTGGGAAGAGAAGTGAAATCCACAGTGGGGCTGCAAAGGAGTATCAAAACTGCTGCATTGAGAAGGCAGCAGTAGGAGATAATGATCTATCAAGTAGTCTAATTAGTAGCTCAGCAGTCCCCAGATCCCACAGCTTTGTGAATCAACCCCAAAACCACAGTTTGGCAACAGACTTGCTCCTAAGAAGACAAAATTTTCGTTGCACTTCTTCCATGCACCCATCCTGCCTTTTGATAGGTTTATTAGAAGATGGAATGTAATTCTAAACAGGAAAAGGAGGGTTAAAGTTTTGGAAAATAGGTTGAGTTCTACTCTGCATTTCTGACAAAGAAAAATTAGACCTTAATTTCTCTCGGATTTTAGTGGGGGGCTTTGCTAGCTGGGGAACAGGCTGACACAGAATCAGCCTTGAGTCTCTGTGTAAAATTGCCTTTTAGGCATGATTCATCACTGCTTTTTTTTAAGATGTATTTTAAATACTCTGAGGTTTAGTCAAAATAATGGAAAATTTGAATATATGTGTCCTTATTGGTCCAAGAACAAAAAATTTTAATCTAAGACAGTACAGATAACATGATATTTTTATTGAAACAAGAATCATTAATTTAATCTTTATATAGTAATACATCCAGAAACGGAACTTCTGGGCCCTCAAGCTTGAACTTCATAAAATATTCTTGTTCCAATAAGAAGTATCACATTATCTACCTTGTCTATTTAAATGCGTGTTTAAAATGATGGATTAGAGGCTATTTTGGGTGCATTTTTACTGTGTTATTATCTTGAGTCTCACTTAACTTACGCAACTGTTTTCAAATTATAAACATGTTCTCTTTATATACAAAACTCAATCATGATCTCTTTTTTTCTCTATGCTTTAGTCACACTTTCGAAAGAAGTATAGTTTACACAGTCCCAGAGTGTTGTATCAGTGTATCCTTGATTTATTTTTATTTTATTTTACTTTGTTTTTGTCAGCAAGAGAAAATACTTTCAAGAAAAGAGGACAGCTTTTAATGAATTTTTTGCAGAAAAACTGGGTAAATGAGCCCCCATAAAGTAATTATTTTTGGAAGTGTGATACCTGTGGAGTCACTACGGTCATTTCGGGGTAGAGGAAATACTGTGTTAGCAATCTCTGCTGCTATCAAACACCACATGATGGATAACATTTGCGGATCCCAATCCTTTAATTGCAATCTTTTTCTTGTTTGCCTCACTCGTTAGTTGGATCTCTTGAAATACATACCAATAACTCCAGCCCATGCAGCTTACTGTGGCTGTGCATGACCTACAAGCCTGGGCCACATCAAATAGCAGCTTAGGAAAGGACAGGGGCAGGAGATAACCCGGAGTGACTGTGGCAGGAGGGAATCCCTGCCTAGCACCCTGATGCTTTTACACGGTAGCATTCCCAGGGATCAGGTCTTGAACGGCACTTAAGTGCTTAAACGCAATTCCAGTCCTGTCTTTCATCCACACTGACATAAGAGAACAGTACTGCCTGCTGCACATAAAAATAGCAGGTTCTGTCCCTGAAGACCTGTCAGAGAAACCTTTGATGTGCAGATCGACACCTAATTTTACCATTTGTGAAAGAGAGTTACCAAAAGTGAAAGAGAGAACTTGTTCGGCTGCACCAGTTTGGGTTCAGAGAGAGCTGAACAAAGCATGCAAACCATCTGCTCTGCACCAACAAGGAAACCCTAATCAGAACCACCTTTGTGATTTTTCCCAAGGTTTCACCGGGGGAGTATTTTGGAACTGAAGCACCACGGGATGAGGGCTGTCCCAGAGATGTGCTGCAGCAGAGCATCTCCGCCGCCAAGCTTGGCCACGCTGTGGGCTGTGGCCTCTGGCTCTGAGCCCTCTGGGAAAAGAGAGCTTGCGATGGGCTTTCGTCACTTGGTGACCACAAAAGACATGAGCCTGCTGAGGGAGTGACAGAGGGCTGCAAGATTCGCTGATGCCTTTATAAGGTGCTTTGGTTTTCCATCGGAGGTTCTCAGAGAAGTCTGAAGTGTCCTCTGGAAAATACCGATGGGTTTCAGGAGCTGGTTTCCTGATGGAGAAATGAAAAATTATGAAGTCTGAGTATACGCTGTGTTGACTAGCTGCTGACAGGTGGTTAGAGAAAGACAATATGCAGATGGATTTTCTGCCTTTCCCCACTTATCCCCAAATTTCAGTGAAAACAGTGGCCCACTCTCTGGAAGCACCACTTCTCCAAGAGCCTTGTATGCCTGGAGAGGTTCAGCACTGCGCACTCCTTTGCTTCTTGATAATGGACTCCTGAATTTTGGGGTGTTTTTAGTTTTTAAAAATGCTTAAAAGGTATGCAAATGGTTGAATAGCAAGAGATGTGTACATAACAGTACTTTCTGGTAAATTCTGAAGTAGAAATTAGTGCTTGACACCTTCAGGAGGTGCTTTGACTTTGTGGCATATCACAGGGTAAGCTCTGTAGCTTATTTGCACATATCCTGTGCAGCAGCCAGTGGAAAGCAAAGAACAACTGAAACTGTCAGAAGGACAGGAAGCCAGCAGCAAAGATGAAACTACAGGAAAAAAAATTTCAGAACAATTCTAATGTTGCCATATATGCAATAGATCTGTTAAGGACTATATGAGAGCTTGAAGTGGAGCTTGGGCAAAGCCAGAAGGAATCAGAGAGCAGCTCTGGCTCAGGTGGGATGTCAGCGATCAGCTCCAGCATTCCTGTTCAGCTGTCAGATGCTCCTGCTGGAGGAGAGGGAGCTCGGAGCAGTGAGCACGAAGCCAAGCCTGGGAGGTGTAAGGAAAAACAGCCACAGAGGTGCTAGGCTTGTGGTTATCCTCCATACTGCTCACTTTTGGGCTCAGATGAGGAGCCTTTGGGGGGAGCAGACCCTGCAGCTGCACTTCTGTTTGGCCATCTGAACGTGCACATCTTCTGTGAGGCCGGGGAAGGGAGCCTGTCTGCAGAACAAACCACTCCCACCTACATTTATTCTGGCTCCTTTCAGTTATCCGTTCCTAGATAAATTCTATCAAACGTGGTGCCAAAACTGCAAGGTGCTGGTCAATGTTTGAAAGGCTGCCTGAATGACTCACATCATTTCTCAGGTTACTGATAAAACAAGGGGGAAATTTTTTAAAAGCCTGGTGGGATTGAAAGCTCTTGGCAAGGCTGAAGTGTCATTTTGTGGGCACAATTACTTCTGGCTGGGGTGGTCCTGTGAAACACAAGGCTGGACTCATGATGGAAGTGTCTTGGGTTGAATTAAAGAGATTTTGGTTGATGAACAAAGTCCTGCCTGTGACATGAATGAAGAACCTGGCCTCAGGCTCCCCTGCTCCTGACTGCGGTAGCTCTTTCCTGTGAATGCGTGCCGTGGAGGACACTAATGTGTCAATTTGCTGGAAAGCAAAACAAAGGAAAAAAGGCTACTCTATTCTTTCAGTAGGTGTGCAAAATTTAGTAGTTGTCAAGGATAAAAAAATGGAGCTCATGGGTCAGAGTTTGTAGCTTGTTGATATAATGAATTATCCCAACAGAAGTCCCAAAGCAGCAAATACTTCAGCCACAGTGCTCAGAAATCCTGTGAGAAAGTTGGCTGTCTAAGGGAATTGGGAATATGACACAAAGTAATGAAGAGTGTGGAAGTGGTGGAACCTAGAAGTGCTCAAAAAGCATGGAGGTGTGGCACCTGGGAACAGGGTTGTATGGTGAACTCGATGATCTTGGAGGTCTTTTCCAACCCAAACGATTCTGTGATTCTCTGATTCTCTGGTACAGGTCAGTGGTTCACATCCAGCCCAGTTCTTTTGGAGCTGGGCTTTCAGTTCTGTCCTGATGGCTCTGGATGTTTGTGAAAGAGGTTTGCTAGTCTGTTTTGCTGTAAATATGTCCAGGGATCAACAATTCTGTAATAAGCAGCATTTTCTACAAAGAAGGCAATGAGAAAATAGACTAATTAAAGTGCTTAATTAAAGCCTCTGCAAGGACAGCTTTGAAAATAATTCATACACTTATCTCTTAAACAGACCCTTCTTGGCTGCAATTGTAATAAAGTGCTGATCTAGGATAGGAAAACTGTCCTTGGGTATTGTTCATTTGTAAGAAATGAACAATAAATGATTGTTAAAAACAACACACATTAAGCTGGCACCTTTCTCAGGCATTGATAGTAACTTAGTAAAGCTGCAGGAAAAATTTATGGTTTCCACTTGGTAAATTTATATGCAAAGAAATTATAAAGGGGACATTCTCCCAGCTGGATTTGTCCAGACTCTCATCGTTTTTCGTTGTTTTGTTTATTGAACATTTCAATATCCTCCTTTGTCTTCATAAATAGGCTGTATAAATTGAAGACAATTATAATCACAGTGGTGTGGTTATGGCAGAGGTGAGTTTCAAAACTGGGAAAGGTTCATTTTGCTTCTCTGCATCATGCTATCACATACTAGAGTACTCCCCCTTTTGTAGCAACCTTTGTCATGTGAAGAGGCACTCGTTTAAATTCTCAGAAAGGGATGATTGAGATCTTAGCTTCAGCACCCCCAATTCCACACTCAAATATGTGCCTTTAGGGTGTCCTGCATCAGTGTGTGTGTGTGTGTTCACAGATATGTTCTCCTTTCCTCCACAGCAGTCAGCCAAGAGAACTCCCTAATAATTCAGACTGAAAGAGGAACGATGAAAATTGATGGTCCAGATGTAGATGAGGAGAGACAAGGAATTTTCTTTCACTCTGCAACCAAGAAAGAAAAGATTGGCTCTTACTTTCATTCAGATCCTTTAAATTCAGCAGGTCACTCATACAATTAAAGGAAAATTAAAATTTAAAAATGCTACCATTTCAGGAAAAACACTCACTGGGCAAAAATTCTGCCATAATTTCACCTCGCATTCTAGCAGATTCGACACAAAGGTTTGTCAGCACAGAAGGTGCCATTGCAGGCGGTGTTCAGACACCATCTCCAGCCGAACAGCAAGAATGGAACCAGAATATCTCTTGGGCAGGAGTGCAGGAAGCAGTGAGGACCATGTCCTGGGGTGAGGCTGTGTGAAGGACCAAAGTGTATGTGTGTAAGTGGAAGGAATGATGAGAGGTCTGTCTTGCCCAGCCAGAGGGTCATTTGAGGCCATTTTTTCTGGGCATTTCAAAAGAAAAAGCCATGCTCGAGAGATTTTTGAAATCTGCTTTGAGGGTGTGTTTAAAAAGAAGGCTGTTTTTGGAACCTAAGCTCAGCTTTAGGAATCCAGAATTAAAGGAATAGAGGTGGAGTGCAGGAAGAAGTTACAGAAACGTTCAGCCCTTGTCCTGGGGTAAGGTTGACTTCGTCAACAGCTTGTTTTCATCACAACTGCTAGTAATTTGAGTCATTTATACAATTAGTTCTTGATATGTGCAAACTTTGGAGGACGAAAAGCATTCCAGGTGGTTCAACTATGTGGTTAACTGCGATTAGCTAATATTTTTTTCCTATGTATGGCCTGGTTAATTTTTCTTTTTTTTTTGCATTAATTACGGATCTCCCCTTAAAATTTACATACAAAACTCCAACAGAGATCACAGGAAGCATTGCACCACATCATTAGCTTTTACAGCAGCAAAAACTCCATTAAAATAGAGGCAATAAAGAAAGGGAACAGCATATTAATAATTTTGATCTGTGCCTCTTGTTTCTATGACTGACCAACAGGACCATGAGAAAATCTTTAACCTTTTTTGCTGCAGTTACAAGACAATTTTAATACTTCTACTGACCTTCATTCGGCTGAATAAATTTCTTTGATCAATGTATTTAAATCCAAGGCATGACTGAAGCAAGGCCTGCTCTTAATGCTGTATTTTCTAGTGCTAAGATGAATGCTGATAGAACAAAAAAAAAAAAAAAAAAAAAAAAAAGAGAAATACAGACGAAACCTGGAAAAATGTATTGCGCATTCCCTGTATGCTTTATATTCCTAATTTTTCCCCAAGGAAAGAAAAGTAAAGTGTACTGGCAAAAAGTGGAATATTTAGCCAATTTATTACAGAGGAGGAAAGCAAAATGCCTTACTGAAAACTAGGACAATTCTACCAAAAGTAGGGCAGCTTACTGCACGTTAAGTACCTTTGGATTATGTGTATTGTATCACGTTTACTTTGCACACAAAATTAGTTCACAGCAGGACTTCTCACATGAGTTAACTGGGGAAGGTTTATCTCACAAGATAAAGCCACAGCATCACATCAAACAGGGTCAGAACACACCCGCCAAGAAAATAATCTGAAGAGCAGCTCCAAATGGCTGAGCTCATGTGAAAAATGAAAATGTCACTGGCGCTTAGGCTGGAGATCAAGTCAGATGGGAAAAACAGAGGAGATCACTGATGCTGGAGCAGGTTACTGAGATTAAAATTCTAGACCTGAGGAGCTAAATTTGTACTTAGAATAACTGTGTACAACCTCTGGCGTTTGTGTGCTTCTAAGGATGAAATCATTCCAGTGCTGGCAAAGGGATGCAACACAATGGAGAATTTTTCTGACAGATTTTTTTCATGATGAGTTAATGGATAAATGACTTTTTGGGGTTCGGGTGGCACTCGGAGAACAGTACTTCCAGGAACAGACATACCTGTGATTTTTTTTAGGAGCTATGCTGAAATATGACCTGACAGTGCAAAAACTATGTGGGAAAGTAAAGGTGAGGGCACATTAGTATGCAGAAACTTAATATAACTTCAGTGCGCTACTCCCCTCCTTCAAAATAAATTTATTTATTTGTAAGCAGGGCCTGTTTGGCCTGTCTGCCTGAAGCAGTGACCTTCCAGTTTTGTTTGTGTACAGCCAAAAGGATGCTTCTGTTGGCAAGAAGGAAGGGACAGTGCTCCTTTACAAGGTTATCTACAGATTTAATTTTAAAGGAGAAATTTCTCTCCATCTGTGTCACAAACAAATGTCAGCATCCAAGGCACAGAAACCTTTTTTTTTTTCCCCCTGGTTTTAAATTTGAAAGGTTTAATTAAATGAGTTCGTAAAGGCAGTGGCTGTGAAGAGAAGTCTCAGCTCATGGAGGTGGAAATCAGTAAGCTCCAAAACAGAATTTACATTTGAGAAGTGGTGCAGCCAGAAATTAGGTTTCCCTTAGAGTTTCTAAGAGATTGAAAAGAAGTGTGGGTGCTCTCTCCCAAATAAATCTGTGTCTGACCCACAAAGTGTCTAGTTGAGATTCAAGTAAAATAGGCAGAGCTTCAAACACCAAACATCATGTTCTAACATCATGTTTCTAAGCCATGAAAGGATTTGCTGTGAGGAGTGCCAATGCTCAGCTCAGTAATAAAAAGTGTAAACTTTAATAACTCTTCAAGGCATGAAGACTGATCCCAGGCTCTCCATTGACAGAAAGACTTGAATAAGATGGCTCAAGGACTGAAAATACTTGTCCACAGATATCTCCAGTGACACTGAAATACGAAATGACACCTTTTGATAATTTCATGTGCACTCAGTGAGAATATATTTGCCCAAGATGTAGGAAAATGGGGTAGACCATATGTGAAATACTGAGACTTCAGAGAGAAGCTAAATCACATTCACGATTCTCAGTTACTGAGCTCAAACTACACCCAACTGCACAAAAAATGTAGAGAACTGAAGTTTGCATTAAAGACAACTCATGGGCAAAGCACATTTAATAGCTCACCTGGAGGGATGATCAAGTGCCCTTAGCAGGACAGAAAAGTGCTGAGGGGATGGATTGATGGCCAAAAGCATCAGCCCAGAGCTTCATGGGCTGCCCTGCTATAAACAGAGCCCAGCTGCTGTCTGCTACCTCTCTGTGCTGAAAGTAGAAAGGCAGGAGAAAAAGTTGGGTGCATTTTGACAAGAATATTGTAACCTTCATGTTCTCTCTTCCATATCAGGAATCATTGAAAGCTGTGAATTTTGACTGGCGTCTCAGGCCAGAAGGACTATTCTTTACATGTTTAGAGTTCCTAGGGTTTACAGAGGAATATGTGACACCCCTCCACTGGTTTAGATGAAATTTGAGGAGCAGTATTACATGTCCTTTGTTTTGATTTTTTTCCCTTTACATTTTTATCTGAGTTCTTCATTTTTCAGTTTTTAATATTACATTATTATTACATTACATATACAGGTACAATGCTAAAGCTTAGAGAGATTCTACTTTGAAAACAGGCCCAATGCTTTGTAATATGAAAATTAATGATGCCCTAGAACTCCTAGCTGAACAAATAAAAAAAATTACATTGAGAAAAGGATTGAGGGAGACCAGGGAAGTGATTGTTTTGTTTTGTTATGTGAACTGTCTTCTAAAAAGTAAAAATTAGAAATTATCACAGGCTTCAAAGAATAAGTGCGAGAGAGAAATATTTGTCATCAATCAGGACTAATCTTCTTCAAGCATTTGAGGAAATATGATCAAGATAAATTCTTTACTCTTCTTCCCACCAGCCTTGTCTATTTATCTGATGGGGAGGTTGCAAGGAGGTTGTCCCAAACAAGGGAGGAGACTTATTGGTCCAAATATTTAAAGTCACAAAAAAAGACAAAGTTAGTTTAAATGCATCTTTCTTCTAGTCCAAATACTATGACTTCTGAGACACTGGAGCAGCTTCATAAGGGTGAAGATCCTAACAACTCCAGGTACATGCTTGTGGTCTCCAAAGTGCTGTGATGACACTGAAAAGACTTCCACAGAACTAAGGTATGATAGATAAAATTGGTGGAGTTTCTTATGTAGATTTTTTTTTTACTCACAATTATCTTTTCTAAAAAGTTTTTATTCTGCAGCTTCTCATTTGAGTAAAACTAAAATTGAAAAATAGTTGTATTATATAATGCTTCTCTGCATCCTTCTGCAAGTGAAAACCTACACTATGCTATTTTTTAAATTTAAATTAACTTGTTCTAACCCTTATCCTGTTACTTTGAAGCTCATTTCTATTCACAGTACTTCACTTGTGCAGTAAGTAACTTCCACTTCTGTGATTTTGCAAACATGAATGCATTCATTATGTCTTGATTAGATACTAGAGGGCCCAGCCACAACTATTTAGTAAGGCAGAATAAACGACTCCATTTCTGTATCTCTGCAATTACATCAGTGCTAATTCACAATTGCTTTGAAATCTTTTCCAATCTGAATTGAGGTTACATAAATTAAAGCTTTTTTAAAAATAAGGAATGTTCTTTCTGGCCAGCCCAAATCTCCCAGTCCACAATGATATAAACTTTCACACATACAATATTTCTTCTGCTGAGCATGATATAAATTATTACTAATCATATTCTCCTCTGAGTGGTTCTTACCTAACTCTATTTACTGCAGTGAGCAGAGATTCAGTTTTAAGGGAAATTAATGGTGTGAGGAAATTAAAGAACCATGGACCACAGCTCTGGTGAAGATTTGGGCTGCAGTTATTGAAATATTCAGAGAAGTAGGTAAATTTCTGCACCCTGAAGTCTCAGGTACATGTAAATAAACAAATGCTTAGAATAGGACACCTCAGACCTCAAGTCAAACAGCATCCCATAATGACTTTGTCAGTTTTGACCTTTGTATTATGAGGCTTCTCAGGGAAAAGAAAGTAGTTCATCACGCATTTGCTGAGCAAAGAAATTCCAGCCATCATTTCAGCAATCTCAGTATCTGTTTAGGCCCTTTTAATTAGGCAGTTAAGTCATGTTTTCGGTACACATTAATTGTGAGGAGCATGACTGAAGCTCTCTCCCCTAACTGAGGAGTTCCTGCAGCACTGAACGGGCACAGCCATTTCTCTGGCACCTCTGGAAATCTTTTTCCCAGCAAGTGCTCCCCACTCTTTCATGAGTGCCCATTCACCTTGCAGTTCTCTCCTTCCGTGTTTTTGGTCTTCAAGGGATTCCTTTCTTCCGTTCATAGGAAAGGTTTGCATATTCTCATCCCTGGCAGTGTCCAAGGCCAGGCTGGATGGGGCTCTGAGAAACCTGGGATGGTGGAAGGTGGCCCTGGCCATGGCAGGGGACTGGAACTAGATGAACTTAAATGTCCCTTTTAACCCAGACTGTTCTATGATTCTATGATATGTGTCTAAGAACAAAAACCTCTGCCAAATATGAAAATTTCAAACAGGTGCAAGGATGTCTGGCTTTTTCTCTGCATAAGAGAGAGGTCCCCAGCAGAGTGAGGAAAGCTCATTATACAGAATAAAAGTGGGATCTGTTGGCAGGAACTACAGTTTGAGTGCCATCAAACACACCTTATTCCCTTTTCTTCCCAGTCTCTTTGCTTTCACATGACTGCTGTTCAGGATTTCACTTTCAAATAAATATTTGGCACTTGTATCCAAAAAGACAAACAAATACACAGAGAAGAATTAGCCTGAGTAAGTGAACACTCCTATTCAAAATTCTGTGGCTAGATGAATGGATAAGTGACAACAGCGATGAATAAATAGTGCCTGGGCCTGCCAAAACCCAGCATTAGAAAGCATAAACAAAGAAGTACAGCAAACAGATGGATTCATTTTAAGTTTTATCCTTTTTCAGTCAAGAGATGCTAATGAGGCAACTTTACCGTGCGCCACGACCCTGACACAGCGTGTGGCAGCACCAGCGAGGGGACGGACTGGCGCAGGCTCCCAGTGCCAGCACGCAGCTGCCTTTCCCCAGGGCCAAGCCAGCACTACCAAAACTACAGAAAAAACCCAGGGTGGATCTTCCTGCTGAATAATGGCTGAAGAGAGCTGCAACAGCCACCCCGGCGATGCCACTCCAGCAATTAGGTACGTGCGAGTATTTGCGCCGGGCTCGTGACAGAAAACAAAAACCCCAGGGATTGATTTCCTGGGGCTGGGGGGAGGAAAGGAGGAGGGCTGTTGCTGAGACGAAGTGAAATCTGGTGAGGTTTTACAGGCATGGGAACTGTTCCATCAGAGCAGCCCTGTTGCCTGTTTGCCTTGAGGATGGCCAAAGCTCGGTGGGTATCGGAGGCAGGTGCAGTCTGTTCGGCAATTGGCACCAATGCCATATGGCAACTTTTTCCTGAGGAAATCAAATCAGCCCTTTATCTGCCTCTCTTGGAATCCAAGGAACAAAGGTTGCTATGAAACCAGTAGCTTATGGGAGTTTCAATTTCAAATTGGTTAAAACTGGTTTTAAATATAAGGAAGTTATGCTTGAAATAAAACTCTGGATTTGAAAATTATGTATATTTGGCAAGCTCTGGTCCAAATACATAAACTATAATAATATGTCTGGACAAAAAGCCAAGAAAAAACATGTCTTTGTCTGCACATATGGATTTGGATACTGTTTCTAGAAGGAAATTATAAGAGAAATATCATCTCCCAATGACAATTGCCTATTCTTAATGTTCTCAGAGGAAATTTCTAGCAGTGGGTCTCAACTTTCCTGTGGTCTCTTCCCCCCCAGAGCTGCTTGCTGCTCTCCCGCAGACTCTCCTCTCTGTCTCCTTCCCTGTACCTTTGACACTGTTTTCTTTTAGAAGGAGAGTTGTTCCCCTGATTTGCCCTACAGCTTTCTCCTTGCATCATTGGCGGCTCAAACACAATTATTTCTATTTTAAAAAACCCATTATACAGCAGTGATATATCCAGCCTGTGCTGCTAACAGATGAAATTGCTTTGCTAGAACTATGTAAAGTCACTTTTCACGCATATTTTCCTTCCAGGCATTGTGAAAACTACTCCTGGTCTTTGATGCTGTTCTGGGAAGCTCACATGTGGCCCAGGTATAATTATGGCCTTCACAGCCAGCACAGCTGGGATCTGTTTTGGGACACCTTGAGCTGGAATGTGTCTCACCTGTGGGAATAAATATTTCATAACTACATGGAAGGTAAAGGACATATATAGCTGTAAGGTTATTTTAAAGAGAAGCCAAGAAAAAGCAAGGCTGTGACTTCTCAGCCAGCAGGGAATTTAAATCATAAAACAAATGTGTTTGAAAACAAAAACCATGGTGTTCCCTGCTTTCTCTTCCACTTTTCATGTCATATAACTCACCTTCAGTACACTCAGTTATCTGACAAGGGTTTTCATAAAGTAAAGTATTCACGTGTATATACACACGCTTATATATATTTGAAGTATAATTTCCCTACAATAACTTTATAGTCCTACATGGAGCTAAATGAAGAATTGACCCTAACCTTTGACTGCACAAGAGCAAGAGGCCTAATGGCTCTTCTGTACTTAGATATGTTTGCTGAAAGGAGTTTAATAACATAATAATGTTGCTGCCTTCCGCTGTTATTTCTTAGGTTATCTATCATCTGGCTGATGGGAGCAAATTCCCAAAAGAGTTCTGGTATTCTAGATCATTTCCTAATCAAATACAGTAATTTTTTATGTAATTTTCCTTGTCCTGCAAGGGAAGGACATGTACATTATTGTTCACTCCATGCAGGTTTTGAAATCAAAATCATATCATAGTCCCATTTCCCATCCTCCCCCATCCTTCATTCCCTTTTGTCCAGTCCCTAGGAGGATGCCATCATTCTTGTGCTTTCTTACCAAGAAAATTGTGCTAGCAAACACATACAGTTTTTTGACCAGCAGTGGGGGTTTTATAGGATTGCAGAAGAGCCATGTACCATATTCCCCACTCCAGCTGCTGAGTTTCCTTGATTGGTGTTATAATTTTGTTGCACTAATCAGCCACAAGATGATAATAATCATGAAAGACGAGCAATTACTAAGTTTTCTAGGATGGTCCAACCACAGGGACTATTCCTAATTTAAAGAAGCTATAACTGCTAGAGTGTATGTATGTATTTTCCTTAAACATTTCTAACTTTAGTTATCAAGTGAAATAATAAATTGTATTCCCTCTTGTTCTCGTGCAGGGACTGTGCCTAAGCCTGGAATTACTGACATCTGTATATCATTTCAGTGGTAAATTACAGCTGGGACATGCTAACCCCAAAGTGTGAGTGAGAGCTATTCCTAAATTATTGGAAACTTCTTGGCAATTTATAGTTGAATTATAATAATTAGCTTAATCTTCATTCTCATTTGATAGTGGTGTAAAATTTGTGCTATTTTCTTAGCACCAGAGTTGATTGTTTAATCAGCAAGAAGAATGGTCTTTCTGGTGAAAATTGGATTTCAACTAAGCCTCATTTTGTGTTAATTGTCTCATTGACAACTTCCTCTCCTTCTCCCCTTCCCCCATATAAACAGAGGAATGATGGAAACCTGGAATTAATATTCCCATGAAGATGATATAATTTCCTGAGTTACTCCAAAATAATCCAAATTTCAAAATTCTTTTAACTACTAATTTGAGGAAAAGGATAATAAATCATACAGATATATTAATGGCTAAAACATATTATCTCATTTTAGATATCCTATGCCCAGTTCTCTAATAATGCATTTTGTGTTTGCCTAACAAGAGACTAAGCATAAGAAATGCAACAGTGAAACTCAGAATTTGTGCTATTTATCTCTGTTGTCAGTAAATAAGATTAGAGTAACTGTTTATACATCTGTTAAAAGCTACTCTCCTTGAAAACAACAATGAATAACATATTTTCATTTGTGAGCTGGTGGGAAAACTATCAAGAAGTTAGAAATTTACTATTTCTCAAAATGGAAGGGTCCTAGCCCTTGTATCCATGCCACGGCTGTCCAAAGAAAAGTAAAATGAAAGCTTTTTTTAGATAAGGGCTTTAAATTTAAAAGGTAATCTAAGATTCATACACAGCAGTGAATTTGGCCTTTGACTGCCATACTTTTTATTGTTCAGCTGGTGTAATAATAATTATGGGATAGCTTTGCTCACCATTGAAAACATGTTTTAATAATTCCATGCTGCTTACCAAGAGGAAGAGGAAATAATTGGGCCATGGGGCAGACGAATGAGACTTTTACTGTCTTCATTACAACTATCAAATTCTTAATTGAGAAACCATAATGAAATGCATAAAAACTTATCCAAATGATCATCCTCCTCAGAGATGCCTGAATCCTGGAAGTTTGGAAAGCTTCTGAGACTTCGCAACGGATGATATTTTGTAAGTGTGAACTGGAATTTGAGGTATAACAGTCAGAAGAAATAGAAATGAGAAGCTATTTTTTAGGAGATGATCCTTGTTTTACCTTCATATACAAAAAGGTACATCATTCTGTATGTGCAAGCACAGAGCTTAGGGACACGGTTCAGTGCTGGACTTGGTGGTTTAAGGTCTATGGTTGCACTTGATGAGCTCAAGGGACTTTTCTCATCTAGAACATTCTCTCTAAATTAAATCTTGCTGAAATTTGGAAATATTTCCAAAAAGTGCTGGCAATTTATACAGACAACAGCTGGCTTTATCTCCAGTGGTTTAAGATTATTTGTATTATATTATATTATATTATATTATATTATATTATATTATATTATATTATATTATATTATATTATATTATATTATATTATATTATACTATATTATACTATATTATACTATATTATATTATATGGAGGTCAAACACATTGTATCTTCTTACGCTACTTATTTTATTGAGTATTTGTTCTATTTTACTAACCTTTAACTGTTTCGAAGTGGTTTTCAATAAGTTATATTGCGAGTGACAGCTTCAAAGAGTCTTTGACTCCTAACTGAAAAATCTGCACCCTTTTTAGAGTAGAAGAAATAATGTTCTAAAAATGGGAAGTATCATTATTATTTCACTAGCTATGTAAATTTGGCTCATAGTTCCTCTTTCCCACTGTTCAGTTCTTTAGTTGAGGGGTTTTTTTTTCTCCCATGATTTCAAATATTTTTTGTAAGCCCCCAATGATATGTAACACTTCAGCATATGTGTCAGTTTAAGGACACTAGTGATGTTGTCTCTGTCCAGAAAAATCAACTTTACATGTGCTTAATTCCCTTATTAATTAAGTATTCATTTATTCTGTACATGCCTGTCCAGAAGACAGAAAATTTAAGTTAATTCAGTAGGCCTGAGAACATTGATGGAGTCTTAGTTTTAGCAGAGATTTCTAGCTACATTATAATTGTAGACATTTTAACTTTCTAAGACTGACCAGAAATAACTCCACTACTTTCCTAGCACTGGTAATTTTTCTGTGCTTACTTTTAGTTTCTCTATTTGTTCACTCTCTGGGAATAATCACAAACACCATAAATGTACATGATTTCTATAATTAAGAGTCCCTCCCTTCTATATCATATGTTTAAATATTAATGGGAAATATTAAAGTTGTTTCAAAATCAACTTCTGGTTGTTTGTAGGAAGATCCCCTAGTGACATATGGAGCTGTTAGGATTGGTGGGCACAGGAAAAGAGTTTAATTAATGGTCTTTGAGGATTTCCCAGAAATTAAATTTTCATAGTGAATATTGAATTTGGATTTCCCCTTATAGAAAACATTATAGGAACTTGAGAACTTAAAATGCATATAAACTGACGTAGAGCTTGATAGATTAGCATGAGAATTCTGTTCTTATTTAGAAGAAAACAGCAATTTAATGTCTTTGTCTTCTTGAAGCAGCAATGGAATTCTAGATCAATGAATATCCTCAAACACTCAGAAACTTTAATGAAAGTTATGCTAATCAATAAGTCAAAAGCACCAATTGTGAACGGAAGTCTTAATAATGTGAAAGATATGGCATAACCAAATCTGACCACAAGTCATACATTCATTCATCCTAAAGGATCTGGGTTTAAAATCAAAAATACGGATGATGCAAGCCATCAGTGTGGTTTGACCTGTTTTGTGGAAGCCTTGCAGTCCTTGCTGCTCCATTTCCAAGGAGGGCCCCGCTTACTCTAACTGAAATTGTGGCTGGAACAAGTTTCTATCCATAATCCATCAAGACAAACACATATACACACGTTTATATATGTGGGTGTATATACCTACACCTATCTCTCCATCTACAGGTACGTCAATATTCTTGTTTATCATTCAGGCATGAGGTTCAGTCAGCCTGCCCATACACCGGAGTGCTGTATCTGCAAGACAGGGAACTAAATATTGAAAGAATATGTTAAAAAATGAATGGCCTATATAAGTTTTGTTTTATGCTAGACTGGATCCGAAAAAATCTGTTTCATATAAAATATTAAGAGGCAAAATGGCAACAGTGGCCATGTGACTGAGTAGCTTATTTTATTTCAAATACCCAGGAGCAGTATCTTTTTCTCCCACTTCTACCCATCCTTTCATTTTCAAAACTGATCCTAAAATAGGTAGTGTCAGTGTTCAAAGTGCTGTAAAGTGAAGATATTTTTATATCTCTGTTTTGCACAAGATCACTTTTATTATTACCTTAACACGAATTTGCACGTGAATATTTTTAGTCATTGATCAAATGTGAAAAATTATTGATGCTACTGTATTCTATTTAAGTGGGAATATATTTCAATTGTTCATGATCAGTGAATGGTAACAGCAGATATTTTAAGCAAACATATATGATTTGCTGCTGTGTCAAACATTTTCAGAATCATAACTCACTTAATTTGAAGGGAAAAAATTAGACACTGGATGAAAATTCCTTCACTTTTATTAATAAATTAAGATTTATAAGTAGTCTGATGAAAACCTGTGCTGGGGATGTATGCTCCAAACATTGTGTTTAGAAACCTTTTCTTCATGAAAAGTGCAGGACAAACAGATGGGTTTGTTCAGTTGTAATTATATTATCTAAAGGTTTTGTCTGAAAAAGAGGAGTTGACTTCATCCCTTCAGCCAATTTATCTTAACTTTGAATATTCCTTTGCAATCAGAGCCCAAGAGCAGAAATGTGTATGCAAGAAGTAACTGTACCTGTGACCACAAACGTAGGATGCAGCAAAATCTTATTTTCCCTTTGTGCTACTGCAGTCTGGCATAATAAAGAAACTCAGAAATATTTCATGACATGCTGTGATGTAAGAACTATTTTTATATCCTGAATGGATTTTACTGGCTTTGGAGGAAAAGTGCTCCTTCTCTATCTCTTGTGTACACAAAAATTCTGAATGTTACCAGAATGAGATAGGAATTCTTCTGAATATTTAATGAGGATGTGTTACTGACAACTCAAAAAAAAAGCAAAAGAGGCTACACAGGACAATTTTACCATCTTTCCATATCCTGTTCAGTATTTCAACTTGAAAAAGAACTTGCTCTCTAAATGTTTTTAGAGCCTTTCTGGTTTTAAAGTGGGCTGAACATGGCTCTGTTAATGTTGGCATTAAACACATAGCTGGGTTTTTCATGGGATTTTTAATTGTTTTGGTTTTGTTTGGGGGTTTTGTTTTGTTTGGGTTCTTTTAATGTTGAAAGGCAAGTTTCAGTCTGGCAGTAAATTCCAGCTTGGTGGTTAAGTGAGGGTGAGTTCTTCCACCGTTCAAGACAGAGTTTGTTGGGGTTTTTTTTAGTTTGGTTCATGGTTGTTGTTGCTTTGGTTGGTTGGGTTTGGGTTTGTTGAGGGTTTTTGTTATTTCTCGTGGGTTTTTTGGTTGTTTGGGGTTTGTTGTTTTTTCCTTTTTCTTTGGTAGCGATGCTTCCATATTTTCTGAATGTAGAGCTGCTTTGTAGCTTGGATCTCTATCTGTTCATTTTTGTTTTAACAGAGTTTCCTTTTTTTCTTTTGCATTTGAAAGAAAGTAAAGACCCCAGATGCCATCACTGTTGATACAGATCTCCAGGAATATCTCTATTTCACTCTCAGATGCGATGGTATCTCAGAAGCACTGGCTGGGAACCTCTGTCCTCATCATGAAATGTGCTTGAAATGCACATGCAAATGTACATGAAATGTACATGAAATCTTCGTGTACTTGCATTATGGTTATGGAAAGGTGAAATTTGTGAAGTAGTGGATTCCCAGCCTTCTGACAGTATATGCCATCAGGTGAATTTTTTTTTTTTTCCTTTAGGGGACTTTTGTTTGTTTGTTTTCACCTCTTTTTTCACTTCCTGAGTCTTCAACTAAAGTTGATGAACCACTGTAAATACCACTTTGTGTTTTAAGGCACTAAGCCAGACAAATAATTTTAACAAAACGAACCAAGCCTGTCGCAAAGAAAACAAGGAAATAGGGGAGGGAGAGGGGGGAAAAAAAAATTCTGCACTTTCCCTGATCCTGACATCGGCAACAGATGTGCTGTTGAAGCACCATAAAGCATTCTCCAAGTTAGAACTCATTCTCTTTTTAATTAAAAATCTTTGACCCCATGTTTTTCCTACAAAGATAATCTTCTTTTGCCTTTATATTTCCAAAGTTTGTGCTCTGAAAAACAGTGAAGCATAAATTATATGCAAAGAAAGCCTGACTGCAGAGCCATCTTTGAAAGAAGTTAATGTTTCTGGATGTTTAAGAAGACAAACAAGTGTTTTTCATGAAGCAAGGCAGCAGTATCTATCTCATGAAAGGTAATGAGACTTAGATGGCATCCTAGACATTTGTACATCTTCTTGGCTGAATCTGCTTCTAAAAAGTTAATAGTGAGAGGATTTTTCCTGCCCTTAGAGCCCCTCTGGAGACAAGCACCACTTTTACCTTTGATTGCAGAATCTGCACTGCCATCACTGCCGTGCGCTCTGCCCCATTGCGGTTCTGTCTCACACCATTTATTAGCCAAAATAACATGGGCCGCGTCAGGCGGGGAGGGGAAGGAGAGGGGAACGATTTGACATGCAAATTGTGGTTTCTGTTGAGCAAGCTCAGCATTATAGGGTTTTAAAGGGCCATTTAGAGCCAGGGCCCGAGCCAGAGTCCCCAAAGGAACAGTCTCCCCTTCACCGAGCTGGCGGGAGGATTCACAGGAGGTCATCCCCCAGGGTAAAGGGATCCTTGGAGAGTCTCTCCTGCCAGGTCTCCAGTGAGATGCACCCTCTCTTCCCATGCCCTGGGATGCTTCCAAGCTGCAGGAGGCTCCGCACACCCCTTGGTCCCACCCGCCGTGGGACCGTGGCTGTGTGACAGCAGCCGCGTACAGTACCGTGCTGTGTCCGTGTTTGATGAGTGTTCCAAATCCGGGTCGAACAATATTTGCTCGGGCATGGAGAAAGTCTGGGAATTTGATCTTGGCACGCGCTTGGAGCCAAAAATACAGAGCAGCAAATGGGCATATGAAAGACCTGGCTGAAATTCACCCCTGTTATCCCAAATGTCACTCTGAACGTTCTCAGAGACTTGCAGGCTCCCAGTGGGCTCCGTTGTGCCAGTGCTATCTGAATGCAATGAGCTGGACCTGTCAGAAACAAGCCCCAGCCAGCAGATTAATTTTTTAAAGCTTTACAAATGAGATCCTTTAAAAGATCTTTGTAATATAGATTTTTGTGATTTAAACTTTGAATTATCACCTACCGCACTGTCTATCTCACAGTTTGTTTCTCGGTAAACACACTTGCAAGCATGCTTAGGAATGTAATCCAATTGCTGTCACTGGAGGGGTACTTTATTGTCACTCAGGAAAACACATTCACAATTGGGAAACGATGTCTGATGTCTCAGTGCTCTAGCAAAGTCTCCTCAGTTGTTCTGCAAAATAATACAACAAAGGTATCCAGAGGATGGGTGGAAAATTACATTTTGTTTGTTCAAGGAAGAAATTGCACTTAGGCTAGCCCTCAGTCCACAGTTATCTCTTCGAAGTTTTCCTTTGTACATTACACTCAAAATAAAGGAAATGATATATGAGAGCAGATGCCAAATTCAGCTCTTTAAACCATACCTAGAGTAAATAGTTTATAACTTCCTGATCCATCACTGCTGCATGTTTCAAGATTTGCAGGTAACTTCATTTTTGAGACTGAAATGCCTTTTTTAAAAATATTTTTTTAATCAATTGTGTTTAGATCAGTATCTGCTGTCTATGAAACTTGTTTGGATTAAGACTGCATTATGAATTTGAAATGGCCCAGATTCATTTAAGAGGTTGTTTTAAAATATCTCTGATAGACTTGGGCAATTTATGATTATATTTCAGAGCCAGCTGCTGACTACAGAGTGAAATCAAAACCACCTCACAATTCAAAGTTTTGTTTGGCTTAAGGTTTAAATTCAGTTCACAGAAAGGAAGGGCTGAACTCTCCACCCCAAAATTTTCTCATCTCTTTTGCAGCTGTAGAATACTGGAGTGCAATTATTATTACAAATCTAACCAAAAACATTGCTTTTCTCCTACACAGGGCCATGTTTTCACTAATAAGTCCTTCCGTAATTATTGTGGTGGTGCTGTATTGCTAAAATACTCTCTTCAAATATGAATGACATTACAAGAAGTTCTCCGGGAGGAATATGGAATTATGCTTCAATCACAAAGAGATGGCAGTTTAAAGAAACTAAATGCAGTTACATGAAAAAAAGGGAACTGAAATGCCTGGGATTTGTTCCAGTGTATGTCCAGACTCTCTTTATGTCATCAGTCTTTGTTGAGCAACTTCACAGTTGTTTCACATTCCCAAAGAGCAACCTAAACTTGATTCAGTGTATAGCTGTGTAGAGCAGATTTCATTTTAAAAATGTGTCTAATTTAGTCTTTGACTCAAACAAATTGCAGCCTGGTTTTATTTTCTTATTAATGAAGAGATAAACCATTATTTTCCCATGATATATATAATTTTCACTTTCAAAAAATACAGTCTGTATGAAAGATTTCACAAGCTCCAGCAGCACTGATGTAGCCTTGTCTTGCATCAGCACAGTCATGTCCAAAAAGTATGAAAGTTTAAGATGTGCTTTTTTTCCCTTTTATATTCTTAATATAATTTTTATTTGTTAAATCTGAGAGGCAAAATCCAGGTGTCTCTTTTAGATTGTTGATGTACAGGTTCTTGACAAATGTCCTTGCTATATTTTAGCTAATACAAATAATCGTGATTAGCTAGAGGAAATAAGAAGCAAAAAGGAATGCTTATGTTTTAATTATATTAATAAACACATTGTGAATAAACTCTTTTAATTTAATTTAATTCTAAAAATTTTTTTTTTTTCCTGATTTGTATTTCAGACCTATGGAATAGATCCGTGGCCAGTGCTCAGACTGGGTACTTGCTCTGGATGCTGAAGCCACAGAGAAAAGAAACTGCCTGAAATGTCATCATGTACCTGCATTATGGTTATGGAAAGGTAGGGAAATTTGCTGCATTGCCCTTGTGTGAAACTTATGTGGATTTTATGTACCTTACCCCAGCACTGTGTTAAATCTGGTTGGCTGTAAAATACAGCTCTGGATTTATTTTCTCTTGTATGTGGGTTTGAAAACGTACTGAAGTTGTTGAATAGACCTAATTTCATCCAGATTTAACTTAAAATGGCAATCATTAAATGCTGCTGTGAATGAGATTTATACAGCAGTGATAAACTTACAGTCCCCCCACAGACTGAAGGTTCTTAACACACTTACAAACGGTAAAGGGAAAATTAGAAATGAAAGCGTAAAGCTACAAAAAATATCATAGCATGCAGTTATTAGTTATTCAGCATTTAACTGCCTTGCAAGAGTTTTAAAAACAAGCAAACCATCAGACATTGACTATAGTTTTATCAGAAAATTACATTACTATCAAAAGAATATCTAACATGAAAAAGGAAAACCCACTTATTCTCCACTAGCAATATGAAAATATTAATGTTATTTAATAGAAAGAGAAATTAACTGGATCACTGGAGTACTTTACAAGGAATAGACCATGCTCCATCCATGTGAAGGCCTCCAAACATTGGTGGGCATACCAGTGTCTTATCTAGTGACTTCATTTTGCACTGTATTTATGACTGAGGAATAGTTCTTAACTTGAAGCACCAGTTCTCCTGCTTCAGTCCCTGTTTGTACCTTCCCTCTGAGGCAACCACTCATTCTAAACTGATCCCTTTTGTCTCTCTGCAGCTAAAATTGCCCCATGTGATGATGGATTTCTTCCTTCTCTGTTTCACCTCTGCAGATCAAGTACTCCAAAAGCCATTCCTGAAGCTGTAGGGTGAGTGGGGATGGTTTGACTCAAAACCTCAGTTGGGCATGAAGGTTCAATTAGCCAGCAATGAAGTGAAATGTGGCTGGAGCCTCTGCTGATGTTGTTCTAAAATCGAGAAAATTTATACAGAATTTGAGAAGAATTATTAAAAGCAAAAAAAAGCCCCAAACCCATTACTCTCTTAGGATGAGACATTACTAATTAGAAGAGGTGCAAGTAAATTTAAAAAATATCGTGGAAGAGTCAAAGGAAGTCAAACATTTTTTGAAACTTGTCAAGTCTACCTTGGGTTCACTTGATTCTGGGTTCTTTTCAGACAGCACTGAGTATTTTTAGAAACTTCCAAAATTAATAGGAATCTTTAAATAATGCAACAGCCTAAATCCTAAATTTGGGGCTGTCATTTCACATTTGTTTTAGTTACACAATGAAATCTGTAGGCTGCAAAAGAAGATCACGCTGTGCTCTGGGTTGTAGGCATTCCTCCTGATGGCTGGGTAAGCTTGGGATAAACATGGCACTGCTGCTGCCTGCTTCCTGTGGCTGTCACCTCTGCCCCTCCAGAAAGACTGGGTGTCACTTCTGCCCATTCAGAAAGATTGGGTGTCACTTCTGCCCCTCCAGAAACATTGGGTGTCACTTCTGCCCATTCAGAAAGATTGGACGTCACTTCTGCCCCTCCAGAAAGATTAGGTGTCACTTCTGCCCCTCCAGAAAGATTGGATGTCACTTCTGCCCCTCCAGAAAGATTAGGTGTCACTTCTGCCCCTCCAGAAAGATTGGGTGTCACTTCTGCCCCTCCAGAAAGATTGGGTGTCACTTCTGCCCCTCCAGAAAGATTGGATGTCACTTCTGCCCTTCCAGAAACATTGGGTGTCACTTCTGCCCCTCTGGGCTGCTACAGAGCCACAGGCACATCCCAACTCCCACGTTCGGTCACGACACGAGAACAACAGATCTGCTGCACAGAGCCACCAGGTAGGAGAGAGAACCTGGTACACATCTAATGAGTTGCTCACATGTGTGTTCAGAAATGGAGAATCACCTAAATCCTGAGCTCTTAAGACCCAGCTAACAGTGAGGTGAAATTGCCTGCCCGCAACGCTCTGGTACGTAAAACAGAAACGGAGGGCAAACTGAGCAAGGTCATTTATTTGTGTCTGATCAAGAGCTTCCACAGAGGTGATAAATTTAAAATAAAGTAACCTTAAGGAAAGACATCTAAGTTATTTACAGATTTTTTAGTAAGGCGAGACTATCCCCTAAAATGATTTCAGAAATGGTCAAGCAGTGTCAATTAATGAAGCCTGATCCTGAGGGAAAGGACTTCAATCTATGGTGGTTATTTGCTGTTGTCTTATTTCACACAAACTTTCTCCTAATCGGTCATTCAGGCTCTTTTTGGTTCTTAATCCTGAAGCAATGAACTGCTGTTCGTTGGTCTTTGCCAGCTTTTTGAAATGGGCTTTTTTTTAATTGAAGAAAACAACGAAGACCTCTCCAAAAACATTAGCCCACCACAGTTATTAACAGCAATGGTTGGTACCCCTTTATTAATTTGGCTGAAATAAGCCTATAGACAATGCAAACGAGGTATTTAGGAGGTTGTCTCTCTTGTCAGCATCTTTGTGAGTCTTCATCTACCCTTCTGGGCATTGCAGCTTTGCTGAAGGATCTACAGTTCAGCTGTTGACAGGAGCAGCTGCCCTCTGCAAACGTTTCGAGTTCTGCAAAGTGGCTCGTCCTGGAGGAGAGGAAGGGTCTGGTAAAGGCACAAGAGACATCAGCTTGCAAGGCCATCCATGACACCTTCCTTCAGATGTCTGAGCGAGGCAAATGTCTGAGAAGTGAAGGGACACGTGGACAGGGACCTGGGGGTGTTGAGAGCACAGGCACAGCTGCAGCATCAGGTGTCCTACAGCCCAAACTCAAGGGGTTCCCCAATGGCATAGAAGGGCCCTTCTCCACCCAAAGGCTGGATGGTTATGTGTCACAGAACTTCCACTAGCACTGCTTGGTGATCAGCTGAGAACAGAAAATAAGGAAGCCCTCGTTTTCCACATTTGAGTGAAAAAGAGTGAGCTCTGACAGAACACACACCAACCAGACATGAACAGGCTCTGTGCCTGTCGCTGCAGTGTCATCCAGGCATTTTTATTCTGAGGATTCATTATTTAAATCTTAAAGTGCCTCTGCGAAACTCAGTAGAGATATTCCTGCTTTCAATAATACATTTGGAACAATGCTCCCCTCCCTCCTTCAGACCTCTTTGAAATCAAGCACTGCAGTCCACTGACATGATGACAGTTTCACATGAATTAATGAAAAAGAAGTTGGAAGTGGCTGACCAAGATTTATTTATTGAATTAAACTGACTGTGTGTCCATGTTGCTCTTCTGAAAAGAAAATTAAGAGAAGAAACCAAAAAAAAGTGTTTGAAATGTATGGTTTAGAATTTACTCTGTTCCTCAATCTACAGTATGTAATTTTAAGAATCAAGGCTTCTGGTCTGAGGAGAAAATTCTTGCTCTAAACTGTAAACAAGACTGCTTTCCTGGTATTGCTTAATATGCTGAAAGGAAGTGAAAATGGATGTTTTCAATACTGGGAAAAAGATAAGTCCAAAGTTGGTCAATTAATAGATAAGGGCTAACTTCTATTTAGTCCCATTTGTTTAAAAAGAAAAATATTCATTATTTTGGCAACAAAACACAAAGACACAAAACATTAGCATTCCTGCTGAATATTTTATTACATACTCTTTCTGATAAAAATCTGAAATGCAAAAGCCTGCGTGATCCAAGCACAGAAGTGACACCTAATCTTCCTGAAGCAGTGCCCCTGCACTCCGGAATGTGTTGAGTTGGAAATACAAGTCCTGTGAGTCTTGTACTCCCTTCATTTTCATGCTCTTCTATTTCACACCCATATTTCCTTTAACACCTCGGCCTTCCCGTCCGTTCCGCGTTTGGCTCTGCGCGCTCTGCGGCAATAACGCCGGGCGAGGAGCACGGCAGGCAGGCTGCCAGCAGCACAGGGCTGGCACTGGCTAGCCCATGGCACATACCAGCTCAAACACGGGCACTTCTCGCTGTTCCCCTGCCTCCCGAGGCCAGGCAACCAAAGATGGAATTTCTCCGTTCCTGGAACGTCTGGGGTAGGCTCTCAATGCTTATAATTATCCTCCTGGCCCCAGCCCTCTGCAGGTGCAGGGAAATGTGGGGCAGGTTCTCTGCGAACACAGCTCTACAGTGGGTAAGTCTTAGAGAAACACATGCCATAGGATTTAACATGCATTTATGTTTCTGTAATTTTTGCTGAGAAAGCAATACCAGTTGGAATAATGTTACATTATAAGGTTATGAAACCTTGGGCAAAATCTCCAGCTCTTAGTAAATGCAGGGCTTTCTATTGCAATAAAAATCTTCACGTCAGCATCTGAAGCTGCTGCATCATTTATGCCTTTACAATCTACTCCTAGAGCACTCAGTCAATTTTTACCCTTCCTCTCAACACAGGCACACACTTCTCGGGCATCTGTCTTCACGCACTGTCCTCACCTTGCACGGTAACTCCAGGAAAACCCTGCCCTGTGTCCCCTGGCAGTCAGCTGCTGCTGTAGTGCTCTCTGGACAGGCTCTGCCCTGTGACTGTGTGTGAGCTGTGACCTGCTCCTCGCCCGGCTCAGCACGGCTTGCCTGCACAGATGGTGAGTAATGGCACGCACCGCCCACTTGTCTTTCCCTGCCTTTCTCCATATGGTTCTTGTACTAGACCTGGAAACAAATTGGAGGAGTTGGTGTGACTAGGAAATTTATTTCATTAAGCTTGACAAAGTTGCTGTTAAAAATTATTGTGTGAAGAATTGTGGGAATATGTAGTTCCCTTGATTTTATTGGGGTCAAGCCCACCTGTACTCCGCCCAAAGCTTACTCCGTAGTGTGTGTCTGTAAGCTACTTTAGCATATGAGTGAGTTCCTCGTCTTCCCAAGAAAATCACCTCCTGACAGGTGTGAGATGGTGCAGTGTTGATATCTGTACATGCACGCTGCATAATATCTGTAAATGTTCTGATGCTGCACAGGATTACACAGCCTTGGTGATGGATAATCTCACTTGCTCCTTTCGGTGGTGGTTGGGTGGTAGTGGTAAAACAACCTGATATTAAAATGGATGGGTTTAGATGATAGATTTAGCTGTATCCTCTTTGTGCTTAAAAGAAACTGATTAAAAATGTCAAGATTTCAAGATCTAGGATAATATCTCAAAAGCAGTCTGTAAAGGTTCATGAGTCTGTCATTGTAGGATTTAGCTTCAAGTGAGGCCTAAAGTCAAAGGCCAGAATTATTTTACAGATATTTTTGATATAGTTGTTTCTCAGTCACTTGGGACCAAATCCCCAAGAGGGAGCTACTACATGAGGGAATTTCTGTTTAGTGGGGTGGAGCATGGCGGTCCAGGCTGTTGAAGGTGATATAACATCGATTTAGGACTCAACTGCATGGCTAATGCAGTCCAATCCAGAAATGGGCTGGTGGAATTCCTGAAGAGCCACAATCAATTCCTGCTGAGAGCTTCTGCTTCCCAGCACACAGGCCATGAATGTATATTGTGGCTTCTAGCCACGTGAAGGTTTGGGTGCACAGCTCATTAGAGGTATGGAATCTGGCAACCATAAAAAGCAGGGATATTCATAAGGGAGACACCTGTCCTGGCTCTCGTGGTTATTTGATGTATTTTAAATCTTTAAAAAAAAATCTTATTTTCAACATTTACATTATAAATCTCATATAAACCAGCCTCTGGAACAGGGGCTGGGATCCAGGTATCTCTGCTCCTCAGTGAATATTCCTACCACAAGGCTGTGGTGTCACACTCATTGCTTCTCCCTTTTCACCACAGGCATTTTTTATTTATTTACACAAAGTGAAAACAGATTCATCATCAAGGTTTGCAAGATTAACAAAATATTCCATAGACAGGAATGTAAAGCACTGTTGAGGAATGAGAGGAATTTTGCTACCCAGTGCTCCTTACTGTGCGCCTGGAGATTTTGGGAAGGTAGCTGAACAATTTTTGGACACAGGCACATTGAGATGAACAATGCCTTTGAAAATCCCACTGAGTATTTATTTGCATCTTTAGATACTTACCTAACTGCAACAATTTGATTCCAAATCAATATAAGAACTTGTGCTTCTTGCATATTAAGACTTTGCATGACATTTTTTTTTCACTCTGGAAGAAACTTCCCAACATGGCTCAGAGAGAGATTGTCATTAATAAATTATTAATGAGCCTGTACCTTTGATTGTGTGCATTACATGTCGAATGAGAATTGTTTCAATGAAATTGATTATTTTTTTTGGCTAATAAGCAGAACAAGTGTTCATCCTTAGCTTCCTTTTACTCTGAGAGATTTGGTCATTTTGTTTGGAATACCCTAGCTAAAACTTACTTTCAGCCTACATTTCTGTTTCTCAGCTATTTAAGCAGAAATTCATTTTGTTAGTTTTACTAGGAAAAGATGCTTTGAAAATACCTGTCCATTTACTAGGAAAAAAAGTTGCATACTTATATACATACTTAAAAATCACAAACCCAGGAAGCATAAAACTCGTACACTTAGAGAATGATTTAAAAATAAGAGTCGTTTGCTGACATTTTTGTCACTCTGAGCTCTGGAACACAAGACAAAATGGAACTGACACCAAAGAGAGTATTCAGGTTAGTAAATATCTTGACAGTAAAAATCTTGATTTCTCAGTGTTGTCTCATAGAACTGCAATAAAAGAGGTTATAATAAAGAGCATTAAAATTCCTGTTGGAGGAACTTCTGACTTCCTGGTACCTTATACAGAATATTTTTAAGAATTAGAAAAAAAAACCAAACAAAACAACCATATGAAAAAAAAAGACCAAGAGAATATTTGGTATTTAGAAACCAAGGAGGTGGATAATCCAGTCAAATGAAAGCCTATGAGAAATAAGGCCCCATCCTACAAGCATTTATGTATCCACTCAAATTTGTTCAGTTAGCAGTTTGTTAAGTGTATACTAAAAAAAAAAAAAAGAAGAAAAAGTGGAAGAGTTAAACTTAACCCAGTGATCAGAAAACTAAACGTTATTTGAAACACAAAATAAACAGAGGGTCCTGTGCAGATTTGAACCAGCCACTGTACTTGTAATTATTACTTTTAAAAGAAGTTGAATATTTACTTTGAAAACCAGTACTTCAGGTGGCTTCAAAATTATAACATACAGAATTTTTAAAAGTTATTTTTTCCTGAACCTAAATTTATGAGAGAGAAATTTATGGCACAATTATCTAATGTTAGCAAAAAACTAGCAAACCAAATTTCTGGGACAGTCATTCAAGTATTATGAATTCCAGTTGGCATCTTTAAAAAAAAACAAGCAGAATGCTTGCGATCACGTTGCTATATGACATTTCTTTCAGAAATAACAGGACACTGCTGGAAGTCCTTGTGTTCTACATCCCAAAGCAGGCAGTGCTCTCAAAAGTGGACAAGGTTCAGTGTGTGTCAGTGGGAATGGACCTTCTGCAGATCCAGGGGCTCTCACAAGGAAGATGAGCTTTCTGAAGGAATTTTCCTTGCCCTGCTATTACACCTCACTTTCTTACAGCTCTGCTTGCCCCGTGACTTTCTCAGCTATGAAAGGTAAGCATGCCTTGTTCCAGCTGAGTGTTTATAAGGTATTGTTTATATACATAGGCATAAGCACAGGTGATCAGTTTTCCACAGACCAGCATCACACTCAATATTGCAGAAAAAAACCCTAAAACATGTGAGCCCTCAGCTGTGATAAAATAGTATCACTCTTGGAAAATGGGATTCCCTTCAAGGGCATCATCAAAAAATATCCCATGCGCGTGTATTTTACAAGAGCCTGGGGTGACAGAACAAAGAGGAATGGTTTCAGAGTGACAGAGAGTAGGTTTAGACTGGATATTAGATAAAAAATATTTACTGTGAGGGTGGGCAGGCCCTGGCACAGGTGCCCAGAGGAGCTGTGGCTGCCCCTGGATCCCTGGCAGTGTCCCAGGCCAGGCTGGATGGGGCTCTGAGCAGCCTGGGACAGTGGAAGGTGTCCCTGCCTGTGCCGGGGGTTAGAACGAGATGATCTTTAAGACCCCTTCCAACACAAAATATTCTATGATTCCATGATTCTACTGATGAAAGATACTTAGACAAAAAAAAAAAAAATTAAAAAGTTACAAAAGATAACCTATAAAAGGCTCCAGTCACACTCTTTTCTCTCCAGAATGAGAATTTTACTCTTTCATTATAGCACGATAATTCATGTAAGCTAAAAGTAATCCATTCAGTTTTGAATAATTCTCATTTTGAAATATAAAGTTTGTACTTTCTTAAATGCCTCTAGTGGAAGTATAACAGACTTACTGAGACTGAAAATCTTACTCTTGTACTTGGAAAAAATCTGAATCTTTACAGTGCAGGAGGATTCTAATTGTTTTCCTAATACAGTAATTGCAATTCTTTCTATGCACACCACAATGAAAGGCAATGGAAATTTTCATGAATTAATGAATTTGATTTGTCATCAAGTGGATGTTCTCCACAATATATGACTAAATTTTGGTTCATTACATACCTCGGTCATCCCCTTATGAAGAAAACCTTGAAAATGTGAATTAAATAAAACAGATGCAGTGTGGGTGTTGTGAGCACGCCTGCACTCAGCCCCAAAATAACATTATTTACTACTTCTTTGCTGAAAATGGTACTAAAAATAATCTAATTCCATATGGTAAACATGTTTCAAGGCCACATTCAGTATTAAAATCATTGACTAAGAGAAAGAACTCACACCTTTAAATTTTTTACTACATACTAATCTGGATGTTTACTGAGTTACACGAAAAATTTGTAATTTTCAAAACTTTCAATTGAATTTCATGTGATAGTCTTCATGAAATGCCACTGAAGTCAGAAAAATGCTCATATTTGTAAGTAAGCATATTTTAAGTGCTCCAGTAAACAGACATGTATAAATCTGTCATGCAACCTGCTGGTCGTCAGCTAAACTTCTGAGGATTTTGATAACTTAAACAAAATGTTTGTTAACCAATTTGAGATCCTAACACAGAAAACTATCATTAAGTCCAGAACACTACCACCATGTATAGGTTTTAATCACAGTACATATCACAAATTACGCAAATTTAACTTTATTCAGTCAATTAATATTCAATAACATTATAAAACTTAATATAGAATTATCCATATGCGAACTCATAAGAAGTCGAGAGAAGTTTCATTACAAGGAATAAGAGAGAAAAAAATAACAAAAAAATGTGAGAATAGTCACCGTAAGTATAGACCAAGACCGATACAGGTGAAACACGACTGTCTCTATTTCTCCTCCCCCCACATGGCACACTCCAGTGGGGCATTAATTTTCACTATTGCTTCTTTATCCCCAGCAGAACGTCTCACTTCAGCTCAGTCACAGCATTTCTGCAGGGTTTGAGACCTTTGTTTTGTCACGCTGCTATTTTTGGTGGGACAGACCGTGTCACCTGTGATGGGCTGTGACCCTGTACATGTGTCTTGTGGTTTCCCAGAGCAGCTGTGGCCTATTCTCCGTGCCCACAAACCAGCAGTGGTAGGAGAAAAGCCTGCAGGGAACCAGAGCTGGCTGATTGTTTAGCTGGACTAAACAGTTCCATTGTGAAATCTTCACTCCTCTCCTCAGTGGTCAGGGAAAGCATTGCTTCTCCCTTTAGATGGAGAATCGTGTGGTTTTTCGTGAAGGCTTAATGTGAAGTCCCTTGAGGGGATTAGGTAAAAGAGCTATTACTTAGGACATGTAAAATTCACTTCATCTTCCTCACTAATTATGTGAAGATGATTATGTCTTGAGGAACAGTCAGCTGTCCAAAACTTCTTTACATCTCCGTTTTATTGTCCATTTCCTGCTCTTTGTTGTCAAGGGCAAACTGCTTCTCTTTCAGTTAAATCCAATTGAACTTTTTTTATCTAACTGGATCTTCATCCTTATTTTCTTACAGACCTTCCTGTGACTGTAACCCATGAAAGTTCCTGCGTTTGTCTCCCTTGAAGTCTCCAGAAGTCTCTACCATCACTGTGGAAGATGGCTGTCCAAACGGAAAACAGAAGGGTATTTCTAGGTTTTCACTGCAGTGTGAACTTCTGCAGTTTCTTTGGTGATACTGCTGATACTGCTCCAGCAAATATACAATGACCTCATAATATGTAATGGTTCCTATTTTCTTTGGGTTATTACAGACATCTCTTCGTCAAAAGGAGGCTGATTCTGCAAGTCCCAAAAAGATGCATCACCAGAACTTCAGTGAAGCCTTGAGCTGTTGACTATTTGCAGGGGTAGAGCTCTGCCTTCCCAGAATTTCTCTTCTCTAGTGAAGGAAGACAGAATTTTTAGGTGAGTACAACTTTATGCTCAATATATTATTTAAGAGGTAACCATCAGCTGTAAACAGCCTAATCAGGTAGAATCGTATCCTGAAGAGTGAAATAACACCAACACCCCCTGCCCTCCCTCCTCTTTTTGTGTGTCTCTGCATGGGAAATCTCCTAAATGGTCATTATTTCTCATCTTCTGTGAAACCTGTGTTCTGTTTGGCTCATCACCTACCATATTTTCCCACCTGCTGTTGATTTTGATGGAGACCCTAAAATTAAATTACTGTTGCCTTTTTGTGAAAGATCTTCACAACTAAAGTGCCTAAAACACCCTTAGACAATCAGTAGATGAATAAGAGACAATTGCACTGTTTCATTCAGAAACATGCCGAAGCACTTCTATCAAACCCCACACGGCAGAGGGCACAGCAAAGTTCATCTTCCCATGTACTGATCAATACACAAGAATTTGTGCCTTGGCTTTGTGAGCCTTGACTCTCATCATGCTCCCCAGAAGCTCCCTGATGTGAGAATCGATATACCAGGAAAAAGAACTCTTAATTTGACTTTCTTGCGTCAACTTCGATGCAGAAAGTGGCAGATGGCTTGGGGAAGTCTGGTGTGTTTCATGCGAGACTGGAGAGATGCTATCTCTGTCTTAGGTTGCCAGCTTCAGGCAAGCTCAGCCACTGACAGCTTCAGCCTTTGTCCTGGCTGGAGCCTAGAACTCCAAAATCCTACTTTGCCAGCGAGGCTCATGGTAGCCTCCGAGCTGGCAGACAGAGCTTAGAAAAATGTTTCAATCATTTAATGAGTTTGAAACACTCTTGGGGAAAAAAAGCCCTTGTGTTTAGGCTAAAACCATATTAAAACAGTTGTTACAAAGAATGTGTTTCTTTACACTAAACTGGAACCTGTCCAGCCAAAAAAAGAAATGCTGCTGCTTTTAATTTAAACAGAATAATTAATGTTTTAGCCTAAGGAATTAAAAGAATATAGTCAATTATCTGCTTTGATCTATGTATTATACATCTAAAGGGGATGGAAGCAAAAAAAATTAAGGTAGGGAGTGTTTGCTTCTCTAGTTTTACTTTTTGTTCACATCATTTTATTGAAAGTGTCAACATTTCTGGTATCAGGAGGTGTAACTGTAAAGTAACAAAGTGGAGATAAATTAAGATGTAAGAAAATGCTGCTTGGTAGGGAATATTAGATCAAAGGTCCGATCTATCTGAATTACAACTGCTGCATGTGTGGTATCCAGCATTGCAATATCCATTTATTTGCATTCTGTTTTCGTGCATCTAGACTTAGAAACACCTGAAAGATGCTTATTTTTTTAATAAAAACTGAAAAAGAGGCATGCAATTATTACTATCTGGGCGCTGATTCTGTCTCTGGGAGGTTGACTCTTAGGGTAGATGGAACCCAGCTATGTTTTTCTAGGTGTGTATGGCAACCTGCTGATTGCTCTCTCACCAGAATAAACTCTAAACCTTTCCAGCTGTTCTTAATCTGGCCCCTTAACCTTTAAAAAAACCAGAGGCTTTCCATTCCTCTGAGCCAAACTTTGCTAACAATATCTAGGTTGTTTTCAAACCAAGCTTCAAACATAAAAATGACTAATAAATCCATATTCCATAATAGTTAGGCTGGAAAACTATTATTTAAGAACAGGCTCAGTTTTTATGACCCATTTCTAATAAAAATCCCAAGTATGCTTCACTAATGCTACCATTTCAGATACTCAGATCCCGGATGATAGGCATGATATCCAGATAGATACACCAATAAATATGTAAAGGCTATAAATCTGTCTCAAATTAGTGATTTGTAGATGTGCGAGGGGGAAGAGGGCTGGGAAATTCTGCTTTCTAATCTGTTCGTTTCCTGACTCTTAGTGCTCTGTCACTTCACAGCTGGTGATTGTATTTCTCTGCGGCTTGTATTAAGTGCTAAACACATTACTCCACGCTCTCCGGCGGAACCCGGGGCTCTGCACAGACTTTTAGTCAGCACCTGATTCCACACTGTGAAGACCAATTTTGGGCAGCCCAAGGTCAGGGCCAGAGTCAGCCTCGGGCACGCTGTGGAACCCTCCGGCGAGAGAGCGAGGCAGGTTTTGAGGAAGGAAACAGCGGCTTTTGGATGGAGCCACAGCCTAGAAATTCATAGCGCTTCAGAGGACCGTAGCCCGCTGGCTTCAGGATTCCAGTTCGGGCTTCCTATTAAAACAACAACACAACCCGTAATAATCACTCACAAACATCCATCTTTCTGACTCTTTTACGGCCTCGTAATTGTCCCCACCCTGACAGGCGGATTTATTCCCTGGCCGCCAGCGCCCGGTGCCAGGGAGCTCCTCCGCCCCAGCGGCACCGCCGGGGCTGCCCTGTCCCGGGGCTGCCCTTTCCTTCCCCGGGAGCCGCTCTGGAAGCGGCAGAGCCCTCCGTTCCGCGCCGCCTCCTGCTTCGTTATCAACACCCTGCTCCGCTGCTCGGCTTCGGCCGCTCCTTCGCTGTGGCTCCGCTTCTGGTCTTTAGACAGTCTCCTCTCCTGGCCGGGGGGAGCGCTTTTCCCGTGTAAAACTCAAGGACTATCCCAGGAGCGTTCAGGAGGGAAATCCTCTCCTTTTCGCTCGTCCTCCTTTGCTCTTCCCAAGCGGGCTTAATTCAAGTGTCTCCCGCAGGTCTCTCTCTCTCGCCCTCCCGGCTGGACTTCGCAACTTCTGCTGTGGTTCCGCTGNTTTTTTTTTTAAATAATTTTTTTTCCTCCTGTCATTTCCCATTCCCCGCAGTCCGCAACGACCGGGAGGCTCCTTCCCCTCGCCCGCCGGGCACGGCCGGGCCCCTCCGGCGGGCAGCTCAGATCCGCCCCCGCCTCCCCCTGCCTGCCTCCGCCGGGAGAGCCTGGAAGGCAAGGGATGGCCTAGAAATTAACCAGCGCTTCTGACTTGGTACATCTGCCTCGCCCCTCTCCCCGTTTCCTTACACCGCTTGGGATTTCTCCGTGTCTCTCCCACTCCTGTACTTTTAAAAAGAGATTTTAATTTGCCGCCCCGAGCTGGGGTGGTCGCGGAGAGGCGCGGCGCTCCCCAGCCCCGTGCGCGGCTCTCGGTGCGGGGGCGAGC
>VZRL01005557.1:1410846-1547253 GCA_013397895.1 Origma solitaria | reverse complement strand
GTGTGATTAGAAAAGCTGTCTTTTTTTTTTTTTTTTTTTTTTCCTATTTTTTAAAAAATCTGATACTAGTTAGGATGAAAGCTCCCAGTTGGTTGCTCTGTTGTGTGCTTTAGTGACCTTACTGTTTTATCTGAAGTGCCCACTGACCAGGACCCATCACTGCATGACTCTCTCTATTTTTACTGCAATTAGGTACTGAAAAAAAAATTAAGGAGAAGATATTTATGAGCATCAATACAGTTAAAGGCTCTCCTTCTGCTCCTGCACAAGGCTGGAAAATTACAAAACCTCCACATATCAGAAATAGCTCAGTGCATAGCTGAGGCCTCCTTGGCTAACACCCCCAATCCACCAGTGAAATATGCAGGGTTAAAGTGGTTTATTTGACTTTTGTATTTTGTAGGTTGCTTAAGTTGGCTTTGTTTTGTAGTAAGATTTATGCTTTGGTTTGAATTTTAAAATAAAATGAAATTATATTCTGCGTCATCATTTTTTTAGTGGGATTTTTGTCTGCCTAACTCTGTAGGAATGGTGCTTTTCAAATATCCTCGTGATGCTTTTTCTGATGGTTGCTGAAGTCCTGAGGCACACCCTGCTGACTGCTTAAAACAACCAACCCTTCCTCTTAGACTGGTTGGTCCTCTTAGAAATATCTCAGCTTCATTAAAAGCTGTCTGAAATACAAATATGATGATGCCTGCTGGAAAACTATCACTGTGTTTTGAGGATCAAATCACTGAGGGTTGCTTGGTTTATTTTTTGTTTTGAAAAAGTTTCTTGTTTCTGGTTTTCTTTGATTAAATGATAATACTGTAGGGGAACAATAATTACTAAACTTCAAAACTGAACATGACTTATTCTGAGCATCATCCTTCTGACTGATGTTTGGGTAAGTTTGTCCATAAACACAGTTATGAAATGAATTCCAGAAGGGGAAAGAATTGAGTATTTGAATGGTGAAGGTAAATTATTTTTTGAACTATGGCACTCCCAGCAGGTTGATGATACCTTGCTGGCATCTCTGTGTGCTGGAGTGGCTGCCAGGCCACCAGCAATAACTTAAATTGCTCCTCACCCTGGAGTACAGATACTTCGAGTCTCTTGCAGTTACTTTTGCTGTATGGTTTTAAATAAACCTGTGTATGTTTGTGTTTAATGTCATGAAGGACAGGCAGAGCATTAATCTGTTTTGTTACCTATGTTACTTAAAAATATTGATTCTTGGCAAATACGTGCACCCCAAATTTGCTCTAAAATGTGCTTGTGGGGCTGCTGAAGAGGCCGGAGTGAGGGGCAGTGTGCTGTTGGTGCAGCACTCAGGTGGCAGTCTGCAAAAACACCCGCGGGAGCATCTCTGTTGGCTCCTGCCCTGCAGGGGAGGAGGGCGCTTGTGAAGGGTGCTGCCTGCGTGGAAAAGCTATGTCCAAGCAATTTTTGCTCCACTTCTATGAGCACCAATCTAGATATGCTCTCCCAAGCTTGCTGTTGCCCGCAGAGTAAAATTTGTGAAACCTTGTCCATGCTCGTATATTGAATCTCAGTTGAAATGACAGCTGTGCAAAGGTGCAGACCTCTGTGCAAAAGTGTGGATTAAAAAGGGCTGCACAGCCTTATGTACTGTCTATCCTTGTCTCTGTGAATGCAGTTTCAAGTGCTTTTGAGATTATTATTTTTTTCCCCTTTTGTTTTCTTTCTTCTCTTTCCTGTCCTGGCTTCTCTTCCCCTTTTCTCCTTTTCTCTTTTGCTTATTGATGCCTGTTTGAGCTCACCAGCTGACAGATCTAGCTGGGGTTTCCTTTCAGAGTAGACTCTGCTGCTTCATTTCCTCTCCAAACCCACTCCCCAATGCAGGTACTACTATTTCTATATGAGTTATGCTGAAGTCCTTCCCCCAAAACTCACTTTTGAGTGGCAAAAAGCTGTTGGATGCTGCACTGAATTCTCTGGTGCATTTCTTTTCAGCTGTGCTGGTGATGCTAACCATAGGTTACTCTTGGCAAAGTCTGATCACTGTATTTTGTGTTGATAAGGAACTTTAATGTGTTTGGGTGCACCTATAATTGCAAGATAACTGATAAATTATTTTTCATGTGGCTGGAGTTTTGGTTTGAATCTGTCAGTGGGATTGTTACAGGAATACTTGTGCTGAAATTCAGCCTGCCTCTTATTCTTTTGAGACAGTGGATACCCTCACCTTCTCCTTCAGTGATATTTTAAGATTCATATTGTAAAAATGTCTGCCTCTGCTATTTTCAATGATAATTGAGAGTGCTCAGCCTTCCCAGGGTAACAAGGTGATCCTTTCAGTTCAGTCCTTAGTGCAGAAGGAGCTGTGTTCACATCCAAAAATCTAAAGAGAGCTTTTTAATTTTTGTTTTTGACAGCTAACAATTCTGTTTCTTATTTTAAAGAAAGTATTTCAAAGCTAATGTTGGTTGTGCTGCTGAAAATGTGACCTGACACCTTGTAGAGTGTTTTTATAGATGTGTGCACGCACATACAGTTGAAATAAGTAGGTGACTTGTATTTTTACAGATAAGCACAATGAGCTTTAGCTGCTAAAGCTCTGTTATGTGTAGTGGATATGTTACTGCTGTTGTGAACCTACTCTCTGGGAAGCTGTGGGCTAGTTTGTATTTGTTATTTATTGAAACAATTCTGAAAAATTATTTATTACAGGAGTTCCCTGAAATTCACTGCGTTTCTGTTGATTCTGAATTCTGTACAAGCTGAAAGGTTTCAAGATAATTCATATGCCATTATTGAGGGGTTATTTTTTTAAAAAAACAGTTTAATTTGTATGCAAGTGGCATTCTTAAATGCAGTCCTAATTGTCTACTGATTACACAAAACTGCAAATGAATAAACATTTTCTATTAAAGGATTTAATTCTGTACTCCATGTGTGCTTGTGAGGGATGGAACTGCGAGGAAGGTTTGGAAGTTAAAAGGTGGATAAGGGTGGAAAGGGAGCCTGAACCTTTCCAGCAGGCTTCTCCTGAGTTGCAGAGCATTCGTCTTTCCTGTGACTTGTGGAGAAGCAAAAAACCTTTAGAAGCAGTCAGGTATACCTACATATATATTTAATAAATAACAATCGGTGTGTACAATTTGATCATTTTAGGCAGCATGGGCTCTGTTCGTGCCTCGTTGCAGAGACCATAGTAAGAAATCTGCTCAGTGGCAAAGAGAAATATTGTCTGTGCCTTATTGGGACTGAAAAGTGACTTCTGGGCCACAGAATGCAGAATGCTGATTCCTGCGAAGCCTGCTGTGTTTGTGTCAAGCAGTGTCCTAGAGGAGCATGGGGTAATAGTGCAACAATTAGACGGACTGGGGTGCCAGCACTAAATCCCATATTCCAGCTTAAATTCCGCTTGAGGATCCAAGCCTGTCGTTTCCTCTTGGCGAGGCACCTTTGGAGTCAGAGCCAGCTCACAGGAAATACGAGGAACCGGGGCTTAACTGAATTTAGGACATCTAAACCTAGCTTTCTGGATACATCTGTTGTGGTGAGACAGAGAGAAATGGCAAACACAAATGTTTCTTGGAGAGCTCTCGAGCATTTTTAAGTGAAGTAGTAAAGACAGATTGTCTATCCCCTTCCTCTCAAAGCTATCCAATCTTTATTTCAGCTTTCTCATCTGCTGTGTGTGGTGTGTAAATCTAGTCCTAAAATGTGTGATGTTCTTATTCAGGGTTGATGGTGGTATGTACTTTTGATAATAGTGACTGAGGCACAGATTCAATGTTTTTCATTCCAATACTTCAGCTGCCATCATCCTTGAATCTAGAATTTTTTCTTCCCTTTATATTATGCATAAATTAATGAGAAGAACCTGAAGATTAACCTTAAGACTTCCAGACCTGGGCTATGATCTGCCAATTGAGCAGACTTTTTGAAAACCTAGAATTTAAAGTTCTGGGTTCATGCCTGCATATGTTGTCCTGTTTAGATCTTTAGATTTTATTTTTCTTTTGGAAACTGCAACTAATCTGTGTTTAAAAAATGGCAAAATTCATCTTGTTGCTATAACCTATGCTTATTTCATATTCTGATCTGCTTTATATATTGTCTCTTCTCAAATGGAAGGGGTAACGTGATACTGCAAAAAACAGTGATTTTTAAGCTGAAGTCACTGTATGGCAAAATTAACTGATATGCACTGAAAAGAACCCAGCCCAAGAAATCCTCAGACAGTGGGAGCAGTGACAAAACAGCTTCCTTTGCTGTCATTCAGTGCACTCATGAGAACTTGGCCTGGGGGCCTCTGGGTCTTTTATTTGGCTAAGGTTTCTAGAACTGAGATGAAAGTAACGATCCGATTGTCTTAATCATTTATAATAGCAGGTTAAGGAGATGAGAACTTTAGGGAGAAACTTGATAGCCCAGGGAATATCTTTCCTGTGATCTTAATGCATTGCTATCTAAAACAGTGAGTCAGTGTTTGTAAGCATAATTATGTCATACACTATCTTTCAAATGCTTGAATCTGCAATCACAGATGTTTTTAATGAAATTTTAGATCTCTAACTTCTTAGCTGTATGCAGGTTTGTTTTCTTTTTCCATGTGTTTATTTAATAAAAAGCAAACTTAAAAGAAATGTCATGATCTTGATGGCCACATGCTTTGAGTTAACAGCTTCCGCAGTGCCACTCTTGTGAATGGTCAAATGTTCCTTTCTGATCTAGGAATGCTTGCATCAATGAACTGATTATTCCTGCCTCATTCCCTATCTTCTAGTCTGGCAAATCTGAAACCCCTTTCCACTCTCATGAAAGACAGGCCAAACAACTTAAGAATGGGCTTTGGACACTTGATTCTGCTTCCACATGTTGAGAAAGGTGAATTAGATTTGTTTCGTACTTGTCTGTGAGTGACCACCCAAGAACGACTGCAGTTTTGTCTGGTGATGTATTTTTTTTTTCCTTAGCTCATCTCACTTCTTTCCCTTCAGTCAGATTAAAGAGCATCTGGTTTTTTGTTTTTTGCTTCTTTGCTTTTAGTTTTGTTTGTTTGTTTGTTTTGGGGGTCTGTGTATGTTTGTTTGTTGAACCAGAGAGATCCATCCATGGGTGTCAATCTGTGATTTTAAGGGATTTTAAGGGATGACAGAGTTACCTGGCTCTAAATGCAAAAATTTTAATGTAAAAATTCACTGATGCCTTGGAGGAAGTTTTCATATATCAGCGACAAGTTTGCTCTGGTCATAGTGTGTGAAATGAACGTGAAGGGGTGGTAAAGTAAATCGGAGAGTCAAAGGCTGTCTATCATAAGAATGTGTATTAACTGGAGAATGATGCTCACTGTTGTTTCATTTGTTAACACCGAATCAAGAAATGCATTTAGGTGATTGCTGCTGTTATTTCACCTCTTCCCCTGTCAGTTCTAATGGTAGATATATTTATTGTTTAATCCTTTGCCCTTCCGTAGGGTTATAGTGGCCTTTCACCCTTTGGGCCTCTTTGTCCTGAGCGATGGTGTGGCTCGTGTGACATCACCAACATTTGTGTTGGCAGTCCTTCCTCGTGGACGACTCTGAAGTCTGACAGTGGTGAAGATGACTAAGTAGAGACAGATTTATGTGGAAATCTTATTAATACCCATAAAAGAGAGAATGAAGGCATAAGAAATTTGGCTCCAGAAAAACAACCAAAAAATGCTCTGTTCTTAGAAGCATTTGGCATGGCTCCATCATGCCTTTTGTGGGAACTGGCTCTTTGTCTGGCCTAATCTAGACTTCTTTTCTTTTTTTTTAAAGATTACTAAAGACTTCCACTTTTCCCAAACTTTCTCACAGTAGAATAAAATTAATTTTCACTTTGGTAGTGCACAAATCAGTTAATTATTTCAAAGACAATGAAACACAGATGTCTCCCCTTGTTTCTCAGCAGAGATTTAATGGTACCCTTGCTGTGGGATCTTTCATTGCCTTTAAATGTCCATAGATGTTACATGGTGTTCATAATCAAAGCAGTTTACAAAGAAGGGGAAATAATTTTCATTTACAGTGTGCAAATGCTGGAAAGAAGCTGTGTCAGAGATGTGAAACCATAATTCAGCTTTTTTCATAACATGTTTGATACTGGCCTTGTGAGAGGAGTTTCTGACGTGCAGAGTCTGCTAAGGTACATGCTCTTGTCTGTGCAGCTGCAGTAAGATTTTTTTGCCTAGAAAACTCATCTTCATTTTTTGCATAATCCATAGGATGTACAGAAATGTTTTATAAATAAAATTACCTGCATGTGCTCATTGCATGTGGGTATAGCTTTTTGTCTTGGAAATGATTTCCAATGCATTGTTCCTCTTGAATGTGTAACTGAAAAAAGTTCTGATTTGGTTTTAGCTATTATTGTGATGGCCTCGGCATACTGTTCATTGAGACATTGTGTTTTAGCTCTTTAACCGATCCGTGGACCAGTGAGCACTTCTTCCATGTGTGTGTTATTTTTCCCAGCAAGTATGATATTCCAAGCTCACTCCTGATGTGACCACACAGTGCTTTGAAATAGGAAGCAATAAATTCGCTTTTAGGGTTGGCTTGTGAGCAAGATCCTGTTCTGTATTTGTTTACCTCTGCTTCTTGGGTGTGCGCAGTTTTTAGGCCTGCTGTTAGCACTGCCACTGAAATTCTTGCTATTTCTGAGGATCAAAGCAGCAATGAAAAAAAGAAGAAAATAGGAAAGAATTCCTATCTGGATGAGAAGATGATTTATAATTTATGTTTGCCAAGGTAAAAATCCTCACCATGAACTGTTGCTTACAACCTGGAGAAATAGCTCACATCCACTGTTCTTCGGTGCTTGTCCCTCATCGGGAGGTGGTGGAAAGCATTGGGCAGATGTAGAGGGAATTGATATCCTGCAAATGTCTTGTTGGCCAGGAAGTGAACTTGTTATCTTGGATTTGAAGCCCCAGGGCTGTGCCCCTGCGATGGTAGCAATGTGCTCTTCAGGTTCCTGCGATGGCATTTTCTTAAGTTCCTGAGATGATTTTTTATTAAGTCTTGGTAAGATTTCAGTACTTCCATCTCTACCCATCCTCTGCTTCTGTTCCTGCACTTTTTTGTCATTTGTGAGAGCAGTAATGCTGCGAGAAGATGTTTTCTCAGGCCAGTAAGTTTTATCATTAAGTGGCTTTGCCAGATGCTTCCACCCAGAGCTGCCAGTATTGAAATCTTTTATTTCTTTGGTATTTGAATACCAAGTGGCAAACTAGTGTCCCCTCTGCTAATCTTGCTCAACATTTGGTCTTCTTACTTTTAGAATACCCTGTAGACTAATGGCTTGGCATTCTGAGGTGTGTCATGTATTCAGCTTGTGCTGAGCTTTTTGGACAATAAGGGCATTTGGCATCTCACAGGAATGACCATGCCAACAGATTAATCTTATGTTGATTTGTATATTGAAGAGGGTTGTGGAAAACCATAGAAATTACTGTTCTTTCTTGCTTGGGTCAGAGACATGGCTGGAAGGAGTGTACTGAAATTTTCACCTTTGACCTGCTGTCTTCTGAGACTTGCCCTGTGTCTCTGTGGGGTTCTTGGAAGCTGAGAAGGAGGGAAAGCCTGAGAGCTCTTTGTTTTGGGTGGAATATATCTTGTTGGTCTTACCTGAGGTAAACGAAATACTAAATCAGGAGAGGTGAATTAGTTCCATGTCCTTCTGTCCCATCTTCTTCCTTGCTTCAGCTGTGTGATTTTCCTGAGACCAGCTGGCTTGGGCTGGTGCAAAATCCATGTGCAGAGGTATTGGGATAAAATTCAGCTTGAAGGGAAGCGTGGTTCTGAGTCTTCCCTTGTTTGCCATGGAGGCCAAGTGCATCACATCCGGCCTTGGCTGCATGAAGCCTGAAACTCCAGAGTTCCCTTGGAATTCTTCTCGTACTTTACAGCTCCTCCCTGCTTTTTATATACAAACAACATTCTTTGAGAGGCCTAGAGGGTGGAAATGGCTATGAACAAAACCCATATATTTTCTGATATGTCAAAAGATACCAGAAAAGAATAGTGCGCTCCGTGTCTGCTGGTAGCTGATTTCTTTCCATCCTATTTATTTTGCAGAAAAAGAAAGCTTGGTCAGATATTGGGGAAAACTTTTCTATGAATAGCGGTAGTAGAGTTCTGCAGCAAGCTATGTAGGGAAATTTCATGAAAGGTTCTTTTAGAATGGTCCTTTAGATATTTTTCCAAGTGAGTCTATATCCCTGCTTTTCCTTAGAGAACCATGGTTGTTGCTGCCAGTGTTTCCTGCATTTGCTTGGGGGCTGTGCCCCGCAGCCACTGCCCAGAACCTTGTGCAGGGCCAGGTGCTCTGTTTGGTGCAGACCCAACCAGTGAGCTCTGCTAATGTTCCAGTCAGCGCCCAAAGTGGAGTGTTAATCCCACTCCAGAGCCAGGAGCTTGCAGTCTAGGTGCCTGCCCTTAGGATTGCTGAGGAACAGATCAGATTTCTTGTGTCTATTCTACTGTTGCCCTTCTCTGATTCACGAGGTGCTGTGTTATTTAGTTTGCATTATCGAGCTGTGATTGGCAGACTCTCTTTTTCCCCTCTTTTCTTCCCCTTAAATGATAGTATCTGAGTTCCAGGTAGGCTCCTAATTGCTCTTCGCTTTGGCCCAGCTACAAGCTGATTTATCAAGTCCACTTGTTAACTTAATGCTTTTATGGCTGCCAGGAGAGCCTGAGTGAGACGGAGCAGCCGGGAGTTGTTAGACTTTGTGTGTAGGGTGGTTTCCTAGCAGCCAGATAGGGGACAGCAGTTTGAAGGGCACAGCAGCACCCTGCCACCCTTGCTCACGTGAGAGACTGGCACTGGGCTCAGGAGAGAGCTCCCATGGGAGGAAGGGCCTGGGGATGGGTGCGTGCAGGGTACAGCGTGTTCTGTGCCTCGTGCCCTGCTGCCCAGCCCAGTCTGCTTGGCTTTCAGTGCTTACTACCAGTTCATGTTGCTTTGGTTTAGCCTTGGTTTGGTTTTTTTATTATTTTTATTGTGATTTCACTCTGAGCTAACTGGATGGCTCTCAAAGGCTGTTAAAAATCTCAGCATGGCAGCTGTAAAATTGCCTAATCAGCTCCAGGAGATGATCTTTCCTGGGGAAGACCTTAGAGTGTGCTGACTGTCAGCAGGAATAGGTCAGATGCCTCCAGGTAACTTTCTGGGAAGGGAGTCTTGTTTTCAAAACTGTATCTGCCTGCTTTGTTAACAATGAAGGAACTGGTTAGTGGGACCTGTCATAAAAGTCCTCTTTTATGGTTGTGCTAAATCCTCTTAAAGAAAGCAAATAACTCTCTCATTAATGCTGCTCTTCTCAGCATAGAAATAAAGCAGCTGCTGTGACTGTCAGAGGCTTTAAGAAAGACTTGAAATTGGAAAGAATTTCCAGACTTGATCTGTTGATGAAACTCAGCGGGCTGTGGCAGTGCAGTCTTATCTTCAGTTTCTCCTTGGAGTCTGAGAAATATGTTGAATTTGGGCCTGAGAACTAGTTCAGAGTTGTATTTTAAGGGGGTCGGTGACACCTGGGGGAGATAAGCTGTAGTAAGAACTAAGATTTTCATAGTTTTCCTGTAAGTCAAATGATTAAAAATATGTGAGTTTTGGTGTACCAAACTTGAAGAATAAATCCCTTCCTTCCTATGCTGGATTCCAAAATTCAGTGGTGGAAACACTGAAGAATGTAAGTTGGAAGTGATGCTGACCGTATTGGTGGCCTAAAATACCTGGTTAAAATTACTTCCAGAGCCTTTTATAGCTTTGAAATTTCAGAATTGAATAGCTCTGAGTTATACTAAAGCTTCTTCAGATGTCTTGCCTTCCTTCTCCAGAACTAGGGAAGCAGAAAGGAGAAAAAACCCCAAACTCATGACCAAACAGCCAGCATTGCTCAGGGTTTGCTTCTCTTTTTCTGGCACTTTCACTTGTGAGCCTGCAGTGGCTGCAGGGACATTAATTGAGTTACCTCCTCGACACCTCTGTGTTTCTCCAAGCATGGGGATCTGTGAAGCACAGGACATCCCTGGGATCCTGGGCTCACCAGGGGGAGAGCAGGATCATGTTGTGAGCTCAGTAATGCAAGTGCAAATGACACATTTCAGGACCAGAACAATGTTACGTAGGGAATTTGATTGCAAAACAGGAGTGTTTATATATAGAATAAGTATATATGTTTTTAATTGATGTGTGGGTGTATGCAGGTCTATTAATAGATGGAAATAAGGAGAGGGAAGAGAGGAAATAAAGCACCACAGCTGTGATTTATCAAGATTGACATGAAAACAAATATTATTCTAGTAATCAGAGGAAATTCTTTGTAAAGCATGTACAAGAAAGGTATTTTAACCCACCTCAATGATTTCCTGCCCAACTATATCCAAAGAAAATCAGACAGACTTCTTTCCCTGCCCCTTACTAAGGGTCACTTTTAAATTGTTGTTTCTCCTCTCCTCCATTTCTCCGGACATTGGTTTTTTGTTTGCTTCAGATGTTTTTCTTTTCTCCTGTCAAATTTTTCTTTAAGTGATTTTTGACCTGGTATGTAAAACTGTGTCCCAAAAGTGCTGCTGTGGGGTGGGGAAAGGATTTAGTTTAGCATTTAACTATAAGATGTGCTGAAGCTGAAGGACATTGATATTCCCTCCACCAAGAGCTGTAAGGCTGGGAAAACTCAATATTCCTGCCTGGTGTGCTCCATTTAGTGGTGGAGGAGATGGTGCCTCTGAGTCTGATTTGGTTATAGAATCATAGAATGGTTTGGATTGGAAGGGACCCTGAAGATCGTCCAGTTCCAAGCCCCTGCCACAGGCAGGGACACCTTCCACCATCCCAGAGCCCCATCCAGCCTGACCTGGAACGCTTCCAGGGATGGGGAATCTGCAGCCCCTCCAGGGAGCCTGTTCCAGTGCCTCTCCACCAAGGTGAGCCCACAGCTGGACTCCAGAGCGGCTGTTTGGGAAGAGCCACGGCTTTTGTAGAGCTGCTCAAAGGAGGCGAAAAGAATAGCTTTGCCCTGTCTGCATCATAACTGCTTCCAGCTCTTAAACATCTGAAATCCTAATGATGTTGTGGCAGAAAAACGGTCAAGCACCAGAAGTAAGCAGAGACATGGAGATAAGTGGTTTAGGTGAAATCACCTGGAAAATGCTTGGTGGACCCAGGGGTTGAATTTGTCTCTTAAAACGTTGCAGGTTCATCTTGTCAAACTTCATCTGCCTGAGGGCAGCTCTTCACTTAGGACCCTGCAAGTCCCTAAACCTCTCTTGTATTCAATAATTTTTGAATTTGTTTTTAGAAAGGATTTTTTTGAACTCTGTTCGATACAATTCCTGCTTCAGTTGTCTGTCAAAAAATGGGAATTAATGAAATGAAGCCAAAAGCCTTTTTGAGGTGGAAATTAAAAAAAAATAGAAGGGATAAAAAAGGAAAATACTACTTAATTGAATGCTCTACTTTCTGCTACCCAGAGAAATTTCCCATTTCTCGTTGGCAAAAAGAGTTTGAATGCCTTGTGCTCATAAGTCTTCCCTCTCGATGTGTATTGCAAACCACAAACACACCATTTGTCTGCAGGGAATTATATTAATAATTTGAAGAGTGACTAGAAATAAAAACAAATCTGGTTAACATCATCCACAACCTGACTTGATTAAAAAGAATTTCCCCCTTGAAAAACTACTCCAAACACTGTTTCTGAATGAAACTTTAGGTAATAACAGTGACTGATAAAACAGGACAGAAAAGGATTTGCAAGAAGCATAACCTCGAGCTCCCTTCTAGCCTGTACTGAGCACATAGATTGGAAAAGAATGATAGATGAGGACTAAGCAAAAGACTTCTGGCTGAGGCTTTTTTGTGTTTTCCTTCTGTGATCTTAATACTTAACAATGAGATTTATATTTTCAAACATAGCTTTAGCTTCTAAATATATTGTAGAAGGCTAACTTGTGGAGAGAGGGGAAAAAGTGAGGGACTGTTTCCGTAGTGTTGAAATGCAGCTTTAGCTCCAGCATTCAAGGGGTGAGAGGTTTCTGCAGGAGTTTGTGCTCGAGGGGCATTTTCTGCTGCGTCACAGCTGATCCGTGCTCATGGAGAGCCCAAGGCATTTCTTTGAGCCCTTCCCAGATGACTGAAAGCACATTTCAAAGGCAGGGTACTGGGTACCCTGGCCCTCATTCCCTGGGTCCAGCAGCCTGTGGCAGCTCACGGCTCCACACGTGGGCACAGCCCCTGAGCACGCTGTGAAATCAGCCCTTTCTGCAGCACGTGGGCACCCAGGGCAAGCCAGGGAGGACAGGGAGGGAAAAGAGCTCAGTCATTTGCCTCTGTAGGAGTGGGAGTCAGCGTGAAGGTAAAGGAAATTGCTCTTGGTGTGGGAACAGGTCAGGGAGAGAGGGAATAGCCTCAGAGAGCTGCATCAGTGGGGTGCTTTTATTCAGCGTCCTGTATGGTCTTGGGACTAAATTTCAATTCAGGACTTAGATTTGACACAGTTCTTGCCTGTTGCTCAGTTGCTTTTGGGAGGTTATACTGAAGTATCTGTGACTTGCATTATAAATGGAATTAATGCTTTTTGCTGTCTTTTGCTTTATCAGTTTAGATCTTAAGTGTAAGATCTCTGGTGTAAGAGACTTTTTGTAGAAGGATGTTACAGGGCACGTGATGATGGGTTGACTTGTGGGTCTTTGATCTCACAGGGGGTTTGTAATTACCGGAAATTACGTAAGAAAATACTTCTGGCGAGTGCCATTGCTTTGCAGACCAAAAGAGAAGAGGGGGATGGACTTAGGGCAGGAATGGTGCAGTGTGAACAGACCACAGCTTTCCGAGGCTGGTTCATATAATTGCTTAATGGAGCAGTGTGTCAGCCAGCCTGCCTGGGAGCGAGCCCTGGGATCTCCAGCATGGGGCACAGCCTGCAAACCCCACCCTGTGCCAGCCTCACCCGAGACCCTTACGTTCATTCTTGGTTGTGTGCTGGGTGCCACACTGAAACAATCAGCACAGAAGGTTCTGAGGCTCTGAAAGGCAAAGCGAAACCTCAGCCACACGAGGTTCCAGCACAGGGTCAGTCTGTTTGTTCTTTCTGTGCTGTAACTGGGAAAACTGCAGTTAAGGCATAGAAGAATGTATTATTTGTTAAGGGACTAGTTTGTCCTAGAATTAATTGTCTTTTGATATCCAGCTATTTATGCAGCTCCATACAAAATACATCCCTTTGTAGCCCACATCCTCACTAGGAAGATGTGTGGTGAAAGAGTTTCCTTCTTCAGGAAACTCTCAGACTGAGAGGGATTTCAGGATGAATCTTCCACGGAAAGATTGCAAGAACTCTTTTTTGTTTGTGCTTTCAATATAAAACTCTAAAATGCCCCCTTGCTTGTCTCACCTTACCCAGTCAGACCCAGAGCTTCTCTCTGTTAGGGCAGTGGGTTTTCCTGCTGGCACTCTTGCATTTTCCTGCGTGAAGGAAATGCTCGTGGGGTTGCTTGGGGCTGTTACAGTCCAGCTTAAATTGCAATTTCCTGAGCCGTGTGGCTGAGCTGGTGGTATTCCCATCGTTCCCAAAGGATTAGCAGCCTGGTGTGTGGGTGCTCTGCTCCTCTGGTGTGGGGGGAAGCAGGAATCCGTGTGCGAGCAGGTAACTCTGACTTCAGAGGTAACACCTAGTTCAGTCACCTCAGTTAACTTGGAAGCACATGGTAAATAAACTTCATTAAATTACTGGATTTCACTCAAAACATTGCATACAAAGAAGTATTTTATATTCCAGATGTTTTAAATTGCCTCTGTATTTATAAAGTGACATTTAATCAAAGTAATTCTGAATAGATTTTTGACCAAAACTGAAATTTATTTGGAATATTTATGTTGGGGAAAGCACTCGTAAAACTTTATTCTGCTTGATACAAATTACTTATTTGAAGAACACTTTATAAGCATATTACTATGTTTTTACAGAGTTGAAATGTAGGAAAAGGAAGAGGAATAAGTAGCAATGTACGGAGGTCAGCAAAAGGGTTGAAATCCATAAGGAAAGCTACTCTGTATCCTGGATTCATCTGTGTTGCTCAAAGAACAAGTGATTTGTAGTTCATGGGTATAGGAACGTGGACAGTATTTATTTAATTCAGTTTCTTTGAATGCAAAAACCAAGCAGCTTCTTTTTTCTTCTTTTTTTTTCCCTGCTGGGAGATAGCACGAGATTGCTGTTTCATTAACACCCATCAGAGATTCATTACTTCTGGTCTTTTTGTCTTGTATTTAAAAATTAAAAAGAAGAGATTAATTTACTAATTTTAAAAGGGACTTAGGTAATTTCAGTGTCTGCACCTCCTGAAAGACTGTTCTGACTATTCAGTAAGATGCTAAGCGTGTCAAACTCTGTAATCACCAACTGAACCAGTTGGTGCAACAAAATGGGAAAGGGTATATGAAGTAAATGCAGTTGCTGACACATTTACTGACAATGGGAGGTCACCTATATTTTTAAAATACAAAAAGAAGAGATACGTTATCAAGACTAGGCATTGGAAGATGGTCCTGCAGAGTCAGGAAAATGGACATTTGAACATAGGCATTGTGACTGCCGGAAAAAGGAATCAGCAACATAGTCTGCATTCTTCTCAGGGTGGCAGGTTGTTTCTAGGAACTTGGATGCACTGAATGGCTTTATAACAAAACTGTAATGATCTCAGGCTCCTAGTTACGTATTTTCTAATCTCTTCATGCAGTTGAAATAAAGATGCTGGTACATGTATTATTTCTTTGAACAAGGCTAACCCTTAACTTTTCTTCTTGATTTGAACTTGGATTGAAACTTGGATGTTTTGTGGTATGTATCTGTGCTTGGAAACTGTTTCTTAAAAATGAATGTTACTAAAGGACTGCCGCCTATGTGGATTCTGTTAACAGGGAGCGTTGCTGTGTAGGACATGATTTGTTGCACAATTAGGATGGTTTTTACTATCAAGGAAAAATAATTGAGCTTGGCTGGGCGGATAATTTGGCTGAAGGTTTGTAGCAATAAAGAAAATCCATCCCTGTGCCTCAACACTTATTCTTGCAATGGCTATATGTGTGATTTGAATCCTCCATATTTAAGGATGGCTCCTGTGCCATTGCTGTTTGCCAGTTCCAAATGATAGAACCCATAAAAAATTGTTTGTGTGGCCACTCCAAATGCCAGGACAGCTACAGGCAGTCACTGCCCACCTTTTGCCTGTCATTGATCCTGCAGCTTTGTATTTTGCTGTACTTTGTTTCTCCTGGGCTGGAATTCCTGTGTACAGGACACGTGCTGCTTCTTGAGCTCCTCGGTGATAAGGAGAGGCATTGCCCTCTGCGTGAGGGCACTAAATCCATGCATCGGCTTTGTGCACACGGCTGTTGTTTTTTACCTTGGTCCTGCTGCCATGGCAGTAAATGCTGGTTTTACCACTGCCTAAACTAGGGGAAAAAGCAGTTGTTCACACCTGACTGCTTGCTGGTTTCTGCAGCCTGGCAGCTGTGCATTGCACTGTGTTTATCCTGTGCTGCTCTGTGCAGACCAATCCATGGGAACAGGTCCAGGACTGGAGGACAAGTCTGTCCCGAGATGAGTAGGGTCAGCAGTCTCGCTAAGCTTGGCTCTTTCTGGCGCTCGGAGCCTGTGATCTGATTCATGGGCTGGGGTATCTGAATGAGGCTGGCGCATCACTCACTGGCTGGTCTTCAAGCTGTGTGTTTTCAGGAGATTGTCATGTAGTTAGTGTGACTTGTGGTACCAGTGTCTTCTTTGTAGGTTTGCAGCACAAAAGCAAAGATGATTTGACTGTTCAGGTCACAAGCCTAAGGACATTCTGGCAGGGGTTATGTTGGAGCCTTGGGTGGCAGATACAGCATCCCAAGAGTTCTCACATTTTGTCCTTTCGTTCTCCCTCCTCCCCTTTGGAAAAAGTTTTTCAAAAGAAATATGTCAAGCATGGGGTTTTGGTTTGGTGTTTTTTTCTATGAAAACTGTGACTTTCCTTGGTTTGCCAGTGTTTGTTCCTTCCTTACCCCTCGCCTTCATCACCCTTTCTCCCAAAGACGGATGCAGAAGTTTCTTTGAAACAGATGAAACTGAAAAGCAGACAAAAAAAAACTTACAGCGAGCATTTTCTGTGAACTTGAACTAAGCAGTAACTCTCTTTTTCTGTCTTCCAGAAGGCTTATTGTGTTGTTTCATGCCTGGGATGGCTGAGGGTGGAGGTCTGTAGAGCTGCTGTGAAAGGGCTGTGCGTGATAAGAGTGGGAGGCACAGTGTCATAATTAATGCTGTCAGAAAGTGTTTTTTTAAATGTGACTGGTGTTGTATTTCCAGCATATTGTATTCATTTTCCTTTTATTGTGGTCTGACAGTACACCCTGAGCTCAAACCAATTTCTTAATCCTGAAAAGGCTCTCAAGTCAGATCTGGCTGTGGGAGTTTAGGCCTCTAGGAGTTTAGGGCTGCTTCACAGCTGGAAAAAGTTACTTTTTCCATTAAAACAGGAATTAACTGGCTTTAAGGGACTTACGATCTTTTTATCTTAAGAAAACTCTTCAGTAATAAGAGGAGCTTAAATTGTGATGGTCTGCTAATCAAAATGAAGATGTTCTGGTTTATGGTGTTTCCATAGCATTGGGTGTAATGAAATACTATCAGTGTTAACAGAAACGGGATGAACATTCCTTAATGACTGTCAAGGAAAAGCGTTCTGAATTAACTGCATATGTGAACACTTTTAAATCCTTTAGTAAGTTTTGTTGATTAGTTGCCTGTTTTAAATTTGATTGCAACAGCAAATTGCTTGAAGGGATCATGAGTACAGGATTGGTTCTGCCTTTCCTGTCTACAGCTTTTTGGAAGCAATGTGTATGTTGGCAGTCAAACCACCCTGTAACCTTCAGGTTTGTTCCTCCTCATAAGGTTTGGTGTGTGTAACTCCCTTGTGTGGCATCTCAACATCTGTCCAGGTGTTACCAAATTCAGGTCACGTGCAGAAACACATCAAGCTGGAAACACTTCTGGTTTTATATATACATGTAAACATGATGCGTGGGCATGTATTTTATACTTTGCAAATAATAATGCCTAATTGTATTGGTGTGAATCCAGACACAGAGCCCTTTCACGCTTGTGTGCTTTGACATTTGTGTGCCATCTTTTCCTCTTGCTTCAGTTTCATTGCACATTACATTGTAATACATTAAATGCAGCTTCCAGGGGAGGTGCAGGTTGGACACCAGCAAGAACTTCTTAATGGAAAGGGCTGTCAAGCATTGGAATGGGCTGCCCAGGGAGGTGGTAGAGTCGCCATCCCCGGAGGTGTTCAGGAAATGACGATGTGACACGAAGGGCCATGGTCGAGTTCACAGAGTCCAGTCACTGGTTGGACTTGATGATCTTGTAGGTCTTGTCCAACCCAAATGATTCCGTGCTTCTGTGATTAATTCTTTGTATGGGGACAGTTGGCAAAGGACATTAATATGTAGAACAGGCTGAGGTTGGATCCTTTGCCTGAGCTGTTTTATCGTGAGAGGGTGGATTTGTCTGGTGAGAAACATGAAATGGTGACCCCAGAACAACTACCTGGGCATCCCCAAGTTGAACCTGTTATCCCTGGGGAAATTTTCTTTGTGAAGAATCCATGGGTGTTTGAAAGCACTGACTGGGAATCAAATATATCCATTTTTGTTACCTCCTCACAGAAAGCTCTTGGGTCTTTACCCTAGAGCATTCAGTAGCGTGGATTTGAAGCAGGTTGTATTTGAAGCTTGTTTTTAAAGTCGGCAGACTTTCGCTGTGTAACCATAAGATACTAGTATGTAAATGTTCTTGGATGGAAGGATTTTTAAAAAATTTTTTAAATCTTACTAGCCACCTGTGTATAAATGTAGAGTTGATTTGGGAGGGGTTTGTGAACATTTTGATATCTGAACTCTATTTTCAACTAAAGGAGAAATATGATCTTTTAAATACTTGAAATTTGGGATGGGTACTTGTGTTTGGAAACACAATGTACTACCTGTTCTTCCCTTCTGATCTTCCTGCTGTTATTTTGATTCATGTGATATAGGTTTTTGGTAGAAAGCCCTAAATGTTTATTTCTAGTCCCAACATCATATTGTGAGGTTCTCATTCTCTGCAGTTGTCACACCTGCAAGATCTTTCTTGGGACAGACAGAAATGCTGGTGAAAATGGGAATTTTGTTTCTCGGTCGTGAGAGCTAACTTGGTTGCAGCTGCTGGATTTGCACGTGTTGAGCCATGCAAGTCTAGCACCTGGGGAGACAGAGGCATTGTGAATAGTGCTCATGTCCCTTTCAAAGGTACACTTGCAGCTAGTTATTTAGTTATATTCAGTAGGACTTACGCTTACTGATGCTTTTTTCAAGTAGCTTTTTCCAGGTGGGTTTTTCACCAACCTTTTGGTGATGAAGGTTTGGGTTTCTGAAGGTTACAATTGCTGTTGACACCCTGATGGTCTCATTCCAGATGGTACCTGTTGCTTGCTCCTTTTCTGCTGGAGCAGATGGGCAGGGGAGGCTTGCATGTGCCACCAAGCTTGTCCTGGGGCTGTAGGAGCTAAGGTCACTCCTGGAACTTTGACTTGGGTGATGCAACTGGCGTTTCAGCTGGGAATGAAACCTGTATTTATTGCTGTTGTGATTCTGAGGCAGAGGTTGAAAGCATGCAGGTGGAATAGCGAATGTCCAAGCAAACCTGGAAGTATAGTAGTTACAGGAACTGTCCCAGACGTCTGTGAGCCAGAGGAGGAAGAAAATATACACAGAAAGTATACACAGAAAGAAAATATACAAGACAGTTTTGAAAGAACCCAGGCTGTATATCCAAACACTGGTGGCTGTGATGTTTGTGAGCTCTCAGACTGAGCCCCTGTGCTGGTTTTGGCTGGGGTGTAGAGTTAATTTTCTTCAGAGTAGCCAGCGTGGATTTGCGTTTGGGATTTGTGCTGGAAGCAGTGTTGATAACACAGGGATGCTTTAGTTCTTGCCGAGCAGGGCTCACACAAGGCATTTACTTCTCCTCATCCCTCCCCACCAGCGAGGAGGCTGGGGGTGCACAAGGAGGGGACACAGCCAGGACAGCTGACCCCAACTGACCAAAGGGGTGTCCCAGACCGTATGGATCATGCTCAGCATATAAACTAGGAGGAAGGAGGCGGAAGGAAGGGGATATTTGCAGTGGTGGTGTTTGTCTTGCCAAGTCACTGTTGTATGTGACAGGGCCCTGCTCTCCTGGAGGTGGTTGAACACCTGCCTGCCATGGGCTGTGGTGAATGAACTCCTTGTTTCACTTTGCTTGTGTGTGTAATGCTTGCTTTACCTCATAAAATGTCATTGTCTCAACCCACAAATTTTCTCACTTTTACTGGTCTGATTCTCTCACCCATCTCAGCAGGGGACAGTGAGCAAGTGGCTCTGTGGGGCTTAGTTGCTGACTGAGGTTAAGCCAAAGAGGTCCTTTTGTCCAAACTATCCCTGCCGAAAGCAGCACAGCCCCTCAGCAGGTGTTCCCAAGGAAGGAGTGGCAAAAGCCACTTGCAGCCAACCTGCTTTGCTACCTTGCCTTGTGGGTGTTTCTCTCCCACATTTTTTTCTCCCCACCATGATGTGCTGTTATAGGCTGCCCCACATGAGGAACAGCTCTTGGTCAGAGTCAGGCCTGCTGTAGTGTTGTCCCTTTGATGTCATTAGTGTTGCAGGTCCTAAGATTCATTCTGTATTTCAGCTGTTGCTTAGCACACTTCAGCTTTAGCACACTAAATCCTATTGTTCACCTCTATCAACAAGCTTCATGCTGTGAAAGGTGCTGCTCTCTCTGGTTGTTGAATGTACTTTGATGCTTTTTCCAAATGGAGAGAATGGGGGAATAGAAGAGGAGCAGTTCTTTGCTCCTCATACATCTGCCATCATTTTCTTTTCTATAAAGGAAAGAGAGAGATTATGCTATTTGGTTGTCTAGATTGCTTGCTTAAATTTTATGTCGCTGCTACTACCACTATTTAGAATACTACCCTTCCTGGCTTTGTGTTAACTCCCTTCATGGAGCTTACATGTATTTCTGTTCAGCAAATGTCCTGGCTCTGTGTTTTTACTGTGTTTGCCAAATTACTGTTTTCACAACAGTTTCCCACACACGTACAGTAGCTGACCAAATGTGAATAGCTGTGTTAGGAATAAATAGGGCTTGTAAAATGCAAGGTTGTAGGTAAATGTCTTTCTGTTTTCACCCTTCTTCCTTTACTTTCTGACCTGTAAATTCTGGCTTGTCATGCGTTCAAGAAACAAGAGGCCACTGAGGTATTGAAATCATAGTGGTAGATAAAATATAATAGCAAAGAAAACATGCAATTTTGCAGCTGTGTTCCTGCTAATACAGACTGCTTTATTTTCCCCTCTATTATGTACTTGACTACAATATGCTACATACACTGCAATGTAGTGGGAGATTTCATTAACTCTCATAATTCTTCCTAGTTTAAAAACATTCTGATCTCACCTGTTATTAACAGAAGGAGGGGATGTGGGTTTTACTCAGGGTAGCTGGTGCTCTCTCTGCTTTTGAGTTTGCCCATGAGAATAATTCTGGACAAGCACAGGCCCTTTCCTGAAACGTGTTCCCCCATGCAGATCTGCTCTGTTCTGTGTCTTCTATGAAATATGAACATATATGTTTTGTTACTTTCTGGGCTCAGAAGGGACATTCCTCTTTTGCTGGTCACACATTCAGCTGTTTATTAATCTGTCCAGGATTCCCTAATGGCTGGTAATCTGTATTAAGGAATTTCTGGGTAAAGAACTGTTTCATGTCTTTGTGAACCCATGGTAGCAACGTTGGAGGTGCCAGCTCTGTAGCAGGGCCATGGTTTTGATAAAAAAGAGTTTACAGATTTTACACATTTGATTTAAAACAAGTTTACAGAGGCAGGGTTTCGTTGGTTTTCCCCTTAACTTGAAAATGCATGAAATAAGAAATTCAAGTAGAATTAGATCTGCTTAATACATGAGTGTGGCCAGAGTTAGCCATAGTGACATTAGTGCCAACCGATCAAAGGAAGGAGTTTGATATTTAGTAGGACAGGAGTGTAGAAATACTGACTCATAAAAATACTGTAGAGTTTATTATTTTGGGTGTTGCTAAGCATTAAGTTCTAGAGAATGTATGTGTGACTAACATTTGATTTGGGGAAGATTTGCTAAGTCAACCAGAAAGAAGTAAAGCAAATTTATAATCTCACATGTCTTTAAACAAGTCTTCAAGTGATGACAAAAATAGGATGGATGTTATTGTAAGGAGAATTGGTAACTGTTTGTCTTTTTAGCTACATAGTTTCCATAAAAGCTGGTGTAATGGTGGGCTAGGGAAAAGGATGCATCCTGTCAGCTTTAAGAGCTTCCCTGTAGAAAAACAAATCGGATCTGTCTGAAAAACAAACGCTGTGCTAGATTGAACGATGAAGCCTTCTTCAGCTTCCACAAATGGAGGCAGATTTTCAAATACTGAGCTACTGCATGTCTGCACACTGCTCCTGAAATTGCTCCATTTTCCACCTGTACTCGAGAAGGCGCCCGTGTAGGATGGGAGCCCCTCGCTGCTTGTCCCAGCATTCCCGTGCTCCCCATCCCACGCAGCCGAGTGAGTGTCAGCTGCTCACGTGCTCGGTTCCAGCTGACTGGAGCCTTGTGGGGAACCTACCTAGCTTCTCCTCCTTATTTAGGCCTTTCCATCATTATTTCCTCTGAGGGCTCTCCTGGTTGGCCAGACCTGCTCCAGGACCTGCTGTTGAAGGAGTGAAGTTTTAAATGAGGAATCAAGGACGGATGAGTGCTCCTGCAGGACTGCTCCAGACTCGCAGTTTGTCTTCACACCTACCTCTCCAAGCAGCAATGCACAGTGGCTGGCTTCCAAGTCAGCTGTGCTTTTTTTTTCCCCCTTCAACAAGGAGGTTCAGGTATCAAGGAAATGCTATGTGACTGAAAAGAGAAAGCACTTGCGTTTCCCACACTTCTCTATCTGGTTTCCTTGCCAGTGGCTGTCGCGTGAGAGGTTGATACCACTACACCCAGTCCTGCACAGTTGTGCTGGTGCTGGATGTAATCCAGCTTGTTGAAGGAAATATTATTCTTTTTATCCCTTCCCTGAGGGCAAAAATCCTTCCGTGGTCCATTTAATTACTGCAGGTTATTGTGATTGAAATTTCCACTCTAACAGCGTGTGCCAGGGGTTGCGGTGTAGTTTGTTCTGAAGGCTGACCCTGCGCTTACAGATTTTGCCGGCATGTTTGGGTTGGTCAGGGAGCCATTTCCCCCCCGTTTCCCCCCCTTCCACTTTTATACCAGCATAATTCTGTCAACAGAAGCCCAGGTGCAGCTACATTTATTCCAAGCATGGAAGTCCTCTTGGTGCTGTTGCTAATCCTCCTGCAGAGTCTTCTGCCAAAGTAAGCTGTGTCTTGGCTAGACAATGGCATTTACTGGTACGGCAAAAGTAAGCCATCAGATCCTTCCCAAGGCCCTGGAGAAGGCACCTAGCTCTTTCCCAGTACGCGAATGGGATGGCTGTAGAGTGCGCTCCAGCCTGGGCTGAGTGTGTCACGGGAGCTGTAACTTGGACAGCCCTTCCCAGTGCACCGGGGCAAAGTGACACGGGAGGGCTGTAAATCCCCGCAGCTGGTCTAGGAAAGGTTGTGGTAGGTGCTTCTGAAAGTTCAGGCTGCGTTTCCCTCACCCTGAACAGGCTGGGAATAGGAGAGCAGCCTGCTGAGGAGGCTGCACAAAAGAGGTTTGTCACAGGGAGCTGTGCTGACGGCAGTGTTGGCAGGACATGTCACCTCTGTTGGGCTTGTATTGTCATGGGCTCGCTCTTATCGGTTCCCGAGCGAGCGAGTCATGTCTAGACGGTGCTGTAACAATGTGCCGTAAATCACGCTGGGATCTTTCCAGCCTTGCACAGGAAACCTGGTGCTCTGCGCAAGGCAAATGTCCACCAGCATGATCACAGCAAGGCTCTGTTCCCCAGGGCTGCGATGGGCAGCCCTTTCAGTGCCCACACAATCCCAGGAGGTCACTGCTTGGGAGGAAGTTGAATGTTTTTATGCTTGCCTTGCTGAATTTTGGCAATTTGCACTTCGCAAATGTGGATTTATAAGGGAGAGGGATGCATTGAGGGCTTCAGCACCTTCATTTTCTACTGCAGTGCTGGCATCCCTCCATTTTTCAGTGCAGTGTCCATAATTTCCAGACAGAGGTCAGCTCTGTGGCAGGTAACTGGTGTCTGCACTGGCATCACCATTCCTTGATCTTACTCTAACACACAATATGGGTCACAGGGCTCTTTTCCCCTCTCCTTAATCTAACATTCAAGCCCAAGGTGGTTATTATTGCCAAGAGTCCTGAAAAACATTTTGGAAAGAGAATTCACTTTTCTAACACTTGTATGTAACTTACAGCCTTGTTAGTATTAAATAAGGAGCAATCTGAAGTTCTGTGAACTGTTTTTTATCTTTTTTTTTTACAAGCAGTTTAGTTAGTTTCTTTTTAATTTAAAAAATATTTTATTTCAAACCCCGTTATTGCAGGCCTTACAAATATCTTGTGGGTTGTAAGAGAAGAAAACTTTTACCCAAATTGTTTTCTAGTTAATAAAAGAATCTGTGATTTGGATGATATTCTAAGTAATTTCATAATTAGCACAAAGCACCAATGCTTTTCCTTTCTGTTGGAGTTGAAAATACAACCTGTGTAGTCCACCCATGCTGGAAAAATTGCAAAACTCTTCAGGCTTTTTTGCTCTGATTCATCCTTCTTTCACACCTGCCTAAAAGGTTTTGAAAACTGATAAAGCTTCAGCCCCTGTTTGTAGCAGTAAACAATTCTAAATAATAGAGCCATGTGTATGTGTGTTGACTTTTTTTTTACTCTTCTGAGCTCTCTTTGGTCTTATCGTGCCTTTTGGCAAGAGAAGTATCAGTGCTGTGTGCCCTGGGACCCCACGCCATACCCACAGATTTCTGGAGACCAGCACAGGAGAGGGAAAGGAGACCATCCCAACCATCTCTCTTCCAGCACAGCTCTTTGTTACCACCTGGCGATGTATTTATTTTACTTGTTTTTCTGCTTTTGGTCTCTTTGTAGAAATCCACAACTTCGAGGAGGATGAGTTTCTTCCAAAGCACATAAGGTTTTGATGAGGTATAGGACCCTGTTGTGCCTTTGATGGGAATCTGAGGTGGAATATTCAGATTTCTTGTAATCCTGTTCTCTGGAAACTCTTCTGATCTCCAATCAAAATCTCCTCTTCCTACACTTCATTTCCTTTCTTTCTAGTGTACCACTATTCAGCCCATTCAGCTGCTCCAGTGCTGCCGTAGGATCTCCTTATTGCCCTTTCCTTTTTGGGATCCCTGTGCCATACATAACGTTCCTGTGGTAGTAACCTTACAGGGAAGATGATGTCTCACCATGTGGCAAGTGCAGATTAAGACATCAGGCTCTAGTTACTTTCATATTTGTATATAGGCTTGCTAAAGTGCAATTCTGTGTGTCTATTGCATTTTTTTTCAGTCTTTCTGGAAATAAATTATAATTGACTTTCCAAGTAAAAACATCTACATTTTTATAATTTTTCCCCTCATCTCTGTGCCAAGTGTATCTTGGCTCTACCCAGAGACCTGATTAAAAATATTAGAACACACTTACCAGTGTGCAGTGGCTACATTTATAGCATCTGACTTGAATGTTTGTTTCATAGTCTGGGTTGTAACAATCTGATTCTCAGACTGCCATTGACGTCAGTTTAATAGGAAAATTCAAATAGAACCTGTATTAGATTTTCACTATTAAGTTAACAATAAAAACTTTCTACAGATGCCTTACGTAGACAAGGCTGCTAACAGAAATATTACATTAATGAAAATCAGGCTTCCAGAAACAGAGAATAACTTACAAAAAACCAACAAAACAAAAACCAAACAATTTTGTTTTCCATTTCCTAGCTCAAAAAAATACTTGCATTTTAATTGCGCTAGTGGTTTACATGTTAAGTATTGGGAGAAGACAGCTCTTGGCCATTTGTGGTCATGTTGCAAATCTCTTGGCTTTTTCAGAGCTGGAGAGCCCTTCCAGAAGTGTTTGTTTTACCAATTTCATTGCTCTCAAGTTCAGCTTTCCCCCTCAGATTCTGTGGCACAGCATCTTTATCACCTTGTTCTGTCCAGGTGCTCACAAGGTACTGATACAACCCGAAAAACTCTGAAGGCACCAGTTTGGGTCAAGACAATGTCCGTCAGGGTTTGCTCCATCTGTAGCTGCCTTGAGGGCTGTGCAGGGTATGGCAGCAGATGGTGGAGAGAGGAAATAACGTCATTGTTCATCTACAGGTGGATAAATTCTGGCTTAGACCAGGTAGGTGATCTGCCTGTGCTTAAACCAGGAAATCCAAGTGTGGGCTTACCATAGAGTAAGGAGTCAGAGCATTTTGCCTCCCCTGCAGCAGCAGAAAGGGACTGATCTTTTATCCAGGGATAACAGCATCCCTACCGCCTTGGGCAGAGTTAGCAAAGCCTTGGTGTGCACGCCCTGTTCTGTGGAGGGGGAAGCAAGGGAGGTTTCTGGAAAGGGCCAGTCATGGTCCTCAGCACATCTGAGCTGTGGTGATGGGGGATGGAGCTGGCTGGCATCCCCAGCGTGGCTGTAGACCTGCCGAAGTGCCCCAGATGTCCATGTCCCAAGCTAATAGTGCTGAGGAGCACATTCAGTGCAGGGAGCTTGGGGATGGGAGCCCGAGACAAGAGGCTGTGAACTGCCAACCCTTTTCAAAAGCACATGGACCTGTGGCACTTCTAGCACACAGCAGGTGACAGAATCTCAGCACTGAAGACACCGACTTGAGCTGTTTCTGTGCTACCGTGCCATGAATAAATTGATCTAAGGATCCAGAGGTTGGAGACTCTGCTCTAGGAAACGTGGGATTGAGCTGGTGAGGAAACCTGTTGTGTCTGTGTGAGGGTGGGGTGTGTAGCTGCAAAGGGGCTTTCCTCCCAGCGCAGGTGGAGTGAGGGTGACTCCAGAGTGGCTCCCGGATGCTCAGTCAAGGAGTTTTCCCTAACAGAGCAGTGCCGTGCTGGCACCAGGTGTCTCCATGGCAGGCTTTGAATCTTCTCCATTCTACAACCGAAACAGGAGCCCAGGCTATCCTGCCTGTGGAACTGAGGCTCTGTATGCACCAGCATATTTCTTTTTCAGTTTCATCTTGTCTCTGCCAGCTGAAATAACAAGGCTTTTAAACACAGCCACATTGTGCTCCCATGGTTTAAGGATTTAGGTTACTTCAGCAGTGTTAGGCAGGCACAGTACACAAATGGGCACAAAATGTGGCATTAAGGGTTTTGTCATGAACTTTCAGTGTGTTCTAAGGGCAAATAAAGGGTGCTTTCTATTTGCCCTCCCTCCACCCCCTGGGATTTCATGAGGTGTGTTTTGGATGAATGTAGACTTGCTTAAACACAGTTATTTTACTTGTCTGCCGCTGGGATGACAATGTTCCATTGAAATGTTTGACAGCCTGAAGTAAGTGACAATTATTTCGCATGTGCAGTGTTTATCTCCGTGGCGCAGGGAGTGACAGCTCAGAAGTGACACTGACATTCAGTGTGAATCTCACTGTTCCTCCCACCAGCTGTCCTGGTAGCGTGCAACTTTTTAAAAACACTCTGGTCTTTACATCCGAACAGAGGCCCTCTGTTCCAAGTCACGCTAGGTAACTTTGTGTTTCCTCACCCTTTTCCATCCTCTGGCAGTGGAAAAAGTGCGCAAAGTGGACAGCGTGCAAAAATGCGTCAGGAAGTGGGGGCCAGGGGCTTATATATTAGTCAAAATCAAAACTAGCTTTCTTAATGTTGACCACATCACTTTGCAGGAGATCTTGTGAAAGGTCATACATGTTTGTTAGAGTAGTTGAAAGGACCAGCAGCATCTGTTGATGTGACTTTGGGGTAAATATAGCACAGGGCTTTGATCAGTCCTGCCAGAATAGCTGAGTACTGTCTTCTTGTTTATTTGTATTTTGTTTGCAGATTCCCGTGAAGAGAATCCCAAGCCATGAAGAACAGTGTCCTAACCTAAAACACCTTGGGGCTTGAAACAGTTTTAAAGCTTTAAGAATGTAAAATCATCTATGCTTAATTACCTGATGATTTCTTTATGTAGTCACATAGTCAAGCTCTAATTTGTGCTCTGTTTGACTAGGGATGAGTTAGAAAAATTAGCTGTTTTCTCAGGCAGGCAATGTGTGTGTTGCAAAGGCACTTCAAATATAAACTGGGTACACAATTACTGGGGAGGCACTGAAAGCTTACTAGGAAAGTGATAAATATGTATTTGCTGTAAAAAAAACAAATATCAAAAGGCAGATAGTCAGTTGATGGCAGGTGGGAAAAGTTGCTTTTTGTCTGTTATATTATGCTTTGGAAAAAAACAAACCCCTAAAACTCAAAGCCTTTTCTCCTGTTTACTGCTTACAGTGAAATGCAGACTGATCTGTTTCCAAGTCAGTTTGGCTTTCTGATTTCCATGGTTCAGCACAGTGCTTTGCATTATAAAGCCAAAGGCAGCTGTAATACGTTCAGTATCTCTGTTTCCTTCTACAAAGTTAATTCTTTGAATTTTTGGCGAATTGACTGTTCATTTGTCAGTGTCACCTTAATCTGCAAAACAGATAGTGAGCAGCTCAGTCTACTCTTTCTCCTCTTTGTTTAAAGAAGTAGACAAAATAAAATATAATTTGCTGAGATCTTTTCTGATTGTCCATATTGTCCACATTACAAGTGTTATTTTCTGTTTCTATAAGGTGGTTTTATGTTTCTGCAGTAAAAGGAATTTGTGAAGTCTGTAGGCATTGCCATGGTGAGATTTTCCTTTATACTGATGTTTAGGTAAAGTGCAAAATGCAGTCTCTTATTAGTATGCCAGATGCCTATTTCAAATGTGGCTGTGGATTTAACTTACTGTGCTTGGCATAACAGGCCTCTTCTAGGTCTGAATTATTCCAGCTAGAAAAAAAATATTCCTAAGAAATCCTGCAGCTATTTGGACTGAAAATTCCCTTTGCTCCTATTAGCAGCGGAGGTTTATTTTTCTGTTTAACTAGCTGGATCTTTTGTTCATGAGAATTGGCATCCTGCAGTGGCATGGTGTGTGTCCAGCAGTGACTGTGAACCTACATTGTAATGTCAGGGCAGAGACAGCAGTGTGATTTATTGTCAAACTGGGCAACTGCTGAGCTTTGTGACACTCAGGCAGCCCACAGAGCTTCAGGGATGGGCTTCCCTCTCCTCCTGCAGAAGTGAAACTTGGGGTAGAGCCAGGCTGGGGGGGTTGTGGTGTGGCTGGGGAGGTCTGGCATGGCCCAAAACATGTGTGGCTTTGTGGCTCTGTCTGGATCTGGCCACAGGCCTACATGGGTGGCTCTGGTCAAGCCCAATTTATATCGTAGGTGCCTTATCAGCAAACAATTTAAATAATGGCATTTTTCTTCTGCTCTGTGGGGAATATTAAAGTTGCACATTTTTAATATTATTTGCAGTGAGCATAGTGACAACCCTGTGTTTGTCTTCTTTTCCTAACCCACCCGGTTGACTGCAGTGCTGCTGCAGTTCGGGGCAGAAATCTGGGCTGTGGGCGATAGAATTTGACAGTTCAGTCTCCCCATCTCGCTGCAGTACCCGAGCCCCCTCAAAGCTGCGGGTGGAGGCTGCTGCTGGCGGCGTGGCTGGGCAGAGGTGACCTGTGCCTCTGCAGGACTGGGTCCCCCTTGGCTCTCAGCAGCTGCTCCGGAGCCCCTGGCAGCGCTGGGCTTGTTTTGCCTGTGCAGGGAACCCGAGTGATGCCAATTCTGTTGTCAAAAACAGCTAGGTGTGAGGCGATGCTACATGAAAGCTTTTGAAGAGCAAAATGCGCAGCGCTCAGACTATTTGAGGTAATCAGCAGCTCTGTTACCCTGGGTAATCACAGCAAAACAACACGTACCATCACAGAGGTCTTGTGCTTTTTACTCCCTGTTTTTCAGGACGGAAGCATGCCTGCAGTAATTCCTAGGTGGTCTCTGTATGTGTGTGGTGATGTCAGCAGCTTGGGGAATTAGCTTTGCTGAAGTTTACATCTGCTGACTCATCTGTTTAAAGAGCTTGATTCTTCATTTTCAGTGGCTAATAATTTTTCTCCCCTCATACAGCAGCTGAGGAGAACGAGATGGTTATGAGGTTTAGCAGGGGCTGCCACAGTGCAGGGTTTCCTTGCAGTCTTTTAACTTACTGCGTATTTTAATGGCTGCAATATACAGAAAGCCTCAGTTTCATGGCTCTTCTTGGACCTTGTCCAGCTTCTGCTGTGAAAGTACAATTCAGCAGAAGCCCTTTTAGAATATTTACTTATTTTTAGTGTCCAAGAGTTCTGCATGTGGTATCCTGGATCTTCAGGAGAGGAGTCTTAGCAGTGGTGCCTTGGCACTAATGAATGCCTTGATATCTCTGTTTGGGTTTTTTTTCCACTGTTTTTTTGGTTTTTTTGTTTTTTTTTTTAATTGGGTAACAGAAAGTTAAAGCCCCCTCAGCTTTTCTACTCTTAAAATCCAGCTTTGCTGCTCCTCTCTCCCTCCTCTGAACACCCCTTTGGGAGTAAGAAGGAATGGTGTCTCTGGCAAAGAAACAGGTAAAGTTTGGTTGGTAAGTGGAACTGATTTAATTAAATCTCCTTTCAGCCTCATAATGGAGTCATTCAAGAAGGCAGAGGAGTAGGAATGTGGCTTCTGAGGTTTTTTTTTTCTCTCCTTTCTCTTTCCTTTTTCCATCCCCGCAGTCAGTGAAAGTAAAACGGCTTTCTAAACAGAATGCCTCTTTTTCTGATGATTTAAAAAATAGATATAAACAATTTTAAAGACAAGCCATGTTAAAATCAAAATCTAATTTTTATTAGCTCATCATCGCATTCCTGAAAATATTAGAGCAACTTTGAGGAGTGTATGGCATTTGCCAGTGTAAGAGTGAGCATCCAGATCTAACACCACCTGAAACTTCACAAACATTGAGCAATACAAACTTAATGCCACAGAAATCTGTTTTCCATTCTAATTAGCTCATGGTCTTGTGTTGTTAGTTTTACTCTGTCAGTGCACTTCAGTTTCGTTATCTCGACAATTGATGTCAATACTAGAAAAAATTGGACTTGGAATTTTGTTGAAATGGGTTTTTGTTTTTGGAGCCAAAGTATTTTGCAAGACTCATCAATTTTGATGGTTTTTTTCCGGGGGAAAATGAAGGAGAGTTCTGAAGGAACTCAGGGAGTGTGCGCACGTGAGCGTGCAGATGCGTGGTAGGCTGTAAAGGGACTGGCTTCAGATGTGGAAGACGTGGTTCAGCTTCCTGGTCTGCATGGTACAGAGCAATGCAGGATGGAAAACTACTCTCTGACCTTCGAATTGGGTGGAGTGAAAATTCAATCAGTGGTTTCTTACTGCTAGGAGATTGCTCTGACTAATGGTTTGCTTTCTTCAACTGGAAAGCAGGGATTTTCGATTTTCAGAATGAAGTTGTCACACCGGGTTCAGCTGTAAATGTTGGGCAGAAATCCTGGTCTTTCGACAGAAGGGGTGACTAGTGTGAATAAATCTGAAGCAGCTAACACGGGAGTAAGATAGTTGTTTATGGTACTTACATAGTGCCAAAAAACATCTGCATGCCCTGAGACATGGGTATACTGAGCTGACTTCTGTACTAGAGGCAATAAGGCTTTTTTCTGATGGAGCAAAACAAGCCCCGGCTGACTCTCCAGCTGTATTGTTTCAGAGATTTGAACTAGCTCTGTGCTGCAGTGCAGCACTTTAGAAGAGCTGTCCCTGAGTTATATGAGACTGTGCATTTCGCTGCCTGTTCGTATATGCCCATCTTCAGAGAGGGAAAATGAATGCAAATATCTTGTGCTGTCATGCTTGCTGGGAAAAATGACTTCCCGCTCGGTTTGCTGCCTTTGAGGGTATTTATTGCAGCCCTGGGAAGGCAGAGAGCTGCCCTGCCTGTGGACTGCTCCGAGTTCCATGGACAGCTGCGCTCTCTGACTTCGTGCAGTTTAAACAGCCCTATGGACGTGCTGTGGCTCTGCTCCATCACTGTGCTGTACCTCATCCCTTTCCTCCAGCCCTGCTTCGTTGGACACCTCTTAATGCCAGCAGAATTATAACTTCCCTCCTTGCCTTCGCATCCCCGTGCAGGAACGGGCACAGATTCCACACGCCCGGAGTGAGTGCACGCGCCGGGCACGGATGAGAAGTCCAGGGCAAAGCGGAACAGCTTGTTCTGTTTCAGAGCTGGGCAAGGGCAATGATTTACTCAGTGTCTGCAGTTCACAATAGGCTGTTCTCCAACCCGCAGGACTGCTTCAAAGGGGCAAAGTGGTTGTGTATAGGTAGATGTCTGACACAGTAAGCTGAATGTTGACTTGGTAAGGGTTTTAAATTCAGTGCAATAATCTCTGGCAGCATCAGGTTGTTTGTATGTTTAGAATTGTCAGAGATTGGTGATTTTTTCAAAATCTTTTTTCCTCAGCACTAATAAGTCAATGCATGTTCCCTATGTGTGCATGTTTCCGTATTGTGCAATACAGTACTTTTCTTTTCTTGGGGAAATGGCCCTGAGTCTGTAACCAGAGACTTTATAAATGCTTGTAGAACAGCTGTGCTCAACACGGCAAGGACTTTGTTTACTTACACATTATTTATTCATGTATTCTTTTTCTTTTTCCAGCCCCCTGGCCCCCAAGTAATGGTGCTTTTTCTTTTTCTTTTAATTTTTTTTCTTGAAACTCTTTTGATGGAGAATTCAGCCTTTTCTACGAAGCACTGCATTCAGGGGTTTTATGACTCATTTGTAGTTGGAATACCTACTGGGGCAGTACAGCAGGCTTGGATGCAATAAAATGAATCACCATGACAAGTTCTACGTAAGAGCTGTTTGGTAAATGTTCTGATACAAGAGAATGCCAAATGAAAAAATTCCTTGCTTTCTTCCTTTGGCCTGAGCAGTTATTGCCCTGAAGATGAAAGCAATTGATTGTTAATTCCTTAGACATGTTAAAAAAATTGAGGATGCTTCAAGAGTAGGTGCTGCTGTCATTATGCTGTGATATTGCAATCTATGCGGAAAAGGCTGAGCTTGATCCCTGGCTTTACCACTCAGGCAAAGGTCTACGTTGACACTGAATTTTTTTTGGGGAAGTGTTCTTGTGGGTGAAATTAATAAGATATTTTTAATAACTTCTCATTAGTGGGTTTGTGCTGTTAGGAGTCAGGGCTCCATCCCATTTTCTATGTCTTTTCCAGCTGTGGTCGGTAGCATTTGATACTGCAGAGGAGGCAGAGGAAACCTCGCAGCACATTTGAAAATGGATAGAATTTTTCTTGAAGCAGCTCTGGGAACTGAATAGATCCTCTTCAGCCAGCCAGGCTTTCTGGGACTGCAGCATAACAGTGAGGTGGCAGTGACTCCTCTGCTCTCTTCTCCAATTCACTCTCTGAGTAAATTTTGGTAATGTTTCCATTACTGTTGTATAGCTGCAGTATGCTTTACTCAGCAAGAATTATTAGAAGGTATTTTTTAATTAACTGCACGTAATCTGTGTTTCAGTAATGGCAGTTTAACTGAAAACTTAATTGGGCCAAGCTGTGCTTATGCATAGCTTAAGATTATTACACACACACACACACACACACACTCTCTTGCTTGCACTTCATTCTGTCTCTCTCTCTTGTCTTTATCACCGATGATCCTGTGTTGCTTACTGGGCTTCAGTTCTGTAACTTGAGACTCCTGAGGCTGGAAACAGTTTAGAAAAAAAAATATTTTGTTTTTCTGCATGAAAATATAAAAGCGTTAGAGCTGGATGAAGTGTATCTCAACTTCTTTCATGAAAGCTAGGAAGAGCAGGAATTCTGACAACCACTTACTCAACTGGCCTGGAGCATGGTGTGGTGCTGGTGTGCTCATCTGGTGCTACCACATAAAACACAAAGCTGCTCCCCTCCTTCTGCAGGGTGTTTTCAAAACCAGATAAACCACATGAACCAGGTGATGAGACTTGAAGCATAGTCTGAAAATAGTTTGAAATCACCATTAAAAAGTAATGAAGTGATTTTTAAGGCAATGTGTTGGGTGGGTTTTTTTTTCCTTTTGCATTAATGGTGCAGATAAGGCATTACCACAGAATTGCCCATGGAGAGTCAAGTATATTCTCTGCCTGTCCAGGCTTTCATTTATTGTTGGCAGTGATTAGGTGATAGGTACAAACCTGATGACAGACTGTGGCCTGGTTCCTTTGTTCTGAGGCTACATAAATATTGTGCTACCTTTTTTATATTTTGTCTAAGAAGTCTTGTAGCAGATCTGTCTCTTCCTCCTCATCTCCTGCACTGTGGTCTAAACTAACTGTTTAAATAATTTTACATCTTCTCGTGTGCGTGGAAGAGGAATTACTTTGGACTCATCAAATACGATCACCTTCGGTAAAGCTACAGGAAGAATGGGCCCTCTACTCTATCACTTTATTGAGAAATAGTTTGATTCCACAAAAAAATGTCATTGGAGAGAGAGTATAGCAGAATAAAAACCCAAAGGAGTTAGCAGTTAAGAAAATGAAAGAATCATAAGCTTTTCTTAAAATATGGAAAAGTTTTTTTTTTCTTCTCTTCTGGTTTCTGGGCTTTTAATAAACCTGCAAGTCATGTTTTCAAACTTTTTATTTATTTTTATTTCTCCACAAGCATGAGAACTTGAGATATCTTTTAAAATAAACAAAACAAAAATCCTGCAACTGAGACCTTTGGATTCTCACGGAGTCTTACAGTTCCAGCAGCTGGAGTTTTAGGAAAAATATGAAGCTTGTAATAATAGTCACTCCACCCAAATGGGTTAAAGTTTGGACTTCCATGGGATTGCACATTTCAATTAAATGCAAGATACAGTAATGGGAGCAAGGTCCTGAGCTGAGTTCCCATTACACATGCTTATTCACATGGACAAAAATTCAGCTGAGGGAGTGTAAAGGAAGTGGGCAGCATTAGGATGCGTGAAGTTTGAAGAAATTCATTCTTTAATTATCATTTCCTTCCTTTCTTCTTAGTGTCTCTGCTTTCCCATCTATGTTGCACCTCTGATTCATCTTGTTGCCTTTGCCTTTCCTTGCTTTTAGAAATACAGAAGTTCATCGATTCCTTAGCCTCTAAACCTAAATGGTCTTTTCTTTCTACATATGTTCTACCTTCTGCAGGTCAGAGATGTTCCTGTGATCTTCAGGGAACGGAGGGCATGGGGTGGGACATGATGCCAGATGTGCCAAAGGGTCTGCAGAGCTAACGTGGTTGGGATGCACGAGGAAACTGGAGAATATTTTCGTGCTGCAGTGGTTCAGGTTTCCTTGTTTGTCTTCTGAGGCAGATCTTTTGCATGTTTCTATATGGGTTTTTGGTCTGTGTCAGGAGAAGCTGAGGAACTGGTTCCAAAATACCTTTTGAGGAGCACACTTCTTAAGACAAATTCCCCTTCTGTCCATAACTCCCAGCTCCCTGCCATCCCAGCTGGTGCCAAGGACTGCCGTGAGGCACTTCCATAAGCTGGCCCATCTCTCTTGAGCGTATTGTGGAATAGGAGCAACCACCATAGGCATAACACACTTTTCAGAAAGAAATAAGTCTTTAGGCCCTTGATGTCTTGGGCAACAATTTGGTTAATTGTAGAAAAGCAATAGGACAAAACTGTTGCCAAGCACAGTGTAGCATTTCTACCTCTTTTGCTGGAGCGAGGGACTGCTGTGCAGTCAAGCTGTCACTCCTCCAGTCCTTGACGAGTGACACGGAGAGCTCCTTTCTGTCGTAGAGGCACAGATCGATGTCTGAGTGACTCATGAAGGCTGACACAAACTCTTGGGCTGATGGAGATTGGATCTGTGGCAGTGAGCTGGAGTTGTGTGATGGAGTTGGTACATTTAATATGCTCTGACATGTAGGTACCAGTAACTTTGTAGTCTTTCGTTTGCTTTCACTTGGAGATTCAGTAGAGGACTTCTTTTGTGTACTTGGAATGAGTTCCTTCCTTTTTCTAATATGTGGGTGTTCTTCCTAAAAATGGGAAGAATCAGCATGCTTGCAGAGAATGCTCCAAATGTTAGAACCCAAGTTCAACAGAGAAAAGCTTTGTGTTTCCAATGTAGATGTCATTGCTGTGGGCAAACACGGTCATTTGCAAGAGTCCTTCTGTCCCAATTCTCCTGATAGTTTGGGTTTGTTAGTTTGGGATAGTTGTATGGTTTTGTGTCTTTCATTTTTTCTTTGCCATCTACCTTTTTGCCGCTGTGTGTGACAGATGCCTCGCAAGTCTTTCCATTCCCCTGGGGCAGACTATCTGCACAGTTGGTGAAAGATAATCTTGTGCAGAAAGCTGCTTTTCCTTGTGGGAAAAGAATTTTCTATTGGGTTTGGTGTTTTGATTGTTTTGGGGTTTTTTTGTTTTCTGGTTTTTTGGGCTTTTTTTCAGAAGTGTTGCCTTAGCATGGAAAAGGAGAGGATTTAGTGCTTTGTAGTTCAGAATTGGTCCATATTAAACCTTTTTAAAGGGATGTCTCAGCCCATGGCTTTTGTACTTTTTAATTAAACGAATGCAAAAAGTCTACATGTTGTCACCCATAAATATGACATGACTAAACTTGCTGTGGATTTCCTACAAGACCCTGAATGTATCAGAGCTGTAGCTCAATCCAAGGGGAGGTTGATTAGCACAATTTTTAACCCTCTTTGGTGCTCTGGATTTGGGACTTAAAACACTTGGAAATGGCAGCAAATAGCCCTCAGTTGTGCTCCTGAAGCTGGCCCTGTTGCTCCTCCTGTGTTCCTGGCCTTTTCACTTCCTCTATTTCGAAGACCTGCCAGGAATAACACATTTTATACGATGCCAAATTTATAAATTCCTCAGACCACTTGGTCTGGGTGGAATGTACTAATGGTGTGGCTGGCTGAGTTTTGATCTAGGATGTTTTTAATTTTCAGACCATGTTAATTTATTTTGATCTGAAAATTACAAGATTCGCTTCAGTTCTCCATTTTATTGCTTCTTTTAATACTTCTTATTTGCTTTTTTTTTTTCCATTTTTTTTATTTTTAAAACAATTCAGTCTTTCCAATGTGCAGTCACACCTTCTTTTTCTACCTCTGATAACTGATGAACAAGCTGTGCGTTTCAGCACACAATGAATCTCCTTGAGATGGTAATATCAATGTGCGTTTTTTGGTTGGTTTGTGTCACACATGATTTTGATGCCAGCAGCTGTTTCCTAAACATCCAACTAGAGCTTATCTCCAGATTGCTAGCAGCTATTCACAAATGCTGTGTTCTGTGGGATGCAGTTCTAGGGCTTTTGCTGTTTATGGCCCTACTCACTGGAAAATAAGGTCGACTCCAAGCTGAGGGTGTGGTGGAGCTCCCTGTGGTATTTTTGTTTTTCTTTGGTATAAAGTCTGGTTTTGGAAATTTCCTTTTAGTTTGTTCAAAGACTTTTATTTTACATTAATGCCACAGACACCTGTTATCACTGCTGTATCAGCTTCTAGTGTTGAGCAACTGTCTGAAATTGGTGGTTTTGGCCCTAGCTGCTTGCACAGCCTCAAACTGAATGGGAGATTACAATTGTCTGAGTGCCTCTCCTGAGCTCCCAGTGAAGAATTTCCATTTCTGGATAAGATTTGGATCCTATTGGAGTTCTGCATCCTCCTCTTATGGAGTTGTTGTTCATGTTTACTCATTTCATGCAAACATGTTGGGTTTTTAATTATGATTTCTCCCCAGGAACTGTCCTTTCTTCCTGCCTGCTGTAACAGGAAAAATACGTAACTGTGACAAAGCCTCCCTTGCAATGCCATTAGCCACTCAATACCTGGAATTAGGAGAGGCTTCCTAAAGTTGCTGTAAGTCAAGGAGCTCTGCAGAAAGGGGTGTGAATAAATCTTGGCTTCCTGCATGTCAGCTGGAGTTTTGTGCTGCTGCAGTTTCATTGTACATGTGATTGATGGGGTTTGACCTCCCCTTCCCCCCTTCAATAGGCCTTTTCTAGCCCTTGATATAGCCTCAGCTGTGTATAAATTATTCCTCAGCAAGAAGATCTCTTGATGTGTTCAGCCTTCGCAGACTCTGAGCGGCTGTTGCTGCCTGCTGGGTGCCAGCTCAGGCTTCACCTGGGCTGGTGGCGAGGCACAAGCTCTGCTTTGTTCAGCCCTTGCTCAGATCTCACCCCAGTGTGGTGGGCAGATGGCAAAAAAACAGGAGCCCTGTGTGAGTGAAACCACAGTGCTTGCCAGGAGAAGCTGGAGGGGTGGGGAGCCTGTGGCCTGAGGATGAAATTTGGATTATTTTCCTCCCTAATCACAAATCCTGTTTTTGTAATGAGGCCACTATAATAGGTGAGCAAAACAATGTTGCCTGTGCTTTTGTCCTGCAGAAATTGCCTGTTTACAATACATGGAAGATTTAGTACAGCACACTGTGACCTCGCACATTAGGCAATTATTTCAGTGCCTCCATGGCGCCTGTTAAATGCATTTCTCTGCTGCTTGACTTCTGTGGATGGACTCATTCCTTCTAGTCTGCATCAGATGACAATACAAAGGAAGAAACACACCACTGGCGGTAGGGCAGGACAGCCAGGACATTTGGAAAAGCTCTTCAGCTTTATGCTTGTCTCAGTTATAGCTGTCCCTCTGCCAGGCTGTACCCTTTGAGAGGTGGGAGAGGTTTTCATGGCATTTTTCTCCCTGGAGAAGTCTAAGATGACTTGTCCATGTTTCCTGGTTTTGTATATAAATACATAAACATTGGAGCAGTGGTGGTAAGAAGGAGTATGCAAGTTGCAGGCCTTTCTTTTCCGAGATTTCAGGCCAACCCCTTGTGTCTGGAGGCTGGGAGCATATGTGTATCAAGAATTAGCTCAAGTAAAGCAAAGACTAAATTCCTTGAGTGCTTGCTGGAGCACTCCTGAAAATCAGCATCACTCAACTGACAGTGCAGCCTTAAAGCAATACCAGTTTTCAAGTATGCATGCTAGAAAAAAAAGCCAGTCAGATTTTGTGTGGCAGGGCTGCTTTATGACCCCTCTTGGGACAGGCTGCTGTCCTTCTAAACTGAAAAATGGCAGAAGAAGGATTTCTGCATCCTAGGACCTTAAACTTCTGGTGCCCAAGTCACAGTCTGCTACCTTAGGGTGAATTCCTTGCCATCCAGAAGCAGGATAATTTGGTTGACACTTTACTGATATGTGCTGTACAGAAAATTGTTTGGACTGTGTAATTTTTTTTCTGACTCTTCCTTCTCTTTAGGCATCTAGACACAAAAGCTGAAACTGGATCAAGGCTGCAGGGCTAACAAAACCTAAGTCAATTGCTTTCTTTGTTGTACCACCATCTTTATTATTTTTTTCTCCTTAACAACGTTAAATCAGGGTGAAATCAAATAGGAAAAGATGCTGTTGTAATTTATTACCTTCTTTAAGACAAGCCTGAAATAGTCTTTTCCCATGCTCAGACAAAAAAAGGAAAACAGGACAAAAAGGGTTGGGTCAAGTTAGCAGAATTGTTTTACCTCTTCCATTGTGTGTGCCCCTCTGTATGGAACTTCATGCTGTATTGCAGCAATTTACACTGTGACAGTGTTCAGAAGCCCTGTTTTGAGTAAATGTTTAACTTTTGATAAATGCTGTATTGTTCTAGCCAAACAGCAGTACAAACATGTCACCGTTTGGTGCCTTTCCAGCGTGCACACGTTGTTCCTCTGTGATGCTTTTGTTAAACTTGAATGAAATCAAGGTACATTAGGTACTCATCTGAAAGACAGACACAGAATTCAGCCAGCACTCTTCAGAGTCACATCCATCCCTGGTGTGAGATTTTAACTGCCTGTGGAGGAATGAACTTGTCCTGTTACATATCTCTCCTTGCTGATTGTGTCGGAGAACAAGTCCCTTTTTCTGGGACATCTCTTTGCCAAAAAATCTGGGATGAGTAGAGATGCTATCATATTGTTTTCTCTTCTGTCCAGATGAGACCAGAAGCTGGATTGTCTGGGTGATATTGCTCACTGAAATGTAGCTCTGGTGGGCAAAGGCTGAGGTGGGCTGTTCGGAATTGGGAGCATCCCTGAAGGTGTGGGGAAGAGCTCTGATCAAGCAGATCAGCAGAACTGAGTTGCAGCTGAAAGCCAGGATGCTTCAGAGATCATAAAATAGAGCTACTATTTCAGGAAAGGGAGAATGTTTGGTCTAGCCAGTGGTTGCCTCTAAAAATACTTCAAATATTATTCAAGTCAAAAACAGGACAGGCTATATGCATATTTACCAAAAGGAGAAAATGAACCACCAGGCATCTTGCCTTTTGGAACATTTCACTGTAGGTGAAAAACATTGCTATTCTCCGTGTCTGTCAAAATTTCCCATGACAAAACTTGATAGGAATAAGCAACTGTGAGCTCAAAAGTACATCTAGACCTGGAAGCAAATGTGTGAAGATAGCTCTGATACAGAGGTTTCTGCTGTCTTCTTTTCCCTTCTGCTGTGAGGCTGTTGCTTCCTATTTTCTGGAAGGAGATTGAGGAACAAAGCATGTTCATGAGCAGAAGTCACAGTAGCTGCCCAGAGCAAACAGCTCGATTGTGAGGCACCAAAATGAGGACTCATGAAAATGGACAGGTTTGCTTTGAGCCAAAGCTATTTGTTATGATCAAGCAATGCCCTTGAATATGGAAAAAACTGTTCCTGACTGATCTCCCTGAACTAATGGCGGAATTGAGCTCTCTCGAAAAGAGGGATTGCATGTGCTGAGAACAAGGTGGTAAAGATCAGAAGCAAGTAATGCAGGGAAAAGAACTGCAGAATATCCAGCAAAACCAAATCTTAGTGACTTAGGGTTTTGTTTTGTTCTCTGGACCACTGAAACAGTGCTACAATGTGATTGGTTTTTTTCAAGGTAGTAAGTATTGTTTTTGTAAAATGACAAATTTCATCAGGATCAAAATAGTTTTTAAACAAAACTGCCAAGTTGTCTAGAAGAGTTTTACCTTTTGCCCAAGAAGGTAAAGCAAGCGCAACCTCTTACAGCCTGTGTTTTCCTGGGAATTTGGTGGTGAATAGTCCACGTTAGTAATCCAAACCTTATGCTTCTGCAGCAGTGTAAATACCACTAGAACAGTGCACTCTTTTAAGTCAGGACATTTTTATTTTAGGCTTTTTTTTCCTCATGAAAGCGGGCTGTGTAAGCATCAGCGACATGCATATCATTACAGTATGATGAAAAATTTCTCATGCTCCTTGCTGTTCTTGAGTCAGCTGGTGGAGGTTGGATGGGGGAGATTTTTCCAGCTGTTGCATCACCAGCACATGGCTACTGCAGGTGTAAGTTTTGAGTGCACAGTCTGAAAGCATTCTGCATCTGAATTTGTCTAGTGATTTGCTAAGGCCTTGAGGTACTGGAAGCTTTCTTCCTGACGTGATTAATCATTACATTGTTTAGAACTCTAACTGATGGCTCTCTCTTAGTGTGTTGTGTGCTTTCTACACTTCATATTTCCACCACTGAAATTATCTGTTATAATAGATATATCTACTATAATATTAATTATGATAGATAATTATTATCTATTGATATAGATATCTGTTATCCTTACTCCCTTTTCTCAAATACTAATGTATTAGCACATTATCCATTGCAGAACTGCTCTTTTCTTTAGAAGCAAAAGGGCATAATCATTAGATGATGATCCTTCTCAGTATAAAGTTGTCTTCTTGATGCTCTACAGAGTAAACAAACTACATCTTAAAATACTTTCTGGGACCATCTGGTAACTTGGACAGTATGCGAGGAGATGAACATCTTCGTGAAAACCTCAAAAGCAGCCAGTCAGAACCAGAGGGGCTATATATCTGCAAGAAAGTGTTTCATTAGGAAAAAGAGTATTATCTGCTGAAGCTGAAGGTAATAAACTTGTGTGTGTATTTTCTAGTCCAAATCAGTCTTGGTCTGGCCATAGTCATTGTTTTCCTGGCCAGGGATGGATCACAGTGACCAGCTTTTGTTGTTTGGGAATTCCCAGCAAGTCAAGCTCCTCAGTTCCATGCCCAGATAATAAAAGCCACTCTTTGTTTAGTTGTGGGAGTGCACTTATGGATGTGTAAAGAGGAGTGTGTATGTGTGAAAGGGAGTTAGGCCTCAAATCTGGGGAAATATGTCCCCAGGAACCTGGGATGTATTGCCAAACCTGCTGGTCCGCCCCTCACTGCAAATGCCAGATGTGACTCTTAGATCTTGTATTTACTGACATAAATGTGCTGCCTGCACCTAATCAACAGCCTGCCCCTTCCCAGGACAGTGACCCACCGTAGCAGGCAGAATAAATTGCCTGTGCCCATCCATCCTCCCCAAGGAGAGGTCTGGAGAACAGGGACAAGCAGTGATGGGTTTGCTCCCTTAACACACTTGCGGGAAGCACTCAGGTGATGTACCTGGTGTAGGAGTCTGCTTCTCCAAGTTTCTGAAACTTGCCTTTATTCTACTTAAAACTACTGATGTTTTTAATTTTTTGCCATATTTCACTGTCTGAAAGTTGTCTACTGCTCTAGTGTCCAAGCTGGGAAATGTGTTTTTGGGGAAGCAGGCCTGGGCCTTTAATAATTTTTCTAGCTGAAAGAGCAACAGTGAAACTGCAGCTTCGCCTCGCATACGTGGTTTCTGCAATTAAGGGCTGCAGCTGTTCTACTTTTTTTGTCTCTGTGACGCAAATCAAAGCGCAGCAATGGTATTGCCTGAGGGAAGAGAGAAAGCTACTTGCTCGCTTCCCCATGCTGATAACTAAGCAGTGATGACAAGAAACTGGGGCAAAGGAAAGTTCAAAAGCAGAATCTGAATATTATAAATGACTGGAGAAACACAGGTGCCTCGTCCTCGGCACAAAAGGGAAATAAGACTGTGCGAATGTCAGAAGAAATAATCAGCTACCCAAAGGAAAAAATGTAGGGCTGTAAAATTTCTGTCACTCAAATGGATTCTGACATGTACGCAAGTTGGGGTCTGTATGCTATCAAATATGTTACAGTCAGCATTTTAAATTAATTTTCACTTGGTGACTTCAACCATGAGAACATTGATTCCCTCACTTTCACATGTGAGTCCCCTTTTCACATGCATTTTGATTTCTGCCTAAATGGTGAGGTCTGATTCACTATCCCTGTGTTCTCCTTTCTTAGGAGGAAATTGTGAGTGAACAGAAATATTAAGAGCGTGAGCAGCCTTACTTGTCTGAGGTCATGCAGCAAGCAGAAGAGAGAGTTTGGATGTCCTGATGTCTTGAATCCCAGCCTGCTTTCTGCACTAACTTCTAAATCGATTTGTGTGGCCATCCCAAGTTTGTGTATTTGTTCCCTAGTTGTCTAGACTGAATTTCATAGGTGTTGATTAAAGATAAATTTTGCAGGTTTGATGTGGAACTAAAATGAGACTATAGCTTCATTTGGGCATGGAAGATACCTAAGCAGTGAATACAGACTTCTGCCAAGCAAGGTAGAGAAGGTCTTTCTGCTGGTCTGCGTGCCCCAGCCCTGGCAGCAGGCAGCTTCCTGGGAGGGCAGGAGTTGCAGAGCTTAAGGCATCCAGGGCTCTACTTTCATTGTTTTACAACTTCGCCATTTTGGGGGAGCTTGTGAGAGGGACAGCAGTCGACATGTGCAGTACTGTAAACTAAAATTCATGATTTGAAATAAGACTTACAAGACAGCAGATTCGACAGGGGTAGAATAATGTGTTTCTCTGTCATCTGCACAGAGAGCATTCTACCCACGTCCATAATCTCAGGCACAAAATGAATTAAACATTGCAGATGCACTTAAAATGAGCTGCATCTTGGAAAGTGTTGGGCCACTTTAAATTGGTGCTACTAGTCCTGCCTGTACTACAGTTTCCTGTGAGTCAAGGACAGACTTGAGTGTTTTCTTCTGGTGGTACTTAGACCACATGCTATGGGGTTATGGAAAATAAATCCACATGTATTGCAAGGCTGGGATTTAAGATTTCTCTTTTTTTCTTCCTTTGTTTTTTTTTTTTTTTTTTTAACTTAACTCCAGCTTTATTTTTTCAGCCAAAGCAAAAATAGATTTCAGGACTGAATAATTACCATCAAGCTAACTAGTTTACAGCACTTGACTTAAAATAAGGAAATCATTTAGAAAAATGTTTATATGTTTGTTAATAGCAATTTTATTGGTAATAAAGGGGCTTGTTGACTTCTTTGCTGGAAACTGGATTTGTGTCTTGGTTTTCATGGCTGGAAGCTAAGGAAGTTTAAGTGATTCATAATGGTACCTTTCGAGCAAGATCCATAGAAGGACTCAGGTGCTTTTCAGTCACCTGAACATTTCTGGGTGGCCCACAAATGATCTACCCACACTTGTAGTTATTCTTCAGTCCTAAAGCATAGGTTTTTACCTATAGGATCCCTTCTCTGTCAATGCAGTTTCCTCAGGCTGATACAAAAAGGCTCTCTGAACTCTGCAGTTCCTCATTTTGTTTGGTGTTGGCTCGGCTAAATGTTGTACAAAGATATTTTCACAGGTTTTGTCTTCTAATGTAATTTTTATACCACTATGTAGTTGAGGGTGATAAGGGAACATTCCTTTCCACTTGACCCAGTTATAACCATAATGGCAAGTGAAGTTAGGATTGGAGTTCTGACATTGCTAAGACTCCCTCTCTTCATGAGGACAAGGTGGAACTTCAAAATCTGGTGTATTCTGAGTCTTCATTAATGATATTTTGTAATATCTGTTTCCCATTGTTCTGCTGGCTTGAATTAGTAATGAATACTCACTAATTTTATCATGCCAAATCAATATTAATATTAATATCCAGTAGTTTCTGCTGTAAAATGCTTTAATATGAAATCCAAGAGGAATAGTAAAATTTATTAGTCAATCCTTAAAGTTGAGTGATATGCTAGGGGGTTTCATAAAAAAAACCCACCTAGATGGGATGCATGCAGTGCTAGCCTGATTTCAATAAATTTAAAATTTTTTCCTGCTGTTTATAGTTATGATAATTGGGTGTTAAAGACTTTCTACTGAATCTGATGCTGACTCTCTTTCTTTATTACTTCCTGCTTCTAATCACCCTTGAACTGGATTCATCTCTGCCACAGACACATTATTTAGCACAAAATTCCTTACCAGTATTTGTACAATTTTCCAGGGCTTTGGTTCCGATTCGTCAGCAAGCAAACTGTGGTTGTATTTTTTGCACTTGGCATTGTAAAATGTGACTGAATGTGGAGTTCTGGAAGGACACATGTGCTTTCCATTCCTCCATGAGATGAAGGTTGTCCCTGTGTCAGCTACAGTTCCACTGCGTGGTGACCACGTGCAGCTTGAAACTTCATCTCCCTGATCATCTAGGGCTGTGCAAAGAATGGGCTGCTGTTAGAATCTGCCACTTGTCTTGAGCAACTTCTCTTTTTCTAAAAAAAACCAAAAACTCTTCTTGAGTTGGTAACTTACCTATTTTTGGAAGATAAGACCTTGTCTTCTAAGTCATTTGAAATGCTACTTCCAGAGTGTTTTCTGATGCATGAATAAGGCCTTGAACAAACCAGGATTTGTCCAGTGGTTGTGAAAATGCTTGAATTACCTCCAGACTATAAGATTATAATCTGGTCCCTGTGGTCACTTCTTGGACAAGGTGAGGCCAGATTTGTGGAAGAAATGTTCCCATGCTTGCAGTTCCAGCTTGCTTTAAACAAATATAAAGACATTTTAATTTAAATGTATAACAAAATCTGTGCTGATTTTATGGGGTTTTAAATAAATTCCAGTGGCCTACCAAAGGGAACGGTTTCTTACCTTTTCTCTTCCCCCCCTCTCACTTCCTGCTCCTCTGACAGAATGATGCCTGTAAATAGGAAGTACAATAAAATTGTTCATGTAACTTCCAGGGAAAAGGAAGAGTCCTCTTCTGGCTCTGAAGATCACTGAAATCTGTGCTGACGAGGCTGTTGAATGTAGGGATAAGGTCAGGTACTGCTTCGTGATATGGCAATGAGACAGTGCTGCTGAAAACTGCTGACCACCAGCTGCTTGGAAGATGCCATCCTCTGGTGGAGAGGACAACAGCAGAAAATAAGATGCTGTAGAAGCTGTCACTGCAGCCTGCCAGTTTACCTGGGGTGTGCTGTCATCCCCGAGGGCGTGGCCACGTGTGCCAGCGCTAATTGCAGCAGGAATTTGGGACAGTCTTTCCGACTTGCAGCAAAAGCAATTGTTCCTAGTTCTGGCTGTGATAGCCATGTTTGGATATTCAAGCAGTTGCATTAGCCAGCACAGGTGAATACTTGTGTGCTTGTGTCTGAAGCAGTATTTTTCCTAAATCAGGCATTTCAATCCTCAGCAGCTCTTCAGATTCAGTCTGAGAGAAGCAGGGAGAATTTTAATGCTAAAATGCCTAGTTTTCTAAATCTTAATCGAAATCTGTTTATGTATGTTTTCAAATTAACTTTTCTTTTTCTATGTTTTTATGTGAACTTCAGCTAAACTTGGTTTTTTTTTTTCATTACTTCCAATGTTTGGTATTTAACTTTCAGATTTTTTTGTTTGTTTGTTTACTGTTCCCTCTTGGATAAACTCATGGTCAAGAGCTTAGGGTTCCACTGCATCGTTTTTGCCAAATGTTCAAATGCTCTCACAGAAGTAAACTAGCATTATTTTTTATTATCATATATGCTGTTTGGCACTTAAAACAGCATTCTTGGCCCTTCAGCCTCTCTAACAAAATGACTTGGTGGATTGGTTATGGAATAATTTATGAATTTCTACCTGCCTGTGTGAGACTGGGGCTTGGGGTAGCTGGAAAGAAACAGGCAGGAATCCTAACTACTCTGGTTTTTAAAAATTATTAATATATTACACCTTGCATAAGCACCGAGCATGGGAGGAAAGATGTTTCAACTGGAATGTTTCTTTTTTTTTTTTTTTTTTTTCCATTGCANATCCTAGTGACAGCTCTTTATTGGCCTAAGGGGTTTTTAAAAATCCTGTTATTCTATTCTATTCTATATTAGTATTAACCTAGTTCTCTTTTGTCCTTACGAACTAGTATCAAAAATACCCAGCTGTATTTAGAAAGTAGATCTTGGGGACCCTTCTTCAACTTCTTTGCACAGCTTGTCGTGGTAAGAGAGATTGTTTTGGTTTTGGGGCAATGCTTAATGCATCTTTTAAGTAGTTTTTGAAGCTGAACATACATTGTTTTCCTGTGTCAACCACAGTACACAGCTGAAGGGAGATTGGTCTTGTTAAGTTATAGATTGAGGTAAACAAGATATAGGAACCATACCAGGATCTAACAGCAGGATTTTCGTGGTTTTTAAGTGCAGCAGCTAAAATATTCACCTCTGGCTTGAATGTCTCTATTAAAGTCAAAATACGTGAAATAGTAGACGTATTAACTTCAAAGTAAGAGTTGAAAGGAACAATGGTGCAGAAAATGTGATGCAATGTATTTCCCCCCACAATGTGTTGATTTTAAATGCATTCATAGAGCTGTATAGCTTGATTGCAGTTCTTCATAATTACCAAATGAGCTCTGCACGGGAGCAGACAACGGTAATCAGACAGTCAATTATTTACTGGTTCCTCCGCTTACATGTGCATCTATTTTCATTTTACATTATTACAAGGAGTTTGAGATGATTTGCAAAGCGTGGAGGCAAAGTGAGAGGTAAGAATTTCATTTGGCTCTCATTTTTCATTGCCTCCAATGAAGTTTTTTTGAGTGTGGGGACAGAGAGAGGCAGGCACACGGAATTTCTTCTGCTGATTCCCACCTAACTCAGCGCACAGCACAGCGTTCAGGACGGAAAAAGCTTTGGAGTGCACTGACAGTTTTATTGACTGTCCTTTTTGTAGTGACACACCAGCCCCCTGTGAAATGATGGGTAACAGGAGTGAGTGAATACACATAGCTTCTGTAAGACAGTGATAAATTGGTGGACGGTGGGGCCACGATGGCTTCAGAAGTTACGTGTTCTCCGTCAGTGCCCCGAGGCCATTTATGTTCTGTGTCAGTGGGGTGCATCTGAATACCATATGTCACGAAGACTAATGTCCTCACTCCTCCTTCTAATGGGCACGGCAGACACCATGCACTTGGAAATTTCCGTGCCTGCCTCTGAGATAAACAGTGACAGGGCCTGCTAATTGTGTGTGTTGTTAAACACCAGAGCTGCTCACTTGAAAGGTGGACCCTGGCAATTAATGAGAGCCATTAAGGGAGTGAACAGAACCAAAAAAACCCCCCAAAAAACCCAAAAACAAAACAAAAAAAAAATAAAGAAAATAAAACAAAAGAAAAATGGTATTTTTTTCCTGACATGTGGCTTGGTGGTAACAGATTAGGTGGGCTCTTCTCTCCAGACCTGTTGGTGCTTCACTGTTAGGAGAGAAGTTAGGAACAGGGTGGAGTGCCATAATTTTAAGAGTACTAGGTGATTTTTAGACACTGGTTTGCAGAGGCCAGGGCAAGAATACAGGCCGAGAATATGAAATCTCCCTCTTAACTGGGACTGAGAAACGGAATTCTTAGAAATGTGTAATCATAATAATGTATAAAATTCACTCATCGGACGAGGTCAGATTGCAATGTATATAAAGGTGCGATATGTTAAGGAATAAGGAAAGTGTTGTGGAGCAAAGCTTCAGGGTGGGCATGTCATTGCATGTGCAGGCTGGAGCTGATTACAGGGGCACACTCCAGATTCAGTGAATTTTGAAATTCATTAATCTCTGAATGGACAATAAATTTAATTGCTTCTTCCTGCATCTCTACGGGTTCTCCCTTGCTTCCAGTCTTGTTTAGTGCAATAGATTTCGTGGCGTTTGAGGTAAACAGAGCTGTTCCATACATTATTTCAGATGCTGGATTTTCTGTGAATGTCTGTGGCCAATGGTTGAATGACCAGCATTGTAAATCACAAGAAAATGGCAGCCATGCAAAGAACTAAATATATTGATTATGGATGTATTTAATCTCGGTGTGCGAGTCAGGTAAAGACTATCCTACTGCAACTGCTGAGGCCTTGGCTCTGCTCTTTAATGTTTTTAGAGGCACCAAAATTCCACTGTGGCATAGACAAGATGTTCATTCACTGACGCTCATCCTTCCATTCAGATGTCTTGCTAAATAAAAGGACATGTGTAGGTTTCTGGAGCAGAGAATGCCTGGGATTCCTTCTTTAACCAGAGAAGCCAAAAGCTGGGAAGGCAGGACTTTCACCAGGTAGATGGAAAGAACAGAAAGGAGCTGAAAAAAGAGGTGATCTTTTCCGAACTGTGTCAAATGTGCAAAAGCTCATATTACATTCCCTTATGTATTTGTGCTAACCCGTTTAGGATTGTTAGGGTGCATTTGACATGCAGGAGAGGGGTTCCCATGTTCAGTACCTGCCTTTGACAAATGCTTGAGCAAATAATCACAAAGTGTTAGTAGGAATGGCCAAAAATGCCTATATATTACTGAAAATACAATTAAAACCTTAAAGAATCTGGAAGAGTTGAACACTGTTATAAATGTACATTTTTTTGTAAAACTTTGTGGTTTTGGAACAATGTTTCTTCTTTGTATGTAAGCCTGCTGTCTAGTGAACTTCATTTTCAGAACATCCCAAATATAATTGGATATGGTAAAATCTGAATTCACTTCTTTTGGTGCCTCTTAGAAATCTGACCTTCAAATCTTATCTTTGTTGTTTTCTTAAAGAGAAGTATTTTGTTTTATAGTAGCTGATTCATTACTATGTATTTGTGCTTTATGTTGTTTCTGTTGCTTATATACCCTTCAGAGCATCTTCTAGCTTAGAAGGAGCTTCTTCAGACTTCAAGTGATGTGGATTTTCATCCTCCCATTACAGCTGATTAAAACAGAGGGAGAGGTTAAATGACCTGGTCAGGGTTCTGCAGGGAGTCAGTGCTGCAGTTTGGGATGGGAGAGAGGGGCATTTCCCACAAATTTCTTTTAACCATTAGGCCAATGATTATGAGTTTGACTACAAGCAGAAGTGTGTCCCTGGTGGTTTTGTTTTGTTTTTTGTTTTTCCTCTCTGCCTGTATTGATGAGTGCTTTTGCATCCCTAGTTTGTTACTTCTTAGTCCCTGGACTGTTGTAGGGAGCTGAAGACAAGCAGAGGAGGGTGACCAAAGGGTAGAAGGTGACAGAAGGCAAACCAGTCCTGAAAGTGCTTCAGAGCATGAGATGAAGACCTTTCCTATTTTACCAGGTGATAATAATGTTTCCCCTCATACGTGTGGCCTTTTGAGCTAGTAACCTTGTTGGGGCGAGGGGAAGCTCTGTTGGTGGCTGCAGCCCAGTGGAGAACTCGTGGTCTCTGGGCAGGGTATGGCTTCCAGAGCCTGTGGCCACATTTCCAGCCCTTTTCCCTGGGTTGTGTCCAGGGCGTGTGTGTGAATGCGTGCCTCGCCAAGCACATCTGTAGGGCCCAGGTAGCTCTGAGGCTGTGACTTTCCCTGCGGAGAGGAGAGGCAGAAGAGGGTGTGATGTGCCAAAGCCAATGGCAGATCTGGAGAGTGAGCCCCTCATCTCCCTGACTGCTGAGAAACGCAGTTTTTGCATTGTGTAGTGAATTTGTGTGTTTATAAAGTAGGAGGCTGATACTGAAGGTGACATAAAGCACACTTCTTGTCCCTTCTAGGCAATATGTCAGCTTACTCACAAACCTTCAGGCTTAAACTGGAAAAAAAGATATAAAGATCCCTGAACTCTTCCAGTTATTCTCAACATTTCATACTTGATCCTTCAGGTTGAAAATACTTTTGTCTGAAAGAATACATTGCCTGATTTTAATTAGTTTTTTTTTTGTGTGTGTGTTTTTTTTGGTTTGTTGGTTTTTTTTTGTTGTTGTTGTTGTTGTTGTTGTTGAGGGAGAGTTGGTTTTATTTCCTTGATTCAGTCTAATCCAGCTTCCTGCAATAAATGGCTTTCCCAGTAATGGGTGCACTGATTACTCCAAGGCACACATCTGCTAACGGATGCCTTTGAAAGTCAGGCTAATTTGGTGGATAAGTGGCAGATTTCTGATTGCAATCTCTTTTCAATACAGAGGATCACTCAAGTAAGACAATAATACTCTCCTTTTTTTTTTTTTTTTTTCCCCCAAGCTTTAGGTTTGGGGTTTTTTTCCATCTCTGTCTTAATCATCTTACTCTTAATTTTTCCTCCTCTCTAGGCGCACTCTGATTTTTCTTTATTCATAAACACCTAACGTGATTACAGGGAGTTTTGTTGTAGTACAGCTTGCATATGACATTGACACTGTTGTGAACTCAGAAACTACACCACATGAAATTATTAGGATTATGTCGACTGCTCTGGCTTCAAAAGAGAAAACCATCTCCTCTGGATTCTAAAATCCGCATAAAAATGGCAATTCTGGAAATAGCTGTTGGAGAAATGCTTAGCTGATTTTTTCAATTCTTGGTACAAAGGTTCTTGCTGCAGAGGTAGGAAAGGAGTCTCCTGTCTCTCTGGGTGCTGTGCCTGCGTCTCTGTGTTGATTGTGTGAATAAGGGCAGAGAAACTCAGTATGACACAGACACAGTATGACATTACTGTATTCTCTAATAAATGTCAAATGCTAAGCCCGCCCTTTATTTTTTTTTTTAATAAACAAGACTCAAAATGTTTTAATAATTTTAAGGCTAAACCTGTGCTAAAAATCTTCAGAATTTGGGGATGAAAAATAATTTTCTTGTTAATTAACTTTTTACAATCCTCTATTTTTGCATAGTTGTTAAGCTAAAGCTGCTCATATTTAACATAGCCTGTTTCACTTCACAAACCAGTCATAAACTGTGTTACCAAGATCACCTTCCATTGCCTGGGAGCTGTATTAGAAGGCTTGGCTGCTACAGCTGGAGTGTCAGATCCAGGAAAGTGCTTTCTTAACATTTTTTCAAGCCTTATTTTCAAAGTGGGTCGGTATGAGGAGTTCCGCTTTGGGGATAAGCAAACTGAGAGGGGAAATAAATTACACTTCGGTGTCTGCAAGTGTTGTTGCTCAAAATGGAAGCTGGGTCTTGTAGCACTCTGCAATGCTGTGTCCACTGTATCCAACAGCTTTCATATATCAACTTATCCATAGTTTTCATAAAATAAGTAGAATGCTTCTTCTGAAGATTTGTTTAACCAGATGAAAGTGTTGCTCTTTTATAGGCATGGAGAAATAGGATTAGCGACAAAGTGAACTGAAGCCTGGGCAAAACTTCCCATCTTTGCTTTTGCTAATCTAGAGTAGTCTTTGGGATGATCTTTTTGCCGTGATACAGAGTGTGCTGTGCCAGTGATGCAGCACAGTCTTCAGACACCACTGATTCCTGGAGGAGAGGCCTCTGAGGATACCTTTTCACTCTCACTGGTGCTCACATAAAGGGGAAATGGCTGTTTCTATGAAACGTGGATGTACAGTCAGGTTAAATTGGTCTTTTTCTGGTTTATTAAAAGAGCTGTGGGTGGAGAAAACCTGGAGACCTTTTGTAAACTTTTCTTTTTGATGTTTTGCGATCTGTTTTAAAAAGCAGAGCTAATTAGAATAAATAGTTGGTCAGGTACATATGTTTTCTTGTTCCTGGTCTTTTTAAGACGAACAAGTTGAAAGCTCTGTAGTGTTCTTTGTACTTTCTTATGAGTTTATTTTGGAGGTTTTTTCCATTGTACTTCTATTTTTTTTCCTTTTTTCCATAATAAACTTTGAGTTTGGAAGTGTGTGCGAATTGGAAGTAGCAGAGTTAGCAGTCCTCTCTTCTGGTTTTCTAAAATAGTGCAAGGCACTGAGTCACTTCTTGCCACTAATAAGTTGCGTCATTTTGCCAGGATCAGAATGTTCCAGTCTCAAAGCAAATAGTTTTAAAAGTGAAAAACCGGTCGTAACCATATATGTGTGTGTGTGTTCATAAACACACACACAGTCCCTCTCTCTCTAACATGTCTCCTTATCCAAAGGTGATGATTGCTCCTTCTGTGTGTGGGGCAGTGAATTAATAACCACCACTTCTTTCCACTTCACCACAGGCTTCGGTTTCCGCAAGGGAGGAGATAAAAAATGCGCTCATAGTGTTTTTAAAGGTGAGGTTTATAAGCATAAATGAGGAAAAATGTGGGGAGATTCTGTGGGGGAAAACAGGAAGAAAAAAAAAAAGGTGGAGAGAATGCTAATCTTGTCAGATTAGCTTCTTATTGTGGTTTTACTTTGCACATTTTAGGTATGATTTGTTGTACCCAGTCATGAAGTGGTTTCTGTCCTGTATGTGAGCTGTTGCAATGCTCTAAGGTAAATTCCACAAAAAGCCAGGTGTGTTCCTGTTCCTGGTTGTGTGCAGATGTTTTCCATGCTGAGCATTTGATATGTTGGTTTGCAAACTTTATCAAGCAGGAATGAAAAGCACCATTTTTACGCTGATTATTTTTGTGTCTGTTTATCTTCATGCTTTGCCAGCAAACCCGGTCCATTTTACCATCAGGATTTCATCAGACTACATCAATTCTAATGTTTTAATGGCCTCACCGGAGGAAAATTTCCCTTAGATGAGAAAAACTGACAAAAGGGGAAAACCAATGGAGAGGTGTGTGTGCAGGGACCCGTGGGCAGAGAGGCCAGGAGGGGCTGCGCTAAGGCAGGGGCAAAGCCTTGGAGATTGCCCAGAGATAGCTCTGGTTTATTCTAAATAATCATGCTGAAGCTCTGGTAGGGGACTCTAAGTGCCAGCACACTCAGTCTTTTCAGAAAGGACTCTGAAGGTTCCTGGATCTCATTGCACTGAAGGAGTCCGACCCCAGGACTTCAGTGGCTGGCTGGGATGCTGAGATAATTGCTAAAAAAAAAAATGAAGGACTCTCTGTAAATTTGCTGTTTCTAATCATCTTAACAACTGATGGGTTATGATTATTAATGAATTAGTAGGAAAGTCTCCAACAGCTATCGTTGTTATGATAATGCGGAGAGAGCCTGATGGTTGGAAAATCGGTGGAGTGAGAGGTTGCAGAGGATACTGATGGCGGCTTTGGAGGATGGAAGCTGAGCAAGAGGGCAGAGGTTGACATTTGTGAGGTCACTGAAAGCCCTGCGCTGGGATGATCATTTTAATCTTTGTGCTGACAGGTTTTGTAGCTGGTACTGCCTACTTACGGGGGCTCTTTAAAAAAAAACCCCAAACATAAAAAGGCATTTGACTTATGTAGCTGGATCATTGGAGGTGTCTAGTGCCCCGCTCCTTTAAGAAAATGGTCTAAATGCTGGATTTCAAAGGAAGGTAAGGTGATCATCAGTACAGACATTTAGTCTGAAGGGGAAGAGGATCTTTCCCCCCCACCCCCCCCTTTAATATTCCATAAGATAAAAATAGCAAGCAATGGGTTTAAAACCCCCTCAGTTTAGACAGAGACTGACTATATGTTGAAGTTCTCTGGCCACAGAGCATGAGAGAGCAGGTAAGAAGTGGTGATTTTTCCCAACATCCTTGCTTTCTTGCTGTAGCCTGTATGGTGTTTGTCTAACACTCACACAAGCTGTCTGCACAAAGCTCATAAGGAACAATCCACCCATTTTTTTCCAGCCCAGCATGGACTACCAGCACCTATAAACTGTGCACGGAAAAGTAATTTAACGGTACATTTCTTCACTGTGATGTCTTGAACAGCTGAGCTGCCTGGATCAGCAACAATTTGCTGTGCTTTTGTGGATCAAGGTAAGAAGTCCAGAGGGAACGTGGCCTCAGAGGTGCAGGGCTTGCACACCTATTGTGGGTCATTAGAGCTCATACATGCCTGGTACCTTCAGCAGAGCATCATCCTGCCACCACAGGAGCTAGAAAATGTTTGATCTGTGCTAGAATGACTTGTCTTTGGCATTGATGCTCTATGGTAAGTCTCTTATAAAATCCTTCAATGGTAAACAAAGGATTTTGAGGCGAATCAGTGAGTTTGTCTTAGGTAAAGATGTTGAAGCCCCAAAGACTTGACAGATAGATTCAGGTTGGATATACAGCGTATATTTTGCATGGTTGTTCCATCAGGCATGTTTGCCAGCTGCCTTAGCTGAAAAAAATTGGACAGAAAATTTCAAAACAAACACCAAAAGTTTTGTAGCAAAGAAATACAGCTCCACTCTTTCAGCCAAATATGAGTTATTGTGACAGCTGCCTGAATGAGCCGTGTAATCTCCAAGTTATAAAAAGAGAGAAAAAACTTTCTGTTAGAGTGTATATACCTGTTAATATCAAACTTTGTGTATATATTGTTTTACTTATCTTGTGAGTGAGTTTTGGTTTGGTTTGCAGTTTGGTTTGGTTTGGTTTGGTTTGGTTTGGTTTGGTTTGGTTTGGTTTGGTTTGGTTTGGTTTGGTTTGGTTTGGTTTGGTTTGGTTTGGTTTGGTTTGGTTTGGTTTGGTTTGGTTTGGTTTGGTTTGGAGGAGGGTGGGTTTATGGGTTTGTTTGGTTTTTTTTCTGGTACATTTCTCAAGCTTTTTCTAAGCTATTGTCACTGGAAACTTTATTTTAAAATGAAAACAGATATTTCCCCATTGTTACCTTTCAGTAGGCATCAAAACTTCTAGGGGAAAATATGAAATATCAAAAGATTTGGGTTAAGTCTGTGACAGCTCATCATACTTTAAGTGGTTTTGTGCAGAAATAAAGAACGCAAACCATGTTTTGCATTATCTAATAAAATAGAAATGTGTGGGAGTTATTGTCAACTATTTAAATGATCTGAAAATAGATACAAATTCTGCATAATTTGGATGCATTGTGGTGTCTTGCTAGTTGAGTTTTGGTCATGGGTGCCTTTATATGGCAGAAAGCGTTCAATTTATGGTGAAGGATCATGAAGTATTTGTGTTTAGCTGAGCTTCTTCCAGTCATATAAGTTCCATTTTTTTGTTCCTTGTGTAAATATGTATATTGCCATGTCCTCTAAGACTTTGAGCCTGCTAGAGACAAATTTCTCACAGGACCTAGAAAGGTGAAAGGAGATTATTTCCTACAAATTATGCAAAAAGATGGATGGGTGAAGGAAAGAGGAGGGGACCCCATTCAGTTCCCTCCATTTCACAGCAGAAGGGAAAAGCCTGAGCTGACCTCATCCTGAATTTCCCGTGGGAACATCCATGTGGGCCAGGGATGCACGTGTACCGTGGCCATGGAGTCAGGCTTGGGCTTTCCCACTGGCACAGGATGAGGCTGCAGACAGGTTTCCCTAGGGAAGTGCCCTCCCTCAGCGTCGAGGGGAGGCTGAGATGTTATGGTGGGACACAGAAAGCCAGCTCCTGGTTTTGAAGTGGAACGACATTGGAAAATGGTGAATTGTGCAGAATCCCATGTGGCTGCTGCTGAGCTTGCAGGAAGCACAGGCAGTGTTATCATTGAAGTGGTTATCCACACTTGACCCAAAAATATTTGTTTTCCGAGAGTATCCTTGCAGTGTCTTTGTGGCAAAATGCAGGAAGTTGTTTATTGTACAGCTGGTTTAAATTGAAACTTTTGAGGATAATGGGACAGCTCTCCATCTCATCCCATCCCCCTCCTAAAGTTTTCATGCGAGAGCACATTTTTCCATGACTCCATTATTGTTTGAACATCAGGATATTGCATAAGCCTCTCTTGGGGAAAATAGAATATACAGAAGCAGAGAATGACCTATACCCACCCACAAGGGCTGCTAAATGCAGCTTCACATATAGTGTCAATAATGAAGAACATCAGAAGGAAAAAAAACGTGTGGGCATTTGAATGTTTTAATTAGTGAATGTTTTAATATTCATATCCAGGTTCTCACGCTCTTTCTGCAATGACTATCTGCAGGAATTTCTCTGTTCCTCTCTCCCCTGATTTGAAATAGAGCTCTCCTTTTTCCTCATGGTAAAGTGTAATAGGCAGGAGAGAAGAAGAAAAGGAAGTGCAATGCAGGGTTTGGGGTTTTGTTGGTTTTGTTTGGTTTTTTAAAATTTCTTTGCCTATAGAATTTTAGACGAAGCAGTCATTAAAGAAAAGTGTAAATAAACAGGCTAAGCTGTCAGCTTGTGCAAGTTACAGAGTTTACTCTGGAGAGGTAGCTTTGGTGGCAGTATCATATGACAGGCTTCATCCTAGACAAGGAAAGATTAATGCCTGGTAAATTTACGTAACTACTGCTGAGGATGAGCATTCCTGTCAGAATAATCTGGAGTTTCGAGCATTGCACAAATTGAGGAAATGCCTCAACCAGTGTTGTGGTTGAAGTCAGTGGCCCAGCTCATTTCAATGTCAAGACAAGTACCTTAGGGTTTTTCCGAATCCAGGATTCCGTTTGTGAAGTATTTTACAGACTGCTTGTGCCTGATTTCCCTTCCCTGCCTGGAAAGCCACCACCTCTGGAGTGAATGAAACAATTCTTGAAGAGCCTTTACTAGTGCCAGAGGTGAGCAGGACAGGAGAGCAGGTTGTGCCTTCTGATCTCTGTGTAGCCAGACCGGTGGAGAAGGTAAAAAAAAATGTTCTTTGCATGTAGACACACACGGGCATTGATTACCTGAGGTTGGAAATAAGCCATCAGTGTCTGATTGCAACATTTTCCTATCATTTCTATTGGAGATGCCAATTGACAAATGGAGGGAAGATTGTCTCTTCCTCTTTTTGAAAGGTACCTCCCCTTAAGAAAATGTCTGAGTGTGAGGCAGAAAGAGGAGTAGCCCTGATGGGTGCTATCTGGTACTATAAATCATTTACTTGAGATAAAAGTTTGATAAGCATTATGGAGAAATGACCTCAGTGTTTTATTATTTCAGTTAATGTGAGCTGTCACTCTGTGTTTATTGCCCCTGTAGTTAAAGTTTATGGAAGATCCTCAAAGGGATGCCCTTGGATCTGGGACTTAGTGACTTCTCCCTCTACTGGAATTACAGCTTCTAATTGGAGCAGCTTGGATTAATTTCACTTCTATGCATGAGTAATCATATACAACCTTCACATATCAGAACTCAAATCTACAGAACTACAGTGTTAAAAGCCAAGAAACTCTCGGCCAATGGCACATCTTAGAGCTCAGAGAGGAATTTGAAAACTGTGGTAATAAATGTTGTGAAGTTATTAGGAAAATGTTTTTCACCCAGAGGGTGGTTGGGCACTGAACAAGCTCCCCAGGGAGCTCCTTGGTCACAGCCCCAAGCCTGACAGAGTTCAAGAAGCATTTGAACCACTCAGGCACATGGTGAGGTTCTTGGGGTGTCCTGTGCAGGGCCAGGAGCTGGACTTCAGTGATCCTCATTGGTCCCTTCTGACTTAGAATATTCTATGAATCTGTGATTTGATAGAAATAAATGCACGTATTTATAAGAAGAATAAATTCTTCAGGGTTTGTGAGTTTCAAGCTCTCTTCCCACATGTCACTCACAAGGCTGACTAATGGATTTGGTTTGATTTGCTTTATTTCCACCTCCAAGTGTAAAGGAAGATGATGTAGTTCTGAGATGACTGCTGATGGGTATTTTCAAGAGAGAACCTCAGCTATTGTAAAACTTGTTGTAGATTTGCAAGCGCTGAAGGTCAAATGAAATAAGAAATTTTCAGGTTGCATTTCAGGATCAAGAAAATGCAGACCTGAGTTTCATTCGTGGTTGTTGAAAGAATGAAGCAGATATTCACGAGACTGGTTTGCATTCATTCCACACAAAACGGAAGATGCCTCATTTCAAATGGCAGCAGGTCAAGAAATTGAGGGTTTTAAATCAAATTGCATCCTGCTTCATTCAATCTGCAAGGTTCTAATACGAGAGGGAAGCCTAAAAAATCTGAAATAAATTAAAGGTCTCCCATTATGAAACCACCACGAAAGAAGTGTGAGCACTGACATTTCTGTCTTTAGGCGCTCTTTGAATTTTTGAAGGTGAAGAACCTGTGGCAGTGTCTGTGAAGGTCATACAAAAGTGCACGTATGCTGTACTTCTGGAGATCAGTGTTCAGCTGGCAGAGTTCTATTCCTAGTCTGCTCTAATGAGGTTTACTTGGAATACTGGTTTGGGCCTTGTTTGCTGTTATTCTGGATTTTGTTAATATTGCCAGTACAAAAAAAATTAGATTCTCTGTATATTTCTGCTGAGGTATTTAACTTTTGTCTTAAGGAGGGGCTAAAAAAATTGCTAATTTCACTTTCCATATTTCCCTTATTTTCTTTTTTTTTTTTTCTTTCTTAATTTGACTGCTTTGATGGCAAGCTTTATGGAGCATACCAGATCTTTCTCTCTGCCAAGCACGTGGTGTACACCTTGTACACTGGTGAGAATCATTAACTTGCATATATTGTAAACCAGCTTATCTTCGACACAAAGAGGTGAGCAGTCAGAGGCACGGAAACACTGCAAAAGAGTGTTTTAAGTAGGTGGTTGATAATCCTTTTTATGGACTTATTGAGTAAAACACTGGATACTTTGGCCTTAAACCAGATGAGCTCGTAAGAGCTCTTAACTGTGTTGAAGTGTTGAGCCCAGCAGTAAAAAGGAAGGCCTGCAGTGATTTCAGTGGGCTTTGCTTCCTTGCTGGCGTTTGAGCTCCTGTTTGCATGGATTTGTGGAATGTGGCCCTTCTTGGGTAGAACCCATGGGGGGGAAATTGCAAGCCCCACCTCAGGTCCTGGCTCTATTTACCTTTCTGACATTGGCTTGCCCTCTGTTTTGCATATCCTAAAAGGACTTTTTGCTTCCTTTTCATGTTTCCACTTGAATGAGTGAGTCCTGGAAGTGGTGAAGCAGTTTGGTTGTTGCAGACAGGGGACTCACTGCTCCTGTGGAATTCCACAAGGGGTGAAGTTGAGCCAGATGTTTTCTAACACGTCCTTCTGGTAGGTCAGGGGATCTTCCCATGTGCTCAGTCTGTACCAAAGTTACTCATTCCCAGATGCTTTCTTAAAAGCACTCCTGTAATTTGTGACCTCATATTTGCCTGTATTTACTTTCTCAGTTTAAAAACACAAGAACTTGAACATTTAGATTTTGCCACTTAGGCGTCCTTGAAAAATAAATTATTTCGCCACAATGGGTATTAGTTGGCTTGTTGAAAAAAAACCAAACAAAACAACTTAGAGTTTCATGGTGACTTGTCTGGTTTTTTATAAGAGCATATGATTTGTGATATTGTGCATATAAACTAAGAAAAATCAAATATAGGGTTTCTTATTCTATAAATAATTGGACTGAGAAGTATCCAGAACATTGGAAATTTAATGGGAGACAAAGAAGCAAATACAGTAGGCTACAGTGAAAAGCTTCCTGTTTTCATAATTTTATTATTTGTTCAGTAATGGAAACATGATGTGGGGAAATTTCCCAGAAAATCTCCAATTTCCTCACAGACTTTCTGTGAGGTAGCTCAGACACTTGTCAAAATCTGACCTATTTTCACACTGCTGTTTACATGTAGTCCTACGCTGCTTCTCAGTAAAAAAAGTTGTTTGGCTTTGAAACCTGATGAATTAAAAAAAAAAAAAAAAAACTAAAGTCGGACGTGCTAATTTCGTTGCTTGAGTAAACTTGTCATAANGATGAATTAAAAAAAAAAAAAAAAACTAAAGTCGGACGTGCTAATTTCGTTGCTTGAGTAAACTTGTCATAAACATCATGATGTCTGGTTTGCTTTTGTGTGTATATAAGTCAGATATAAGAAACAACTAAACCCCTTTTTCAATAAAGGACTTTAGCCAACCAAGGGATTTAAGGATGTAAAAGAAGGAAAAATTACTTAGTGTGGGGTAGTTCTTCATGGCTTGGTGACAGTAATTAGTAATATGGGGGGAAAGTACAAAGTGTCCTAACTCCAAAGCTGCAGTTTTGTAAGAGAAGACTCAATGAAAAAGGGGAGACAAGACTAAAACACTTAGTGAACAATTGGCGATTTATCCAAGTTTTCTCCTCGGTAACCATTTGGTATTTTTCCACAGCCATGAGCTGGCACTCTTAGGTCTGACTGTCGTGAACATTTTCCAACATGCCGAACACAACACATGGCTGGGTGCAGAGCTGGCAGCCTCTGGCCGAGGTTCTGCCGGCACGCGAACCACACAGTAATTTCCACTCAAAAATGCAGGCAAATCAAAGGTGAGAAAAATCAATGAAGAGCAGATTTTGTTGCTGTTGGAAGTTATGAAGTTGGGTGTTTAACTCCTTTGGTCAGGCTTGTGTTCCTTCATTTGATTGTAGGGAGTTGGTGTTGGTTACATGAATGAATTTAAGATTAGAATCAGCTGCTGTAAAATCGGTCTGGTGTTTATTACAACTAAATATTGGGAGGTTGGACACGATGTCCTCCTGAGTTCCCTTCCTGTGATTCTATGAGCTATTAACTGCTAGTATCTGAAGCTACAGAACCTTTGCAAGCATTAAGACTGTTGATGGTTGCTAAAAAAGGGTAAATAGGGCTGTTTGCTGGCATTTCCATTGCAGTGAAACCCTAGAAAGTTGTGTCCCTTCTCTGGTAGTGCCTCTGCACTGCGAGTGGAGAGTGTAGCACTAACCTTTGTGAGTGGTTAGTTGTGTTTCAGTTGGATCCTGGGGGATCCCTTCTTTCCACAACTTAGACCTACTCACTTGAGCCTAAATATCAACTTCAGCCTGCCGAGAGAACCTGCTGCTCTTGCTTAGGAGGGTAACACAGGGGGAATTCTTGCAGGTGTCTGTCAGAAAAATTCCTTCTAGAAGCCACTGCAGCTTCTCATTTTACTGCAAATCAGAAATCCTCCAGAAAAGGTAGTCTGAGTGTGTGTCTTCCAGAGCGTGCTGTGAGGCTGTGGTGAATACAAAGGAAATGCAGAATGGAAGCAGACAAGGTTCTGGTTGTTTTGATGACAAGTGAAATGGCCATCAAAGGTTTTGTTTTTTCCATGACTAAAATACGTACAAGAAGGGCTGTCATATAAACACATGATATGAGGGAGTCTGTGAGCCACATCTGTTAGATCCAGAGGCTCAAAAAGAAAAAGGCAGAACTGGTAATTGATTTTGCATGTGGTTTTTTCTTCTTTTTTTTTTTGGAAGGCAGGGCTGAAATAGCTCCCCTAGCTGTTTGAATGTAGGTTAAATGTGTTTGTGTGGGTCCCTGAGCCCTCCTGTGCTTGCCAGTGATCTTTCAGAATGTTATGAGAATGGGAGAGGCAGTTCACGAAGTTAAGAATGTGTGTGAATTAAGGCTTAAATGAAGAGCAGGGATGAGAGAGAGAGAGAGAGATATCCTTGTTCTGATGACAGCTACTTCTTACAAATGGACTCCAGTGATGTCATGTAGTAAATTCAGGGATAAACAAATTTTCCCCTAGTCAGTGTTGATGGTGTTTGATGATTAGATAACACAAAGGGAACGTAACAGGAAAAGCAGGACCTGTGGACACTAAAACTGTCCTGCATCATGATTTCCTGAGAATGATGGGTTATCCTTTCCTTCCTTCTTGCACTTTATCTAATCTGAACTGAAATAAAACCACAGGTGTGAAATCTGCCTCATATCCTGCAAACTCTGAGAGCCATTCCATGAAGTGCCCAGGTGGTGGTTTGGTCTGACACCTCTGGTTCTGGCTCTCATGCCTGTCCATTCCTGTGTGCAGCCATGGGACAGGAAAGGAAATAGGTGTTTCTGGAAGAAAAGCTGAAAAAAAGCCACTGTATCTCTAGGCATCTGGTGAAATTGCTAGGAACATTTGAACACAATTTTTGAATGGGTTTCATAGCCTCCTTGTGAACCACGGATTTTAGCAAACTAAATGCACAAGAGAACAAATTCGCCAAGACTATGAGATTTAATCATCATAAACTTGATTATTTAGTCTTTGTACCACAAGGATGCTAGTGTTCATATTTGGGTTCTGGTTATTTGGTCTTTTTGGTTTTTTTTTTTAAATCTGTTCATATGAATAAAAATTCCTGCAGTACGTGAAGTATTTCATCTTTTTACTGGACCCATTTTTCCTCTGCCTATAGATATAAATAGAATAATGACGTCTTACTCGCTGGGCTTGGTGCATCATTCATACAGTACATCTCCTTTCTAGGTCACAAAGCTTTCCCACACACACTTTTTTATTAAACACTGTGACAATGCTCGAGAACACGGGATTTTTTGCATCTGAAAGGCAGTGCCTCGTTGCAGGATGGCAGTGGGGTACAAAATAGTGAAAATATATCTTTGATTCAGAATTGTAAAATAGCCTGATTTCAGTAAAAATATGCTTACTCTTTGGAGTGACTCACAGATAGGTGATGGTGAGTTTGAAGGGGCTGTTTAATTTTATTTGTCCTGTGGTTGTTCTTGGGAAGTTTTATTGTAGGGTGTGGTAGATATTACACAAGACCAATGAGTATATGGTGGAGTTGTCTTCAAAGTGAATTTCATGAGGAAATCATGATATTAGCTTTTATTTTATACACTCAGAACACAAATATGCTCATATGACTGCAGTGTGGTTGATGGGAACTGGGATGGCTGATGGGTACCTAATAGTTGTATCCTGCTGGGTCTCCTCACTGACCAGAGAAAGAGATCTGTGTGTTTCCAGCCCTTCCTGTGCATTTGCTGCTCCATATCCAGAAGAAATAGTCAGGCTTCGAGTAGGTTGTTGGCGTTTCTCCAAATGAGAGGTTGAATCACACAAGGTCTCTTTTTGTCAGGACTTTGTAATGAAGTTGCTTCAATAAGAATGTTTTTTTCCTGTATTTCCCATTGACATCTGATTCTTCGAGCAAGGGGTTGGACTGGATGATCTGTGGGAGTCCCTGCCAATCAAAACTATCCTGAGGTGCTTTTGTATAGGCAAAAAACTAGGGATGCCCGAATAGGGTGGGAGCTCTGTGTGTACATCAACCCTTAAGTATAAAGCACAGTGATGCAAAAGTCTACGATCCAAGACGAAAAGCTGGAAATTTTACTCAGTCGTGTCGTCCACATCTTTAAGGAAGGTAAACAGGACCTGGTTTTAACCAGTGTGTTAGTCTTGGAAGTTCTGCCGAATGGAGATTGAAGTGGTGCTGAGATCTCAAAGGCCTCAGTTTTCCATGACAAGTGTTGTTTTGGGTAGTGTGGTGCCACTTTAGTGCTTGATCTAGACACTGTTTTCATCACAGATTTTCCTGTGCCACAGTATACTTGAAAAGTGATTTATAACTTGGTAGGTACTTGCAGCCTTGTAATCTTTTTTAAAAAGTTGACTCTCACTTTCCCAAAGAAGACATTTTTAGCTATCAGCATTTTTAGTAGTTGATTTTTTTTTTGCCACTGCCCCCATGCTAGCTGCAGAATAAAGTAATTTAATTGTGCTTTCTAAACAGATGTACTTGGAAAAAAAACCTGGCCAGAAATAACACATCAAAAGGCAGTTATCATTTTGGTATATATGTATTAGATAGCATCCTCTTTCTTTTCTTTCCCCCCATTTGTCAGCTGAAAACTTCTGCAGGTCTTCTTTCAAATGTATGCCATTTTGGGCAACAAGCAGAGAAAAGAAAGAAAAGTTGTGTGTGTCTTGTTTCCTTTTTTAGCAGGAAATCAATGGGAATATACATTACCCTAAGTGAGCGAGCAGCTGCTCTGAAGCAAGGTCCTGACTCACAAACATTGTAATGATGTACAAAGACTAATATATGTACACACAGAGAAACGTCCATGCTTTTTTTTTCTTCCCCCCACCCCCAGGGTCTAGAGGGAAAAAAACAAAAAGTCCTGTTCGTTACCATGGTCACTGTTTATAATGATAGCATTTGCCAAAAGCTACCACACTGCACTTCCTTCAGCTGGGTGCTGCAAAGCCCTCTGCCTTTTAGCTTCTGCTGAGGTTTTGCTCCAAAAGACATCAGCTACAAAGGATTTGGTTTGTTTTTTTTTCTAACAACCATGAAAATCAATAACAGAACTTCCCTATTTCAGTGATGTAGGATCCCAGTCTGAGCACACGCTTTATTCTTAAGAGGAAACCATTGTGGTAATTTGCTGGCAAATACTTACTCTATGGCAATCAGCAAAGTACTCCTATGATTTCTGCTAACCCAAAGGAAACCACAAACCAGTCTGTCTTGGGTAGTTCCTGTGATTTTTCTCATACCAAAAGCTGATGCCTTTTTTTGTCCTTTTCCTGTGATGCTACAGCTACTTCACTTGGACAGCCTTGTGCCTGCAAACCAAGCATTCATGTTGGCTTATGTGAGAAGACAGTTTCTGCAGATACATTTTGGTGTATTGGAAAGTTATCTGATCCTTGGCTTCCCATCTTCCTCACTAAATATAGAGGTCAAATTTGTTCCTTTTTTCACTGTACTTGCCTTGACTTGAAGACTGGTGGCACTTCCAGAGATTTTGAAGCTGCAGCACGCATTTTTTTTTTTTAATCTTATCTCTGTGGTTTTTAATACTTGTTCTTTCAACAATACATGAGCTATTTAAAACCAAACCTCTTAGGCTTTGTATTACAGTGGTGTGATACTGCCTTGTTTAATACACACATCCAAATATATGACCCGTGTAGATGTCTGGACCTTAGTGCCTAATACGAGATGTTTTCCAGGTGGCTTTGAAGGACTGGGCAATTTCCACATTAAGGGATGATTTGAATGCATTTTTGGAGAGTTTGCATGTGCAGGCAATTCTAGCAGTGGTAAAAGATGAGCCATACATTTTGTTGATGGAGCTGCACCGTGCCAGCTGGAGTTGGAACACCTGGGAGATTCAGCCACTCCTGTGAAACTAAAAAAAAGCAGTTCCTGTCTTGTAGAAATGATTGCTGATGTTCTCTTTTTCCTCTTGAGTGCCAGCACCAAGGGTAGCCATGTTCAATTGGGGGACTTATTTTAATTCTCAAACTTTGCATGTAGCTCTCTCTATCTAGAAAGACCCTCGTTGTCAGGAATGCACAAGGGCCTGGCCTTCATTCAGTGGCAATGTTTTTCTTGTCCCCTACACTGGAAGCATGGATTATTTAACTGTTTTCATTCAGCTATGCTGAGTTTGACAGCAAGCAAAATGCCATCATCTTCCTCCTTTGCAAGTGCTTTGGCTATCTATTTTATTTTCTCTCCCAGAAGAGGAATTTTTTTCTGCTTACAAACTGGATTTCACAATCACAGAATCCATTTTCCAGATGTTTGAGTATACTCTTTCCTAATGCTTTGATTGCATTAACAAAAAAGCAGTGCAGTTAGGAGAGCATCTTAAACAGAGATTCACCTTAACTCGTCTATAAATTATTGTGACCTCGTTGTAATACAAGCAAGCAAGTTTTTCTTGTAAACAGGAATTTATTCATTACCCAGCCAAGTTCAAATTCTTTTACCAGCCAATGGAGAAGCTGCATGACTTCCCTTTATTTTGGAGGGTGAAAATAAATTTGAAGGCTGCCTGGATTAAAGTGCTGCAGTGAAGGGAAGTGGAATTGACTTGGAAGTTGATATTGTATTTATACAGAAATGTGAAGCTTTTTTGCAACAAGATAGAGATGGGTATGTTTCCTTCCCGAATGAAGATAACTTGCTACCTTATTCCCATAGTTGTTTGCCGTTGTCGGACAAAATACCCAAAAACCGAGTTTCTGAAAATAAGATTTTCAAGGTGCTTAACTGGCTGTGGTTTCGTAGTTACTTTATCTTGTATAGTTCAACTGTTGATGGACTGTTTTCTAACCATTTTTGTCCATTTTATGCCAGCACTGCTATTAAAGCAGTTGCACAGCAAGCTGTCAGGAACTGACCCTGCTGAAAACAGGTTTTTGTGGGTTTTTTGGTTTTTGGTTTTTTTTTGTTCTCCCGTGATTGGTTTAATCTTTGTCTCAAGTCTGAAATTGAATTGGATTGATATACTCACAGAATGGCAGATGTATTAATTGGGGTCCATTTTATCCTTACAGGATGTCAGCAGGCTCTGCCTGTTGATACACTGGCAGCATCAAAGCATTCAGTGAATGACCACTGACTTCCCCCGTGGCCCTTAAATATAAGCCTTGGTTTTTATGTAATGCCTAGGAGTTAATATGAACCTGAACTCCTTTCAAGGAGGTATTTTTCGTCGAGGTCATATTTAAAGTTTCTTTGTGGCTCTGCAAAGAATTGCATGTTGGCAGGGTGGGAAGGAGAGCTGACAGACTGCAGTGAGGAGAGCTGATCTGAGGGTTAGGAGTCCCCTAAGCAAGTGGGGGTTTTTCCATGGAAGAAAATACACCTCATAGTGCTATTGAGTAACTAGCATCTCTATTCATCTTTGTTCTTCACTCTCCACAGTCAGCCTCACTCTGGTTTGCAGAGGAGCTAATGGCTACTGTGGGTGCTCAGCATTCGTGACAACTCATTGCTTAACTCTAATGATACTTAAATTTCAGGTCCATCCAGCTTTGGATGTTGTGAGGTGCACACTGTTTCTCTAACTAAGACTGTGGGCTTTCAGAAAACCTCTACAAATAGGAGGTTTAGCACCTGCAGATTTCATGCTTAGACTTCAGGGGGGTCCCATTTTTATTTCATCCCATTATTTTTAAGTTTTTCTTCCACTGCCTTAAGTCCTTTGTTTACCAACAAATGTAAAATCCTGTATCCTGTGGGTAGCGCTTTCCTGTTGAACTAGCATTACATAAAGGCTTAAGTTTAGAGTTTCATGCCTACTGCTTTTTCCCCATCATAATTAGAGTGATTCTTTTAATTTTTAATGAACCAGGAATTTCAAGCTATTAAGGGTAAAAATACTGCTCAATCAAAGTAGCTGCATGAGAACAGGACCATGAACAGCGTGGAAAGGCATGGTTAGAATCACTGGTATGGCTTGTTGATGAATCAAGCCTAGTATTCTTTTCTTTTTCCCATTTGCCTCTTGGTTACACCCCTTGTCATCATGGTATTTGATAGGGATTCGCACAAATTTGATCTTGGGCTTCCAAAGAAATCTGGAAAGTCAAGAGAGACCCTAAGAAAGTGCGTGAGACAGTGTGAGTTAAGCACCGTGAGATGAGATGGGGTTTGTCTCCCTATTGCCTGCCCTAAATAGAGCACTCGAGTGCTGATGAATCCAAGGCTAATTTGCCGTGTCATGACTCAGTTGCTGCACTGGAACTTGGCTCGGTGGCTGCCGGAAACTCTTGTGTTTGTTTCTATTTTAGCAGGGCCCAGCGAGTCGTCTCAATGTCACCGCTGCATTTAGAAGTGGGTGGCCAATGGAAGATGAACTTCTGTTGGTCCAGCTCGCTCCTGGTACGGAGTGTTTATAATTGGGGGCAAAAGGTGGGAAGCTGTGCTCCTGCTGCAGCCAGCGTGACCCTTCCCAGGGAGAGCCGTGCCCTCGCAGGGAACAGTGTTGGGACAGGGAGAGCTCTGCAAGGCAAGGCAGGGAGTGGGAGCAGCCTGGGAGCCCTGTCCTGCCTGCCACTGTGCCAGTCCCTGCGCTCTCACAGCTCCTGGCACAGCGCGTGCAGAGAGAGCCTGCGGAACGAGGGAACCAACTCGCTGTGCCTGTGCGTCCGGGCATCTCTGCTCCTCGACCTGTCTGACTGGAAGAAAGGGGTTTTTTATTTCTCCATGACCATTTAAAGAGAGGTTTCCTAACCAAACAAGGGGTGGGGCTTGAATGGCTGTCCCTCAGGTTGTGCTTCATGCCCTTTCTTTTCGCTGCGGCAGGAAATTTTGCCTGCCATCCCAGGTAGGACCCACAAACTGTACTTTATAATTCTCCCACCCTCTGGAATACTGAAATGTAACCCAGATGTGGTTGAATCCTGAAGAAAAAGGCAGATACAAATCAGGATGTAGAGTTTAGTCTCCGTTTGCCAGCTCCTGAGTAGAGCAGCTTTGTTTTCTGCATTCAGAGAAAGCCCCAAGAGCCATGTGCCACCTCTCTTTGACTCCCAGGGCTTTCTCACACTTGATGAAACGAGAGAGACTTTTCTTGTAAATGATGGAAGAAAAAGACATTCTTTCTCTTTGATCCTTTATCACCCAATATCTTTTCAATACTTTGCTCCAAGGAATAACATGAATTACCTCAAAGCAGGGAAGAGTTCCATTAATTAATTGTTCATAGCATTTTACTATTTCATGCCTTCTCAAGATATTAGTTTCAAATGAATAATCTTTGTTTATTCTTATAAAAGAAATTTGATCACGTAGTACAGTATTAAGGAGAAATAACAAAAATCTGTTGTGAGATAGTTACAGAATTAATTGATGTGAATTGCTGATTTTTTTGCTCAAAACAATGACACTCGATAACTTGCCTTTGGCAACTAGGGCCAAATATAGAGGAACTTCCTGATTCTTAATTTCAGTATTTTGATTCTTTGAAACAAGGTTTACACATTCATTATTAAGTTTTCTTAATCATGAGCAGATTTACTTTCTGTTCTGCTCTGGAAGATACAGCTTAAAGAAATAACCCAAATTCTTCTATTTTGCATGTCCTAAATAAACTAGAACGTTGTTTTTAGTGATTGTTAGAACAAAAAAAAAGGCCAAGAAATGCAGGTTTCTGCTAGAACCTGTTCTATTTTTCTGGCAGGTTCCGAATACTGAATTTCTATATTATATGCCTTCTTTGTGTTTTTTTCTAATTTTTCCTGTCCTGAGGAATGGCAAATAATCCCAATCCATTTAAAAAATATATCAAGAAGTAGTTTATGCTCTAAAATATTATTGTGTGAAAATGGAACAGGAAAATGTTTGGATAAGTGAGTGGGTCTGGTTTTTGTGAGGATGCAAATCTGTAGCCATTAAGTGACATACTCACGTTCTTAGGTCACAGCCAGTGTTGTATGAGGAAAATAATATCACATTACACTCTTACGTTCTTTTGGGCATGTGAGGATATTTTTAACAATTGCGTCTTAAAACAATTTTAGAAATAGCTCTTTTTATCAAAGTAGACATCAACACCTCGTTGTTTTATCTTTTGACTTACTAGTCTGGTTAAAATTCAGTTTCCTAACAGAAGTACTGTTCTTCATTTATGCCTTTACTATAAGCAATGAGACTCCTCCTAAATCAATGCCTGATAAGTAGGCACGCTTGTGAATAACAGCTCACCTTAGGGAAAACCTAAGAAATAAGAAATGTACGTAAAAAATTTCTATTGTAGTGCTAGAAGGTACTTTGGAGAGGTAAATTCAGCTAGATTTTTTTGAAGTACATTTTAAAGTCATTCTGCTTACTCGTATTTTGGCAGTAATTTTTGTCTTAGGGCAGATATTTAGAAGAAATCAATTTTCATGCCAGTAAGCAGAAAATGAGTTAGTTTACGTAAGCTTTACCACGGTGTTCTTCATTGAAGTGAACAGAATGGCTCTGTCAATACTGATTCCTCAGTACTCTGTTGATATGTACTTACACTACAATGCAGACAGAATATTGACACCACACCTGTAAAATACAGGCATATATAACTACCACTGTGTTGTGTGTCTGGTGTCCTTAAGGAATATAAGCAATTGAATGGTAAAAATAGAGACGAAGCTAAACATTGAATTGAAAGAAGGTGAAATGTTTAGATTGCCTGTTTAAAATATGCTTTTTTATATAATAAGGGTTTGGTAACCACACTGTGTTACACTGCTCTTACACTGCTTTTTGACATCCTCATTACCCTGTTCCTGACTTTTTAATTGGCTTGTGTAAATAGGCTTTTGTTATACGTGGTTGATCTATCATCTTGCTACTTTGAAGAGTTAAATTAATTTCTAAACTTGTAGCCATCCATCTTGGTAACTCTTCTGTATTCTGCAACCAGGCGATGCAGAAGGGGAGAGCAGATTTTCCTCAGTGCCGCTCCTTCCTGCTCTTCCTGACAGGGATTTTGCTTGTGATGTTTCTTTGGCATTGGGGTTCTTGTTCTGCCCTCGGAGCCAGCAGCTGTGCAGGGCTGCAGTGAGGAGCCAAGCCTTCTGTGCCTGGCTGTGAAACGTGCTCCGCTCTGACAGCCACATCACAACTTCTCCTTTTTCATCTTTGCTGTATAAAAAGGTTTAGCCTCCTCCTGCTTTCAGGCAGCCTTTGGCAAATGACTGGTTTTTATTTGTGGTTTTATGCTGGTTCTGACTGGGGCGCTCTTTATTGCTGTGTGGTTCTAGCAATCAAATTTCAATTTCTTCTGTTGGCAAATGCGTAAGGCACAAGAGAAGTTTTCTATATATGTGAACAGAAATATGTTGTTTTCCTTTATTTCTTAAGCCCTTGGCATGATTTTTTCCATATCTCCAAACCTGAGTGTTTCCCATATATGTGCTGTCTGTATGTGCTGATTCAGTTCATCTTTTTGGTTGCCATAAATTATATTTCTGTGTATCTTGCATCCCTTAGCAATGACAAACATTATTTTATTTTGGTTAAAGCTCCCTTTGTTCTTAAAAGAGAAGTTATGAAGTCCACTTACAAGCCCTAAGGTAGACAGGGATGATTATCAAAGAAAATGTGAAATTTGAGAGGTTGATGAGACAGTCTCTGTATGTCTGTCAGGAAAGGATTGCAGCATATAAAACATACTCTTCTCCTGTGGTGTCCACATTCCTGGCAGAAAAGATGGCATCTTCTGTTTGGTCTTAAGTAAAAAATGTGGATCTTTACTGCCTGTTTTTTAATACAGAAAGGAATTAATCCTGTTGGTCTTAATGGTTGGGACCCCTTTACATGCTAAATCTGTAAAGACTATTACACTCATGTGCAGCACATTGCTCCCTTAAGTCAGGAACTGTTTGCAGTAAGGAGGCATTGTAAAAACATTTGTAGGATGTGGATGTTTTATTTGAGGATCTGTAGGGGTTGATATTTTTATAGCTGTTTTTGCAGATTTTTTAAACCATATTTTGCAGGATTGAAGGAAGATTGTGAAATTGCTTAGAAAGAATATGCTCAAAGTAAACATCACAACACACTTGGGTTATCCACATTAACAGAAATATTTAACAGATTGAAAAGACCTCAGCATTGTGTAACAGCAATGATATGTTACATTCCAAGATCCCAAGGCATGTTACAGTCATTAATTAACTGGGAACAATAACTTCCTTTGATGACAAGTGGTGTTTCCTCCTGATGAGGCTCAGAGGATTAGATGCCTATCTCAAAGCAAAAACATACTGCTCTTAAAAGATACTTTTATAAGTATTCTTTTCCTTTTTCACTCACTTTTGTGTAAGGGTATATATCACATCACCCTTTTGTGTGTTTAATTGCTTAATTGCATCCTACTCTTCCTCTGCTTTGATGGAGTAAATCACATTGCTCAGAGGACAGACAACTGTTCTGCTGGTGTGAGTGAAAATTCAGTACAATGTTACTTTAACAAAAAACTGAAAGCAGGCACTCTTGTAAGGAGTGAATTTTAATGGAAAATGCAACTTCTCTCTTACAAGATTAGCAACGAAGTTCTTTTTTAATATATATGTATATTCATTAGCATGTGGTAGCTTTTAGCCTAAAGGAAGGATGTCAACTCAAATGGAAGAAGATAACGTGAAATTAAAAAACCCAGCTGGTGAAGGTTTTGTTGGGAAGGGGAGAGAAAGGTGATGTTCTTTTCTCCCAGCACACTGTTATGCTGTCCTTTGTCCCATGTGGCCCCAGGTCTAGTCCTTCTTCCTTTCCTTTAATTAAACTGAAAGTTTAATTAAACAGACAAAATGTTGTCTATTGGATGTCATTCTCAGCATAACACAGGCTGGTCTCACAAGCAGGAAGGGCCAACACTGTGCAGCAAGAAGGAAACCCACTGCAGTTCCCATTCCCCCCTCTGCAGAGCACAGATGGTTCTCGTGATTTACTTATTTTAATAGGCCTTCATGGGCTGCAGAATGAATGCTCCAGCTGAGGAAAGCCAGTGTAGTAACACCATGAATCAGTGTGCCAGACTGATCCCTTTGCTTCCCAGGAAAAAAAAATAAAAAATGCAATCAGTAACTCATTCTGGTTTAGGCTGGATAAAACAACGGCTGCTCCAGGGGCTGATAAAGTTTGGAGGCCTCTTTAGTAAGGCCTGTTTGAAAATCTGTTTTCTCAAACTATGTCCAAATACTCCCTGTGAGCTCCCAGTCCCACCCTTCTGTCCAGTGCTGAGCCCTGTGCCGTTATGCAATGCAGCCTTTGAAAACTGCACTCTGTTCCTAGCAGACACCAACCTGGATGTCAGATGGCCGAGGTTTTTCCTGTCCTTGTAGCTGTTTGTAAGCAAAGTACTCTGAAAATCGCCTGTTCTGTGGGAGAATGATATCAAGGACGAGTTGTTGTTGCTGCCTTGCCTTTCTTTCTCTTGTTTTTCCTTCCCCTTAGTGAGAGCCAATCTGTGAGCTCTCAGTTTTGATTCAGGCCTTAGTAAGTGATGCCTTTGCTGAATAGCTGATGCCTCCTGACTTGTTCATCAGGGTGAAGTCCTGCACGCACCGAGGGATCCCTCTCACATCCTGAGACCTGCCAAGAGAGGAATGAAATTTGGAATTCATAGTTACAAGTCACTGGTGTACATATTTGGCTTAGTCAAAACAAAGACAAAACCAATATTACTCCATAAAAGCAAATAAACTGCAGTTGTCCTCACGGCAATCAGGAATTAATTTAGTTGATTAGAACTTTAGGAGGAAGTTCCAAGTCAAGTCCAAAGTTAAAAGTGGTGATCTAAAGCATTGCTACAGAAATTATATTGCATTTTCAGATTCTTTCAAAGCCATTTGTGGTGAGCCGGCCATTTATTTAGGTCCTGTACACTCTCTTCTCTAGAGAACTGAGGCGAGCCCCCCCTTCCTCACAGAAAGGATGTTTTTTCCTCTCCTTTGTGGTACTTTCCATATTTGATGAGCCAAATTCCGGAAGAGTTCAGTTTGGAAAAGAAGATAGATAGCAGCAGTCAAAACTAGGTGTGTGTTGGAGGTGGCGAGGGAAAGAAAGTTATCTTGTCTTTGCCACTCTAAAATGAAGTGTTTCGACTTCTGCTCTGACCCTGGGAGTTCACACTGTAAAATCTTTACATCTGATTTCGAGCATGAACTGGGAGCTTTTGGCTCTTGCAGGTTTGGTTTGGCTGGGAGTGGGTGATTCTGTCCCCTGGAGGGACTGTGCTTCCTCCCTCTCAGGGCAGAGGGAGCAGGAATGTCATGGCAGCTTTGCAAGCTTACAGTGCAGTTTAACATTTGCGCTGTTTCCATGCAGTACACCACCTTCACAAAAACAGCAAAGCCTTTACTTCCTTTTTCATCACATCTGGCTCATAATAGCACAGTTATTTTATTTTCATGGAGAAAAATACTTTAAAAGCCTCTTAGGTACAGAATGGAGAGGGAGAATGAGGAGAGAGAGGCATGAATGCTACGCGGGAAATGAATGACCTGTTCTTTTCCCTCGAATTTTTAAGTGGTGTGTGTATGTCTCTTCACTTTTAGTTTCTGCAGAACACAACTGGAGGAAATCAGGTTTGTTTCAGCCCTAGCAAGGCTTTGGTGTGGCAGTGGTCTGGCAAGATGTTCAGGATGAGGTTCCCAGGAATGCCAAATTGTTTCTGGGTAGCTCTACAGACATTGCTGGGCTCTCCACAAAGGGCTTGTTCTTAGCATGCCCTGGGTGTCTGTTGTCTGAAGGTGGTGTAATGTTTTTGTCTCCAGGACCTGTAACCCTGAAGGTGTTTTGTTCTTGCTGCTCTCCAGGTGTATTCCCAGGAGGTTTCTAACTGCTCATGTTTAGTGCTGTCGGTATCTTCTGCATTAAAATACTGAGAACAGTCATCATTTTTGTGGATTTCTCTTTAGGCCCCACAGTTAAATCTGCTCCCCATCATAAATGCATGCATTCTGTGTGAGAGACTGGAACCTGCTGAACTCCCTGTCTTATCTTGTCTTTCCTTACCCAGTAAAAGCTCTGCTCCCTTTCTCTTTTTCTACCAAGAGATGTTTCTACCCTTTTCCCAGTGCCTCTTGCTGACTACCTGAAGTTCTTCCTGCCCAGAGTTATCTCCAAGCTTACTTCCATGCTTCTGTTAACTGGTTGCTGATTTGTCCTTTTCACTGTAAGGTATTTAATCTATTACCCTCTTTTCCCCACAGCAACCTTTCTTGCAATGGTGATGACTGGGACATGAAGGGTTAAAACAGTAGAGAAATAAGACAAGTTATTTAGTCAAATGGCAAAAGCCATTATAAAAATGATGTATGTAAAGTTTCTATGTGAGAAGATTTAAAATGCTCATTTTCTTCCTTTTAATTTGCCTCACATCTATTTAGTAAAACATTATTTTAAAAATAATGCTAATTTTTGAGTTCTAAATACTTATGAGGAATGGGAGTGAAACAATCTTTTTGGTTTCAAACTTTAAAAGATGATCACTTGTGTCTCTTGCATGAAAAGTTTTATGTGCAGCTCTGGGGGATTTTCATAATTACATTCATGCTTGATTTTTCCCTTGAGTTCTTGAGACAAGGGAATATATGAACACATGAGTCTAGGAGGTTAAAAAAAGGACAGATGAATCTAAATGAAGGGCCAGTACAAAATGAGAATCAACACCAAAGGCAGTGAGTATTTAACAGCTCTTTTGGATGTTAACCCCAGTTTACAGACTCAGAAAAAGAATATTCAGCATCATGTGTGTTTTGTGGCTGCGGTCTGTCCCCCCTCCTGACATTTTATGCAATCCTAGACTTTAATGCAATGACTTTGGGTCCTTATTCTTAGTTTCCAAATCTTAAACCTAAACATGAATTATCTTCATGAGTCACCAGTTTCCTTTTTCAGATAATTCTGTAATTTGTTGGGCTCAATTTCATCCTCTTCTTTGGATGTATACAGACAACTGGTTCCGCTGCATTTTGATGCTTTTTAAGTATTCATAGTGAAATTTGTGAGCTGTGGGTTTTAAATTGGTCTATATATAGTGAACATCTTCCTATACATTTTTGATTGACTCCTTGAAGTATTTAAAATCTGTTTTGAAATAAAAGCCTCATTTATATAATTGGTGATAAGGTAAAGACAGCTCTAAGGCATAAATTTGCTAAAGGTTGTCTGCCCTGGTTTCAACAGAAATTATTACGCTGATGTGGGAGAGCAGACCTATATCTAAGAAGTGAAGTATTCTAGAACAGTTTTGTGATGTAACAGAGCAGTTTTGAAAAACTGTATTTGCTGCTTTGAAGGGGAAAGAACTATGCTATCAAATAATGAAAGGAAAAACCTATTTATCCTATCCCACTTTCTTGCTGAAGTCAATTTCTGAAGTATGTTCAGATTCTTCTGCAGTGGAAAATTCTTCCATTCCTCTACATTATGAAGAACAGATCACTTGGAAGGTTATGTGAAAAAAAAAAAATAAATCTCTATACCTAGACTTGTTCTGACATTTCCTTATTCAGTCATTTAAAAGCATTGCTCCACTTTTGCATGACTGTGATCTTGCTGCAGCCTCTTTGCACCTCCAGCTCTCTGCTCGTGTTTCAGAATGCCTGTTAATTTGTTTTTCCATAACATGGAGAAATGTGTGGTTTAAGGTGCACTCACCCCCATTTATCTTCTGTAATGCATTGCTGATTGATTGACTCAGTTTGACTCGAGACTCCAGGTGTCGTGAGAGGTTGTGACCAAGGATGTGTTACTCCTCTTGTGCTTTCTGGAGATAAACCTTTTCCCTTAAATCAATAGAAATAATATCAGCTGTAATAAAGCTGTTTGATGGCCCAATCTGAGCCGTGCATTTTGCACTCATATGTAATTCCAGCGACAGATGCTGAGCAAACAAGTCAGTGTGACTCCCCTTGCTACGAATGTGTTTCGAGGCGCTGTGAAATGTGTGGATGTGCAGATCCGTGTCAGTCTGCTCTCCAGCTTCCTGCCAAAGCACTGCACGTAGACATTGATTCCTGGGCCCTTAAATGGTTAAGGGTTCTTTTGAGCAGTCGGTGGTAATTCTGGCTAAGTCTTTGAAATGTCTGCTACTGAATGCTCTGCAGATTTTATTTGAAAGTGAGTGTTAACTAGTGGTTTATCTACCCAGCTAAATGCTAAAAACATTTAATTTTAGAGGAAGTAACAAAGTAGGTTTAGGAAACTCCATGCAGCTTACTTTTCAGAATGTTTTTCCCCATATATTCTAACTTAAAGCGGAGAAAAGCGACTCAAAGGCTAGCTTGGCCTCAGGAATGAAAGTGCATCCTGCACTGCTGAGAGTTACTCATAAATTGCTATATGCATGGTCATTTGATCTCTGTCTGCTTGGCTTAATTAAAACACTGGAATGTTTGTTCAGTAGATAAGGACATTTCTGGGAGTTATTTAAATTAGTAAGTACTCTGCTTACTGTCACTAAGTGCCTTTTCCCCAGGCCTCCTCCCCTGCTCCTCACAGCGTGTAGCAATAAGTGATATATGACTACAGAATAATAACAGTTAAGTCACAGATGGTCGAAGATAAAACCTTTAAATGAATGCTGAATCTCTTTGCTGTTCATGCTAAAGGTGGTGTGGGGGTGTTTCTTTTGTGTTTCCTTTCTTTTTAAAAAAAAAACAACACTTCTCTCTCTTTTGTCTGAAACTTTGGGTCTTGACACAAGCAAGACTTTTTTTTTCGTAGAGCAAAGTCAACATGAAGTTGTAGGCTGTCTAAAAAGCATGTTTAAATGCAGTAGTAGCAATTGGAATAGGCTGAATAATGTTAAAATGTCCCATCAAGTATTTTGTTACCATTGTTTTGTTACCAAATAGTTTTTGTTACCATTTGCTTTCCAGAGTGTATTTTAATTTGATTTTTTTTCATCTCTTTTGTTTGAAAAATTCAGCAAGTGTTTGTATTTTTCAGTTTCCCAGATCTTACTGTTGCAACTGTGGAATTTATTTTGGCCTTTTAGATATGAATGACTTGATATTTTCCCTATCCTTGTAAGGCATCCAGTTGCTCAGCCTCTGTGAAGCATAATATTGTTTAATGTGTCCTGATCCCCACCAGGTGTAATGGGAAAAGACTGCTATAGCACTTTCTTTCATTTTGTTAGGTTTTTTAAAATTTAATTTGAAAGAAAAAATACAGATTGGAAAGGCTTCCTACATGCCATAAGGGATCCTTTGTCTCAAGAGATTAACAGGTTTATGGAAATGTTTGCTGCTTACAAAATGTGCAGGGCCCAGGGACCAAATATTTAAGGTTTCTGCCATACTTTCCATACCTGGTGGCTTGGAGTGAACCAAAGGCTACAATTTAATTCATTGGTGTGAGCTTTGTGAATTCAAACCTAATTTGTAAAAATCCACTGTTCTTACTGAGGTCGGCTGTCTAAAGTATGTCATAATCACACATTTTCTGGAAGGCACATTTTTATTAATCTCTGTTGCTGTGTAATGAAAAGCACATTGACAGCAGGGAAATACAGGTGTGTTCCAAGCAGCCAGAGGTGGGGGGGGGGGGGATTTATCAACATTTTCCATTACTTTTCTATTTGTTATGTTCAAGATCAGTACACGTACAGGTTCTGGTACCTCAGCTGGGTTCCCTGGGTGGTCTTTACTGAGTTGTCTGTACGCCCCTCACTTTTGCAGCTTGTTCCACCCCACTGTCAGATCACCACATTTCAGCGCATTATTTCACATTCTCCAGGACTGTTGCTCTCCATTGCCCACGTGGTCCTCAATAATTTATCTGCATTTGATCAGGGAGCAGCAAATATGGGTGGCAGAGGTGTCAGGTGACAGTCCCATCATTTGGGAATGGGGGCAAGGGGCAGGATGGCTTTGTACATGGGCTGTTCCAGCAGCCAGTCACCACCCAAAAATCACTTGTATTAAGTATACAGAAGAGTTTTCTGATGTTTAAATGGCGTGTTCATCCAGTGAAAGTTTCTGAGGGTCTTTTCTGGAAGAGAAAAGGGCCAAGCAGCATAACAAGCATTGGGCAGTGTGGATTAGTGCAGCAGTCTCTGTGCCTGGTGAGGACTTTGAGCTGGCTCATTTCTCAGCTTTTCCTCATCCTGGAGGTTTCATGCACTCCTGCTTTCATCCTGCTGCTTTTCCCGTTCCATCATTTCCACGTACAACTGTGTATGCTGGATAATACCACATAGTTTCCAGTGGCTTTATTTTCACCAAAAGTTTTCTCTTTTCTCGGTTTGAATTGCGTTTCAGCGCCGCAGGTCTGTGTAATGCCGTTGATGAAGTGGAGAGGGTGAGGATGAGGGAGGAGAAGAGCTGTGCAGGTGCAGATGTACAGGGAGATTACTCCAGACAGAAGAGCTGCAGAGGACTTGGCTCGAGCAGCAGGAGCACTGGGGTTATGCAGAGAGCTGAGAAGGCAGCCAGCTTGAGATGAGTGCAACTTTGCAGCAGGGGAATAGAGAGAGAGCAGATCCACAAAGTATGTTGGATGAAGTCCATGGGGAGCTTTGCAAAGCAAGAAAGATATTACTTATGCTGGGTCAGGTTTCTTTCCACACAGATGTTGTGTTAGCTCTTGCATTGTCATTAGGTTGGATCTCTTCAGTGTGACTAATATTGCACAAATTTCAGATCTTTTTGTCTCCATGAATACTCAAATGCAAGGAATAAACCTTGGAAAGCTTTCTCTATTGCTTGTCCTTCCACCATCCTGAAGTACAATAACCTTCCCAACTGGATTTTAAAAGATTGAATAGGGAGTGAGTGTGCTTTCATGTGCAAATCAAAATTAACTCACGTGCTTTGCATTTCCAAGTGCAGAACTGTAAAAAAATCAAGGTGTTTGTTTTTTATGCTCCCTTGTGTAATAAGGAAAGTAATTTCTGAGCTTTCTTGCTGTTTTCTTGCTGTGATAGCTGCTCCAACTCTGCTATGAGTTAAAGGGCTGGGAAGAGACTGTGGACATGACTATGTAAACTTTATGATAATACCTCATAAAGGGCAGCTCTGTGAAAAACCCCAGTGTTTGTGCTTCTGGTGTTTCTCTGTCATTCCCTTCTCTCCTAGCAGCAGCTGATTTGGGAAGTGGCTTTTGGTGCTCTGTGGTGTTTGGACAACGAGTATCCAACGCCGTGGTCAGACCTGGCTTGGTGTGACCAGCCAGAGCTGCAGGCGTGTGGGGATGTTTGTAAGGAATTAAACCAAGGCCTCCAGGACTGGGCAGAGCCTTTCCAGAAGAGCAAGGATCTGTCAACAGAATTGTAGCCCATATGTAATTCCTACAAATCTGTGAGTGGGAAATGCCAGTGCTTATTAGACCATGCATTAAATATCATTGAACAGATGTTCAGAGAGCCTTTCATTCATTGCGCTGTTAGCCATGAATGGGGTATTATGCTCCCATTCTACATTTTTAAGTCAAGTGTAAAGATATGTTTGAAAAGGAGAAATAGTGTTAAGTGCACCCTGCTGCCATTCATGTTCAAAGACAGTGGTTTTTTCCTTCCAGTGTCTAAAATTAATTACACTGGAAATAAGTATTTAACAATACAGTCTCAAGCTGTACAGAATATGAAACCACACAGTGAGTATTGTCTGCTTGTTTTTGATAAAATATATGTACATCTCTCATCTGGCACAGAGAATTTTTCGGGAAGAACAGTTCTTGAGCTCTAGCCTTACCATTTCCCAAGGGCTGTGTTATCTTTGTTCTCAGGTTCCTTCAATATACATGTGTTTTAATCATATTGCTTTTATAGAGCTTAGAGGGCTGCAGGGAAAATCAGGTGTGCTCTTTTCCTAAATCCTCTTCAGAAAACTTCCATTACTCTCCTCTCCTTTCCTCTCAGTTCTCTCTTTGTTTTACACCAATCTGAATTACTTTCAGGAGTTTCCTGTCTCTCTCCCCTGATTATAGAAGAGTCTCAGCTGTCTGACTTAACCTAATCCTGATGCTTCAGCCGCTCAGTTTTGATGAAAGGATCCCACTTGAGATTCCTGTTAAAGGTCACACAGGAGGATTGTAATTTTCTCGTGAGTGCCCTGGCAAAAGCCTGGGTTTGTGCATCAAACACTTCAGCCTTTGTTGACATTAAGATGTACAGGTAAATTTATCATGTTATGTGTGAGCTTCTTGGACTGTCTTAATGGTGGTGGGCTGAGTTTCACCAGAAAAAATAATGTTTGGGGTTTGTTTTGGTTTGTTTGGATTTTTTTTTTTAAGGAGAGAGAAAAGCAAAAGTGTCAGAAAGGAGTAAGATACACCATTCTCGAGAACTATATCCAAATTTTAGGGCTCAGGAAAAGACCTTCTCAGAGAATAAAGAGTACTATATCTGCCTATCTGGGAGCTCTTCGACCATCATTTTAGACATCTAATACCAGCTGGGTGAGGGACGCTGAACTGCAACAGCAAGGAGCTGCTCAGGGGCTCACTGATGTCAGAGGTATGACTTCCAGAGGGTCCCAAAATGGAGGAACTTAGCATTTAAAGACATTCCCTTTTATGGTTTAATTTATCAGTCGCCAAAGAATTGTATAAAATGTCTGCAGTTTGGACCTTGGTGAAAGAAAAAAAATTCATTGAGAGGAAAGAGTAATTTTGAGGTGCTTTCATTCGTCTGCCGCCATCTCATATTCCTGTCTAGGTTTTATATCGTGCCTCCTCTTGGACTTAAGTGTGTTTTGTAAAGGGACAGTGTTAAATCAATAGCAGGTAACCTAGAAGGCACTCATGAGGGTTTGCATTTTTTTGTTGTTGTTTTTTTGTTTGTTTTGTTTAATTTGGTTGACTTGCACACTCTGTTTTTATGTAAGTCACACAGGCTTTTGATATCCCTTTTAAAATCACTGTGGTTGTGCTTATTGTTGTTGTCTCTTTGAAAAACTGTGAAAAACACGAAGTTACTAAATTGGCTGTGCTTTGGGTGGAGTTGGAGCAGATGAACTCCAAAGGTCCCTTCCAACCTCAGTTACTCTATGCTTATAAAATATTTTAATTAAAGATTCATGTGGGTTTTTTTGAGCTTCCCACTCAGTAGTTTCACTGTGCAAGACTTTCGAGAAGAGTCATTTTGGAACTCGTGATAAACTGTCTTTTCATGTTCCCCTGGGTTTTGTTTGTTGGCATCAGCAGCTGTGGGGGCATCATCTGGGAGTGAAATCTTTAAGGCTTCATTGGTATCTTAGTAGCATTTGCAGACTTGTGCAAAGAACAGTATGGTTAGTGGAGTAGCATGTCCCTTCTGTCACCCCATCACAAATATTTAGGAGCATGAAGAGGACTAGCATGATTTGAGTATTTCAGCCAAGGAATTAAAGATGACAACAGCATGAGCTCTAGAAATACCAAATAAGCTAGGTAGAGAATTTGTCAGACCTTATTTCAAAACAGAATTTAGCACTTGTGCTTAAATGTTAAATTATGTTTCACTTTTTAAAGATTAATAGAAATATATGCTGGCCAAAAATGACACAAAGAACTTCATTTTGAGATGAACCTGCTCTTGGGTTCCCCCACTTCCCTTCTTTATTTTTACTGAGCCATGAAGCCAGAGAATTTCATTACTCATTTAGCTCAGCTTTCAAGCTCTCAAAATGCTTGTTAACCATATAATTTGACATTTGAGAATGCTGACCAGATTAATTGATCACTTAAAATATCATCCTGTTTCAACTACAATTTACATCAAACTTAGCACTCTGGAATAAAGTACTGTTTCCTGAGTCCATGTTTCATTTGAGCTTGAAAGTGCTTTGGAAGCTGGGAGAAAATACAATTAATTGGGAAGGAAAGAGGGAATCACGAGGGCAGGATAACAGGCTAACAAATAACCATCTGGATCATCCTGCTTTCAGTATCCAGTCATCTTAAAAATCTTGGGTCTGGAAAGGACATATGGTGTGATCTGTTCCAATTCTTCCCTGTCATGGTCAGGCGTGTTACGCATTCCTCTTCATAAACCAAACAAGTTTCTAATTCCTGACTTACTGAAAAAGCATGGAACTGTGCTAGCATTGCAATGTTTTTAGTCTTTGCTTGGAACTTGCCTTGAAACTTGATTGCCTTTAGCTTCAATAAGAATTTTTATTTGGCAATGGCTACTCCTGATCTTTTCATCTGTCTGTGGTTGATCCTTTGGTGGGACGTACTCATCAGGCGATGCGTTAAATTCCACTAATTTGTCTTATGCCAACAGAAATTGCTATGGCTTTGTCTGGTTTTTATTATTTCAGAGTAATGGCCCTTTTTTAAGGTCTGTTTTATGTTCATTCTGTTGCAAATTCAATGGAAAGAATGTCTCAGGGCAAAGGGAAAGCATGTCCAATAGCAGGAATAATGGAGAACACGGTCTCAGATGGGGACGCTGGTGGTCTTAAACGTGACGAACAGCTTCTTGCTTTTATTTTGCTAAACCCATTAGAAAGGCAGCCCTGCTCTAAAGCGACACACAAAAGTGGCAGCTGCCTGGGCTGTCCTCGGAATGCATGCATGGGCTGGTGCAGGTTGGGCTCTTTGCCTCTCTCCCTGCCCTCTCTCCAGCCCAGCCGCTGGCAGCCACTGGCGGCAGGAGCGACCCGAGTCCCCAGAGTGCCAAAGCCCTGAAGGCTGGATTTCAACAGCCACAACCCATGTAAATGGAGCAAAGAGAGCTTGAAAAGCTTCCCTAAGAGTTTTCAAATAGCTCGTGGACTGGTCCAAATGTGCTGTTGATGCAATGTTACTGGAACTGGGAATTTTAAACCATCAGGTTGCTGCTACCACTGCTTCAAAAGCATGTGTTGGATAAAGTGGGGTTATGGTAAGGGTCCACAGCCTTTTTATACTGTTAGGGATGACTAATCCCAGTTCTACCTATGTGGAACTGTGGTGTGGAAAAGTATTTTTAAAATGTGGAATTTCCTCAGAGGATTGTATCCTAGAGTTGTTAGAAGACAAAAAATTTTACATGTAAGCCAATGACAGTAATGGTTTTTGTCTGTTCACTGACTCAAAGAGTAAGATGAAGTTGAATGCATTATACATTTTACTGCTTAACTGCTTTGTGTTGCCTGGGTTTAGGTTCTTCTTTTGAAGGATAAAGTTAGGTGACCAGTTGTTGCTGAATATGCGTGCTGCCTGTCTATCCTGTCTCTGTTCTCAGCACTTCAGTTGTAAATTGTGGGGTTTGTATTAGGGAAATGGAGTTCATTTAAATAGAAAAGGTAGCAAATGAATTTGGAGTGGATCTGTGTATTTGAAAGAGACCCCAATGAGGCTGAAGAAGTAGCCGCGGCAATCTGAGGATGCAAAAGGACTTGTGTGTGCTAGAGACAGCCCAGTTTGTATGGTTGCTTGGGTTTTTTTATTCAACACCTGCACTGCATCAGATCATCCCATTTAAAAGTATGTGTCAGCTCCTTTCTCTCTATCTGGAGCACTCTGGAAGTGGTTTGCTTCTAAAAGGTAATAATTATGTCTGTTGGAAAAGCAGTTTAGGAACCTCTTCTGGTACCTTCTGGTAGGACGACACTATAAAGTTTAACTAGTTCTTACATTTGCATGTCTAAAACTTACTGCCTTAAATTTTCAAAAATGAGGGAAAGAAAAATGAGGAGACCCATTTCTGAGGTCTGTGGTCTATATGAGGGGAATATTTGAACAGAGTTCAATAATGCGAGCCTTAAGTTGGTAGCCAACACCTTCTTCCGTCAGTTCAGAACAGGAAAATATGGAATCATTACTCTCTGTGCTGTCTGTGCAGTTCAGATACAGCTGAAAACAAGTTGTTCCCTTCACCCTCGAGTCCAGAAAGGGCTCTGTATAACATCGAATCTGTGTGTGTATTCTAGCAAATTTATGAGTGAATCTCTTGAAGCTGGCTGCTGCTGCTCTGCTGTGTAAATGCAGTAGTGCATTTTATAAAGGAATGATGCGTGCTTACGTACTTGAGAACAGAATTGAGCCCAGAATTGGCATTGAGCCACTTGTGCTCCCCTCCCCTGCTTGTCTTCTCCCTTCTGGGACTTCACACAGTGGTGCTTTTGGGTTCTCCTGTCTTGGGACTGCTTGATCACCTAGTTTTTGCAGGCTTATGACACAATTTATTGTGTTTTTCTGGTTGAGCATTGAGGCAATTTTTGTTCTAGCCTTTGTTCCCGAAAGGCGTTTGGGGGAGGATTGTTAAAAAAAATAAAATACTGTTTTTACTGATGTTCACTAAAAGCTGTAATAGTTTCTAGGCTTTCATTTGGTGCCAAATGTGAGCACATCTTGGGTTTTTTTTCTTTTTTGGCTAGCAGGGCAAAGTGTGTGTTTGGAAAAGGCTTCAGGTTGCACAGAGGCTGCTTGGACCACTGGCTTCACCAGATGGAACTTCTTACCAGATACTCACCCCTGCTCTGTGATGCTCCTTAAAAGGTTTTTGCACACTAATGGCCAGCATTTCCATAGCAGTTTTTAAACCTCTTGTGTAAAGTTGAGAAAAAATACAGCAGATATGATAATCTGCATTGTCTTCCTCCACCTTTCTGCAATAATGTTGATTGTAAAATCAGAAAGCTCTTCATTGATAAAATCTTTCCCGAGCAGAAGTCAGTTGTCCATTTCTTGAGCCATGCATAGCTCTGTTGAGAATATTGTTTTTCTCAGGAATACTCCTTCATTTTGGTGTGTTCTATTTTCCATATGCTGTCCCATTTTTTTGTTGTTGTAACGAAAGAAACCACCGGAACGAACAAACCAAACGCACCAAATCTCACCCAATCTCTGGTACTGCTGTAGCCTGTTCCCAGACCCAGATGTGAGTGCCTCTGTAGGGGGTGATTATTGTCCTGTTTCCGTACACCAACAGGTCAAAGATCAGTTTCTTCCTCCTGTAAACTCACTGGGACCTGCAGTAGCTTTAGGGTGATCCTGCTTGATTAAGGAGAGCAGAATTTGGTCTTGGCTCCTGCTTGTGCATCTGTAACTTTTTATCTGGAAACACATTTTAGTCATTTTAGAGTGTAGTCTTGCAAACAAATACTTCCTTACTTCCATCACTTACAAGGTTTATTTGAACTAAATTCTATTACACCAAATAAATATAAACAGTACTTCTGCATAATACTTTTATCTTACATTCCAAAACACTTCACAAACCTCAAATTCTCAAGTTTTTATTTCTTAGAGCCGCCAAAAGCCAGGAAACAGTGGAGCATGGTTTAAAATCTTTATACAGTTATATGCAAAGCTGGCATCCATGCTGCTCTGCTGTCAGCAGGATAGTCAGCCTGGAGTCTGAGAAAGAGAAGTGCTGGAGAGATAAGTCATGTTTAGGGGAATGGGAGGACTCTGAGAAACAGGATATGACACAGAGGCCATGGGAAAAAGTAAAACCTCCTCCTTTGCCACAAACCCAGATGCCTGCACTGAAGCTGGGCTTTCAGACTGCAGCATCAGACACCTTGGCAGGGTGGGCTCCACGTGGCCATGGGAACATGCATAAAGAGCAGCTGGCTTTTGGGGGCCTGGTAGAGCACACTCACGTGTACGGGTGATGCTCAGTATATGATGAATCTGAATACAAATAATTATTATTAATGTTTGGCAAAAGCAGCTGCTCGTAGAAGCCAGGACAGTCACAAAAAATGAGTAATTTTATGCTGAGAGAAGATTTGGGCCTGGAAGAAAACACTGGGGACCTAAGGAGGGGCCCTTAGTGTTACTAATAAATATCCACTTAGGCAGATTTGTCACTCATGTTTCTGAAAGTTTTGTGGCTGGATGAAAAGAATGTGCTTTTATTTCTTGAGCAGCTGTTCTTTTAACTGGGTGCAGCTGTACCACAGTGTCCATTGACACCAATTGCTTTGTGATTTAGGGTACTGGCTGTAGTCAACCAAGTTGAAAGATTTTTTTTTTTTCTTTTTCCCCTTTGTTAAACTGAGGAAAGTCTTGTGAAATGGCTCAAGTTTGTCAGACTGGAGCAGGCGCAACTGCAGTGTTTCTGTGACGTTACTGTGAAAGCTTTTGAGGGACATGGAAGTAGATTATCTTTTGCTGTCAGCGAAGCACAGCTTTGCTGGAGCTGCCTCTGTTTGCTCCAGCGAGGGCATGACCTGCCACATGCAACGTGGAAGTCATCTGAAAGATTTCCTATGGCAAGAACAACTTTGCAGTTATGTAATGAAGTTTTATTGTTAGAAGTATGTGAAAACAGGAGCTGTGAACTTGCAGGCAATTCAGAGCTGAAATTTTTCCATATTCTCACTCCAAAAGGTTTTTTTGGAAAGTTTAATGGAATGCTGTTTGGCACTTTTTTGATGGGAGTGAGTGTGCATGTCTGAAGGAGATTTTTTTTTTTTTTTTTTTTTAAACTATCCTATTCTAACAGTGAATTTCCTAAATTCAAAGCATTAGGAGAGTAAGAGTTTTAATCTTGGCTCTGCTGATTTCCTCAGTAGGCTTGGAGAAGACCTTATGTCTTTTTGTTGTAGATATAAATTATAAAATGTCTACAAAAAGATTTTATGGCAAGGTATTTCAACATAATATTCTGTAGCTAATATTGAAGTTTTAAATCATCATCTTAAGGACTTTTTGCAAAAGTGAAAATCAGGAAGACATGGCTGTTACTCAGCTTATGTCAAAACTGAGGTGAAATACCAAGAGGTGAAGTTCATTGAGGCAGGTTCTTTTTTAATGTAAATGATGACAATTTCTTCAAAATAAGAAAATCCTATAATTAAGGGTGTCAATTCCTTTCTGTGCCATTTTAAAATATCTAATTTTTGAGTAAATAATAGAGATAATGTCATTCCAAATAAAGCCATACCATTGCACTGTTTTCCTTGAATGAAGATGCCTAATTAATATCCCTTTCCTCATCCAGAAGGCAAACAAAAGCCTGTCTTTTAACCTGTTGGAGAGTTTTAGTTGCCCTGGAGAGAATGGCAAAGGTCTTAAATTTCTATCAGTTTCTTAAATCCAGGTGGCCAGTCAGAGGAGGGAAATACACGTTGTGTTTGGAGTTTGGAGACAGTGGAGAAGGAGCACTGGGATTGCACTACTCATGAGACAGCAGAGAGTTCATTGTGGCCCTGAGAGGGGCTTTTGGGATTGTTTTGTTCTCTTTTGTTGTTTGTTTCTTTGTGTTTTTGTTTGGTTAGGTTTGATTGGGTTTTTTTGCGGGGGGGCAATGTTGATGTTGCTTTGTGTGGCTTTAAAAGATGTATGTGTTTGAAGTCACTTTTTTTACTCCCTTAGCTTTTGGGAAGATGTGTGGGATTTCTGCTTGGCTTTGTCTGGTTTTGTTTAAACTTTTTCACTTTAATTTCTATTTGAAATGGCATGTATGAAAATTATTGTATTGCACTGGGCCTTGGCAAGCTGCTTACTGAAAGGTTAATGTAGATATGTTGGTTAAGAATTCCGTGTAACCCACTGAAGCAAACTGGAGTTACATTGATGTGTTACGGGGCAGTGTCTGCCCTGCTGTGGTTCAATGGGTAGAAAACACAGCAATCCTTTTTGGATAAGTCTCTCTTTCCCTCAGCAGTTAATGTTTAACTTATGTAAAATTCCCAGGAATTACTTCTGAGCTGAACTGAATTCTACCAATGGTTAAAAAGCTGGGAATTTTGAGGTCTGCTTAATTTTTATTGCATTTATAATAAGGTGGGAACTTTCCTTTATACAAATATCCCTTTTCCCTGAAGAGAACCCCCACCAGCAACAGGTGAATGTCTTTGGAAATTCAAAATGGCAGTACTTTTTTAATGATTTGAAAAAACATTTGATGTTTTTGTGACCAACAAGTGGCAGTGGTTTGGGGTACGTCGTACTTTAAAGAGTACAACACCTGGAAGACAGAGGCTTTAAATTAACCTGATATGCCTAATTGATTATTCTAGGTTAAGTCTAATTATGTGATACTTACCAGGAATCTGGTTAATCTCATTTTTACTCTGGCTATGGCTAATGGGGTCTTGGGTCCCACCATATGCAAGAGCTTCTGGCTCCCAAACCCACATTTAGACAATTTCTCTTTCTGCTGCCCAATGAAATGATTGAAACACGTGTCCTCCTTCAACTGCCTTACCTATTCCCTTACACCTTTTTATTCTTTCCCTTATTGGAAGGCAGCTGTGACATTTACTACTTATTGTAGTCCTGTGTTCTCCTGGATATTTATCCTTCTGCTGCAATCTCGCCCAAAACTTTATATGCTTGTTCCAAGTGCCTGTAAGTGCTCTTTAACAGTGGCTCTATCTGAAGCCCATATCCTATCTGAGCAATCAGGCATTTTTAAAATTTTTTTTTCCACTTGCTGTGTGTTGAACAGCTGAGCCAATAAATATTTGGGAACCACTGGCATTACCAGTGGATTATAGCAGCCCCCATTCAGCTGGACAGCAGCTTTTCCACAGTAGCACCACGTGTTTGGGTGAACAGGTAAAGCCTGTGTAAATTCAGGAAAAAAAATGGAGTTCACTGTACATCAGGGCCTGGCAGCCAGATCTTGGATGAGTTTCTGCTGTTTCTTTCGGGAATGGATGCCATTTGGGCGCTTCTATTCAAGCAACCTGTTTCAATGCAGTCTGTTCTGCTGTGTACAGGAGGGCATGTCTTTCATTGTTGCACAAGGAAAACTCCAAGGTTTTGGGGTAAGGTGCCTTAAAACGTCCTTGTGTTCTAGTCTTCAGCCAGGAAAAAGCAGTAAATGTCAAATGTATTAGATAGTAAAAAAATAAAATTGCTAAGAAAAGAAAACTACTTGTAATTAAAGTCCATAAACCGATAATAATTCTAAGCTTCACAAATGTCCTAATTCGCTGCTCTGACTATAAATCACTTCAGCCACAGCATGAATTCTTGGAAACTACCTGAATTGTGGCCTAGGGAATATTTGTGACTCAGGGAGAGTATTTTCAGCCTGTTTCTCTTGGGAATATAGAATATTCCCTACTTTTTAGTTGTTGGAACACTGAGTAGACCTGTATCGTAAACAACATATGCTGCTATCATTAATGGTATTTTAGGCAGAAGGCTGTGTTGGAAACTTTTCACTCCTGAGAGGGTACAAGAGTGGGAGCCTGGAGGAAACACTTCTGTGCCAGTTGTATGTGGGTTTAAAAATAAAACAATGCCAGCACCACCACCCCCCACCCCAGGTTCTTCCATAGGTTATATCACCATGTATCTGTTTATTTCTAATGGCTCTTTCAAATGACAGTTTCATAAACTGAGCTATCCAAAACAAAGGCCATGGAGTTTACTTTGGCCATCTCAAGTAAATTTTCCTAATCTAAACATCAGCAGTGCCTTTCATAAATCAGTCCAATGACGTCATCTTTTCAATTAGTGAAGCTGGTATTTGTGTTCTGGCCTCAAAAGCTATTTGACCAGTTAATGTTTTCAGGTTTTGTAGTAGTCCAGACTCCTCTCCAGTTCTCAGTAATGTGCTTGAAGTGGCAACACATTTATCAATAATTGCCATTTTTAAGTGCAGATAGCAGACAGTGATTAATTGCTAACCTTTTCTGTTGTCTACCAGAAATAACAAGCACAGTCTGTGGGCTTTAAAATTGTTCATAATACCTCTCACAGTTCTTACTGGGGGACACAGGCATCTGCAGTTGGATAGGTGTTGAGAAGAGTAGGGAAATAAGAAAAATTATTGGGTGGGTTGTATTTCCAGGAAAGGTAAAATGAGGTAGTACTAAGAGCTGGGAGTGAATCATCTGTCTGCCTGAGTGTGCTAGTTTGTTTTATTTCCCAATAAGTACTTGAACTTGACTTAAAAGGTTATTTCAAAGAGATTCAACTTCAGTCGTCCTTTCCTGCAGGTTCGAGGGGTCAAGCCTGTGCTGACAGGGAGGCTCTGTGTAACGTTGGGCTGGGGAACAGTTCAGTTGCAGTGTATCTTTTTCTGTAGACGAAAATGCTTCCACTGCATGAAGGAGGTTTATTCTGATAAGGTTTTAAGCAAAATCCACCAACTGCCAAGAAACAGTCAAGCAAAGCCACAGTATTCTTCCTCTTAATCACACCTTCCTCTCCGATGTGGAAATAACAATAAGGGCTGACATGAGCCTGAAAAAAGCCAGAAAATGTGGAGCCAAGGCTTAGCTCCTATCCTTAGCTCACCCTAGCAACACATCCAGGCATTGCAACACAGATGCTATGTAAGGTCACCTTCTACCATGGCGGCAACTAGGATTGAATTCCCTGAAAGAGAAACCAAAAATTATCTTAAACACACAAACTGTTCCATATGTGTGTGTGCGATGTATGGTTTTGTTTATGTTAATGACAAGACTTGCACCAGTAAGTGGTTACGTGCTTGGCTTGAAATGTGCAAATGCTTCTAAGCTGGCTCTGTGAATCCCTTTCAGTGTCCTTTGAATCAACCTGAGCTTGGGTTCCCATGATACTATTTCTGGTCTTCAGTTTTCTGCACACAGCAGCCCTTCACCAGACCTCCTGCTGCTCGTCATTACTATGACTTAGCTTGTTGATAGCAGGAATGGGAGCTTTGTGAGCTAAACAGTCCTTTTTCCACTGCTTTTTCCCCATTTCTGAGGCAAATGAGAAGCCCTGGTATTAGCAGTGCTGTTGGGCTGCAGCAGAGGCTGAAGGTGCAGCATCAGTAGACACTGAAGCTTGTGTGTCATTTTAAGGGAGGTAATATTCTAAGGGAGCTGTAATAAGTTCAGGAAATGCAGGAAAATGCCATCACCCTTGCTGGTGAGATATTTGCAGGTCTCAGCCCATTTCGGTGTTGTGCTTCCTGCTTGGCCATGCATGCATGGCTCTCATCATAAGCTGTGAATCGGCCACAGTTTTGCTTGAGAATATGGAGACTTTCCCTTGATGTTTCGTAGGAAATGTTCTGAGTCCTAGGGCTCATTCTTAACAAATTGCTGAGCTGATCATCTTCGCCTTTAGTTTGTCCTCAAGCAAGCGAGCAGAGTGTGGGAGTGAGCATCACATCCATTACTGAAACTCATCAGTAGAGTGTGGGTGCTTTTTCTTCAGTGTAAATTTCCTGCAATCTTGGGAAAGAAGGAGGAATGCATTAGAGCTGGAGATGTCTGTTAGTCTTGTTGAGACACTTGTGCAGCATCTCTCTGCACTAAGCTTTGTGCCTTAACTCACGGATAGGGTGAGTTAAGTCAGTGGTGCTCTAAGTCCGAATTTAGCCCGGACCAAATGTGGTTAGTGGTTGTTCTTGTATGCGGTGAGGGCTTTTTCTTCACGATTTTTGCTGTTGACTGGGTGAATTCCATCTTGGGGGTGTGAGAGGATGTTTTTCTAATATCCAGTCTAAACCTTCCCTGGTTCAACTTGAACCCATTTCCTCTTCTCTTATCCTTTGTTACTTGGGAGAAGAGGCCAACCTCCACCTCACTACAGCTTTGTTTCAAGCAGTTGTAGAGAGTGACAAGATCCCCCCTAAGCCACCTTTTCTCCAGGCTAAACAACCCTGTATCCCATAGCTCTTCCTCAAAAGACTCATTCTCCAGACCCTTCACCAGCTCAGTTCCCCTTTGGACACGCTCCAACACCTTAATGTCCTTCTTGTTGTGAGGGACCCAGAACTGAACACACTGTTTGAGGTGCGGCAGTGATGATCTCAGTCAAGGGATATTGTTGTGGAAATACTAATTTGGTGGTTTTAGCCCTTGAGGAGAATCTTCATTCCTCATATAATTTGTTCAAGATTACTGGGCTGCAGAGATGCTAAAGTCATCTTGAGAGCAGGCCGGGGTGGAGTGCTTGCTGATAACCTAATGGTGGCAAATCCTTGTCCAAAGCTTGGTGAGCATTCAGGAATCTGCAGAGAGAGAAACAGAAGAATGAATGATTTCTGGAGTGTGCTAAATTCAGTGAGCAGAGCAGCTTGTGAGAGGCTGAAAGCCGGGATTCATTCTTTATCTGGTAACTGAGCAGATAGCTGGGTTATCAGCTGTGCTTTCGGATTCTGTCTGACCATGCCCTTATCTCCCGAGTGCTACCGCTCGCAGGGCAAGTGCCTTTCTTCATCCTCTCTGCAGCAGCTTCTCACATGTCCGAAGGGAAAGCTTTCCCCTTTCGCTGGGATCCCTTCAGCACGTGGGGGGAGCGGAGCGTGTGCCGAGCTTTGCTCCTGCAGAGAGAAAGAGGCAGCAAAGGGGAAGCTGCGTCTCTACATTAAAAACACTCGAATGGGATTTTTTTTCTCAAGTTAAAGCAAATAATTACAAAGAGCACAAAAAGCAACTTCAGCTTGAGAAGCTGATTTCATGGAGTTTGGGGTTTGCTGTGTGAGTCTGGGATGGAAGTGGATGAACTGACCACATTCAGGTGAGGCAAGGTAGCCTGGAATGACTGCATTCCAGCAAAACAGAACCAGGATGGCTTTCCACCACGGAAGTGCAAAACTAGTGGCAAGTTCATGAGTGGTATGATTTTCTTCAGGCTCTTTTGTTGAGAGGAAAGGCCATGGCCAGCACTGATTTTGCAGCCTTTGGTGAACACTGTGGTGGTCAATATGTTCCTGTCCCATGTTCTTCTGGGACTACTTGAGTTCCAAACCCTTCCTGGAGTTATAAACCCTAAATGCAATAACCTGTGCCATCTCCAGCTGTTGTGTGTAGGAGGTGAAACCGTGGAGAAAGGCGATTACCTAAGAGCCTAAGACCAGAACACAGCACAGAAAGATGCTCTGATGTGTAAAAAGTGAAGACAGGAGAAGTCTGGATGGATCTGCATCTGTCTTGGAAAATGTGAAGGAGTTGATGTAGAGAGGGACAGGAAGTTGTGATAGGTAGTGAATATGTTTCGGTAATTGAGCAACAGCCACAGACTGAGAAAGCTGAGTGAAGTGAAATGAAAGAGTGACGGCTAACTCCTGGGTAAAAGATGACAGCATAGGCTGTATCTTCAGGGGACAAATTTCCTTTTTTCATCAGTCTGATTTATACACTTAATTAGATATGGATGGGTTTTTTTTTTTCAAGAAAGGAATCTGAGCCAATCTTATCATTCAGCTTTTTGATTAAACCAATTTCTAAGTGGCGCTCTGGGGTGAATTTTATCTAAATAACCTATGGACTTTTAAAAAAATCCTTTCAAGAGGCTGAAAGACATCTAAATCTTATTTTCAGTTTTAGGCATAGCAATTGGCCTTGAGCTACGCACAATAGGTTTAACAGTTTCTAGGGACTATAATTTTGATGAATGGGAATAATTAATTATTCTTAGGTTTGAGAACGCAAATTTTGAACAGTTACATTTCTGAGTCTTCCATGGTACAGAGTCATAGAATATACTGAGCTGAAGGGACTCACAAGGATCATTGGCTCCAACTCCTGGCCCTGCACAGGATGGCCCCAAAAATCAGACCATGTCTGAGAGTGCTGTCCAAACTCCTCCTGAGCTCTTGGTGCTGTGACCACTGCCCTGGGGAGCCTGCTGGAGTGCACAGCCGCCCTCTGGGTGAAGGTGCTGTGCTCTCCCTTTTGCACAGCAGTGTCAGAGCTGGGCGTAGCAGCACCGCATGAATTTGTGTGCAAGAGCAGCCAGTAGGTCCAACGGGGTTTGGTGTGTCCTGAGGGAAGCTTTTCAGGCAACCTGTGACCAGTGATAAATACAGCAGCTAGACTGGCTTCTAGTAGCAAAGTGTCTTTATTTAACTTTACATCTGGGGGGGAAAATCTGAGAGCAGATGATTTTATTCAGATATATCTCCTACTTTAACCTTACTCTCCTTATGCAAGTACTTTCCCCAGCAGAAGCGAGAGCTCATGTGTGTAGGAGATGAAAGACAGGAATTTCCTCTTCCCTCTGGATTTTTTAGCCTTGTGCTTGCTCAGGAGCCCTTTTAAGTTGCTGTTTCCCTGATATGTGCTATCCAAAGCCATTTTGCACATAGCTGGAGGTTTTTTAAGCACTTTCTAGACTTACCGTGCTGCCTCAGTGCCTCGTGACAGACAACTGGGAAATAGCGATTGTTTTTTATTGGCGTTGGAGTTGGCAGTGCTACCAGCAGGGCAGCTGGGGAGCCCCCAGAGCTCGGGGGATGCTCCCTGCTCTGCTCTCGGAAAGGGTGGATTCTAGTGGTCGTGTCTTTTTGGACCCAAGATTTCCCAAATGCATTTCCTTTGGCACAGAGAATTGTCTTTGTAATGCAGAGGAAGGAGAAACCAGGTCTGAACAGGTGCAAGAGAGAAGTGTGAAAAAGAAGTTGGAAAAGAAATATAAATATTTCTGTGCTAAAGCTCAGGAAATGTGACATGCTGTGCATTTCTGTTGAGAAGACAGTAAGTTTTCCATTGAATTTAGAGGTGAAATACAGCAATATTGCCTTGGCCATACTTATATCATGTAGCCTCAAAAGTGAAAGGAGAGGTGTTTAAGGCTTTTAGGAACACATGATCGATTTGAAACTCATTTTGCATCTTGTGGACATTGACTACATCAGTATAAAGGCTTGTCCCATCTTGAGGCTGAATTTTGAAATTATTTTAGTCTTTATATTAAATTTGGTAAGATAACAATGTGTGAGCTTGTAACTGTGAACTGAAATAAGACTGATTTTCTGCTGAAGCAGGAAATTTGCAGTTGATATATTTCCTCTCAACAATCCTCTAGGTAATGCCCTCCCATTTTTACTTCTTAAAGTAATATGAAGATAGTCTGCCTCTCCTTTCCTCTTCTCCCATTCTCCTCATTGTTCTGGGAGAAAAGCTTTAGCACTGTAAGACCAGGGAGGAGGCCTACACTGGTCACCAAAGAAAACATTCATTTCTTTAAAGCAACAGTACTAATAAACTTCAAGTGCAGTCAGTCCAGGGTGCTGGGTATTTATTTTGTTAGCTGGCTATCAAGTTTTGGGGACAAAACCTAAAGATTCTTTATCTCATCCCTTTCATGATGATAAAGACATGATTTTTAAAAGATGCTAATGCAGAATTTCCATTTTCTTGTCTGAAACTTCAAGAGTTTTATTTAATTTCATCCCTTTTTCCATTCTGGAAAGTTGGATTTTTGTTTTTACAGCCATTGATTTATTTGGGCCAGAAGCTATAGGGAACTGTTAGCATTATTAAACACAAAACCTGAAATTGCTGTGGTAAGGGACTCATGTGCTTAGTTGGTCTTTGACTTGCTCTGTAGGAGACTTTTAAATGTATAATCTAATTTTCTCAAGCATCCATAACAATCTATTTACACATAATTTAGACGTCTGTCAGATCTCCAGAATTACCCTGTTAAATTATTGGAGCTAACTTTTAGTGCAGGTTGTAATTAGTTACTTGTTCCAGCAGGGAATTAAAATCAAGCTGTTAGCCTGTACATCTTCACTGAAGAACAGAAAGCTGTGGCTAATTATTGTGATGGTGTGGGACTGCTGGCTGACTTATGATGCAGGAAGGGAATTATTTGAAATATAATCTCTTTGGAGCAGAGCTGTGTATTGCATCCGTGTTGAGAACTTAACAGCAAATGATGATTCCTGGTTTGGAATTACTGCCTAATTGTTTTTTAGGTCATAGATATTGCGTTGATTTCTATGCAGCAATTTAAAATTGTGGAGCAGTAAATGGGAGGGGAGAAAAACTGGAAAATCTGCTTTGCACAGCCTGTGGGAACTGAGTCTAGAAGCTAAGGAAAAAATGAGGAAATGTGCTAGAAGTACCCATGGACAAAACAGGAAAGGCTAAGCCAAAAATTCAGTGGTGACTAGCAAGATACACACACATCAAAGGCAGTCTTCGTATGCAAGTGCTCAGAGGAAGATTAAAGAGTCGATCCACTTCTTCATGGAGTAGGAGACCAATGGTTTTCAAATTTACTCATGGCTGTTGAGCAGCTGTCTTTATGGAAAAGGTCACCTGTTTCACATGCCTGATACAATTAATGTGACCACAGATGACAACATTATATCGGGGAGGTTAGAGAACATTCAGATGTTTAAGAGTAATCTTGACTCGATTAATTCCACGTTAGGACAAGTAAAGAGTTGGTGGCTAACATCTTGGAGCTGCTAGCTGCCATGTTTGAGAGCACATATGAGACAGACCTATAAATTAGTGCTCAGATCGATTATTGAGGAGGGGGAGGTAGATGAGAGAGGAAATTTCAAATGTTCCGTTCTCAAAAAAAACACTGAAGCAAAGTAGCCAGAATATGCTTAGGCACCTAGAAGAACAAGAGGAAGAAAATAACAGCTGATTTTGTTGTTTAGCAATTTCACTAGCAAGCTGAATGACAGACTTCAGGGAATGTTCATTAAATATGGAAACCCCTAAGAGCTAAGAGAGACTGTCATAATCTTGCAGAACAGGTTCAAATTCCCACATTTATCTGAGCAAGCTGCAATTTCAGTGTGGGAAATGAACTGCAGCTCAGTTTGATAAATGCAGATTAGTGTAGCTAGACAATCCTAAGCAGGAAACAATGTGCTTGGAGCAGCTATTTAGAAAAAGATCTGGAGGTTTTGTGGATCACAGCCCACACTCGAAAAAATAACATTGTATGGATGTGAAAAAAGTTAGTGCCATAATGAACGCCTAAACTAAACTATTGTACCAGCAAGATGAATCACATAACCTTTCTTCTTTGCTCAGAAATTCTTTGGCTTCAGATTGGGTTCTTTCTAATTTTGTGCCCCACAGTCCAGGAAAGATATGAACCCAAGTCCAGAGGAAAGTTCTTAGAATGACTGGAGATAAAGAAAACAAAACCTCTGAAGAACGACTGGCAGAATCTGAGCCGAGTCAAAAAAGCTGGAGGAATAACACGACTCTTTAAAAGGCTCTCACGAGGAGGATGTAATCATCTGTTGCGTAAATGAGCGGAGAACAGGGCTGCTGGCACTGGAAGCAGTGCTGTCAGAAAGGGTAACTGGGTGTCTGTCAGGAGTGTCACCACCTCAGCCATCCTCACTCAAGGCAGGGCTGTGACCTGAGCTGATTTAGAGATTGCTTCCAGTCACATTTGATTCGACGGTGACCACACGCTGACCCCCCTGTATAACAGCACAACTTTTGGCAGTTGTGAGCACGGAATCCGATTCCAGATGAGAGTTTGTAGTTTGCTTTTTCTCTTTTCAGTTCGTAAATGGATCTTAAGCTTTCCTGGAGAAACATATGGGGCAGGGAAGAGTGGTCGAGAGAAGGATGATGACAGTCTCGTGCTTGAAATGAAACTTCTGCTTTCCACTTCTACATTTATTGGCAATTTGGGCTGATTTTGGTCTCTTTCAGCAGTTACACACATAGATGTTTTGATGACTAAAGTCTGAAATTCTTTATATTGGGATTTTATTCTCTAGATCAAAGCAAATTTGAGAAGAATACATACACATGAAACTCATCCAATTCCTAAATCTATTTTGTCTTTCTTTTTGATCACACAAATGCAAATGATTTCTAGTCTGACCCTTTTGGAGTTTGCTTGAGGGTAAAGTTTGCCGTAACAGTTGTGTTAAGAAGTATAGAGATTAACCTTTTCATTTTAATTAGAACTTGATGGAGGAAGTAGGGTCCACTCTGTGCAGAAATTGGAAGGAGGGATTCAAGCCTTTCAAAAAACTCCAAAACAATCAGGTTAACTTCTAGGAGCAGCTGTTTGGCTGCAAGAAACAAAGGGAGAAAAATACTGAAGGAATACTGGGAGGTGAGAATATAACTACTATTTCTGGTTAAAACTTCTGAAACACTAGTCCCTCCCAAGCTTCCACTGGATCCTTCTTTCTCTGTCTCTCTTGCCCTTTTCCCCCCCCTACACCTCCTTTACTGCTTTATTTCTGCCACCTTGACCACTGGCTGTGTATGCATTTCTGTTCAGCTGGAATTCTTAAACTGCAAATGCAAAGGTGAGTAATTTCATTGAGACTAGACGCCATAAGTGTGTGTTTAAAATAATAGCTCAATACCTTAAAAAAAGTCAAGGTGGGCTGTGCTTTTAAATTCCCCATCGAAAGTCATTTTTGCTAGATGGCTACAACATGTATTGATTTTTAGGCTTCAATTTAGAAACGCTCAGGAGGTATAGCAAGTTTGACTTGCTATACTCCTCATTGGAATGGTGTTGGGGGTTTTAGTGGTTTTACAGAGCATCAGATGTAAGTTTTTTAATGACATTAATATGTGCTTTTTCTTTGAGTGTCTTCTTGATCCTTGTTATTGAGCAAAGTGCCACAGGACAGTGAAGCATAAGGTTGTCATCTGTTGCTTTCCTTCACAGCTCAGTAGAGCGAGCAGATGTCCTGCACTTTCCTGCAGTTTTTAGGGCTCGCTAGTTAGAATGGTTGGTGCTGTGTTCCCTACCACATTTGCTGTGCCAAGAGAGACTAGAAAAAAACCTGCTCTTTGCTTTGAAATGCAGGATATAATAAATGGGTCAGACCACAGGGTGACCAGGGCTCTGCTGCCAGTTATGTACCACCAGAACATAAACCAGTGTTTGGTTTCTTACCAATTCAGCGTCTGATAAAGTGTTTTTTCTCATGTAGGGGTCACAACGGGTAGGTTAATTGAAAGTGCCTGGGGCACTCCTGTGTACCCTCAGAATCACCAGCTATTTAGTGTCTTTTACAGCAGAAAGTGGAGCAATACCATTCCTTAAAATGTTCAGCATGAAAGTTAGAAAACCTCTTGTAAGTGTCGCTTAGGAGGTGTGCCCATCGCGAGGGAGCGGCGCAGAGCTGCTTGCAGTGAGCCCAGGGAAGCCGAACAAGTTTGTGGAGCTGTGTTCTCATCACTTGGTCCTGTGCCTTTGGGAAGAGAGCGTTTTGGGGAGGTACTGTGTGTCTCAGTGCCTCCGGGTCAGGGCTCCCTGTTCCTGGACACCTCTGTGTCCCAAGCCGTGGGGAGCTGGCAGGGAGCGCTGGTGTGTCTAGCCAGGGAAATGCCATGCGGCAATCCAGCTGTGGGCTTGGCAGCTGTGGAACTGTACCCAAGCAGCCACTAATGATCCCGGGCACTGAGCGCACTGACGTGGCAAGGCAGCTCCCCACACCTGAGCTTCCCCGCAGCCCTGTTCGGGGCCGTAACTCTGCGGTGGACGCTTGCCTGGCTTGCTTTGCAGAAGCTGCCAAGCAGTTATCAGACAGATAATGGTTTTGGCTGCCATTGGCCTGGGTTGGATTCGACCTGATGCATGTGAGCCGACAATTCCATATATCGATTACAGAGCTTTTGCATTCTTTTGTGTACGGCGTAATAGTTATTATAGATTGTTTGATTACCAATACAGTGTCTGAGCCTTTTATTAAAGGTGAAAAACCTTTTGAGACTTGTAGGATTTAATGTTCTTGACTGGCTCAGTCTTTCAGGGTAACTGCTTCTTCTGCATTTGTAATAACTGGCAGAACTTCTTATTAAATTCAATAAGAGCAAAAGCATATTTCCATTGAAATGAATACCTCAGGAATGATTTCTGTTTTAGTGGGAAATTTTCCAGTCTGTCTGTGCTTTTATTTTGCTCACCATTTGAGTCCTTTCCTATATTTTATTGTATTTGCACTTATTTGCAGTGCCATATAACAGAGCCATATATAGGTATGAGTGCTTTTCTGTTCCTAAACCTCTGCTAGTCTGTGTGTGCTTGTCCATGAATGAGCATCATAGTCAGAGCCCTCCAATCATCTAGGATCAGTGTGCAGTAGGATCAATAAAATCCTGGTAGGATGTTCTGTTGAAATAATTCTTTACTTTCTTTTGATGTAATCCAATTTATTCATCCAACATATCCTTGATACTCCAGTTTGTTTGCACCACAGGCCAGTATTAAAAGGTCATCCAGTCAGATTAAAAAGTTGCTAATTTTGTAGCTTTTCTTTTTCCTGTCTTGGCTAGGCTTCTCGAAAATCCTCATTTCATTTAGAAGAGTTGCTGTACTTGGGGACATGTCAGTACCAGAGGTCAGTGAGTGCTTATTGCTGCCTGTCAGATACATCTGTCTGTCGCTGCATATTAAATATCTACAGCAGGTTATTTAGTTACGGCACAGCTGCTTGCCTGTTGAATCTTTCTGAAAGAAATAGCATGTGGATCTGTTGGTATCTAGACTCACAGCAGAATAAAGTTCTGCATGGCCGTATCAGTGGTGGTCTCTGCGCTTTGCTTCAAGTAGGAAGTATCCTGTATTGTCCATGTTGTTTCCAGGGTGTTGGGCTGCGTGTGATACATTAAAAATAAAATAATCCCTGTGTCAAAACAGTGTGTGTGCATTTCGGTGCAGTGCGTTGTCTTTATAAACTGCAGTGGCATCACAAAAAAAGGCTTTGATAATTTTTTTCGGTCCTTCATATAACCTCATGTAGGTTTCAATGAGTGATTTCAGCAATACCAATTTACAAAGTTGCCACCTTTCAATTGTTGCTCATTTTTTGCCACAACTAAGACTCAAAAGTGCCAGAGAGCTCCCATTTCATTTTAGTATAAAGAAAACCAGATTAATTTAAGCCACTTTTTTACATGGATATGACATTAATCTAAAAAAAACTACATTTGTCTTTCCTTTGCCTCGAGGCATGAGAAAAGTGGCTTATATCTGTCTGCAAAAGATCATTTCAAATTTTTATAGTCTTCTAGTTGATGACTGGCCAATGATTTTATTGACTGTTAAATGGTCTGTATCTCACTGAGGCTTGGAAAATAGTCCATACCAAGAAAGCCATGGATAGTCACTTGACTCGGAGTCTGTAAGGGAGAGTTCCAGACAGACGGGTTTTTGTCTTTCTGTTGGAAGGTGGGATTTGAAACATGTATTGCTCATAGCTGATATCAGGTAATGTGACAGTAAAAAACTGGATGAAACGGAGCTGGAATAGATTTCATCAGTAGAAAATGCCTAGAAAAATAACATGACATATGCAAAGGAAATTTCACCTGTATAGTATCTTCAAGTCTCTGTGTGTGACACTGTATGGAAACAGACAACAGTAATAGGCTGTGACCTGAAGCCTTTGCCATAAAAACCTCCACAACAACAAACCAACAGTTCTCTGGTTATAAGATGATCATTTCTCTGTTGTCAGGTTGAGATATATTCTGTATAATTATCATAAGGGTAAAAGGAAAGCCGTCTCTTTAACCCCGTTCGATTACTTTCCCCCCTCTACCGCCTTTCTAAGGGAGGACTTAGTTAAACTTTCTTGGCAGAACTTCAAAAGACTTTTGGCATGCCAGAAAGAGTCTTAAACAATTAAGGTAATGCTTTATGTACCTGCTGTAAGAGAGGCATTTTTGGGGGAGATGCAGGAGCCTTGGACATGTGTTCTCTGCACAGCACAGGCTCTTGCCTGGGTGCCCCCAAAGCAGCGTGGCTCAGTTCTCAGAGGAAACACCTGGGAGCACAAATGCACCACAGTTTGCCCAGCCAGCTGTGCGTGCTCGGGAAGCTGGGAAGGTAGATGGAGCTATGGTGCCAGCACATGGAACACTCGCCTTCTTTCTTTAGTGTAATTACATTTGCTTTTCGAATTAAAGTATTTCCTCCAGATTCATGGTATGACAGCTCCAAAACTGTGATTGAGTGCACAGTTGAGGGTTGCAGGCTGGAAACCAGGTGCTTGGTTTGGTCAGCAGTTGTGTGGTTTTCTTTCTTTGTTGCATATTGGGAAAACGAGATTTATTTTGGAGTGCTGATTATCTTTTGTTTTGTAGCACTAAGAAACTCTTTGACTTCAGAGGATAGATTTTCATAGGACTATGGCCTTAGTCCAAGATCCCTTAAACAGCTGTCAGCCTTACAGCTATTCTTCCATGCAAAGTCTTTTTTGTTGTGTAGGTGACATGGTTAAGTTCGATACTGACACCCTTGTTCTTTTCTAGAAAATTAAGTATTTGACAGGTGCCTCTAGTATGGCATCAGTTGGTTCCGGAGCACTCAGTCAGAGCCCTCTGCTGTTAGCAGCAGGCAGAATTCTGTGAATCATGAAATACATCAGGGCAAAAGCAGCAACTTGCTCTTCCCAGCAGTCCATTAGCGCTCCTGAGTGATTAACTCCAGAGGTTCCAGGGAAATGAGTCCGCAATGAGCCAGGCCAGACGCTGAGCCATCCCTGAGCCCGCTGCCCTTGCAGGAGGGGGGCTGGCCAGCTGGTGGAAGGGATCTTTCCCTTCCCTCCAGGCATCCCAAGGCTTTCTGTGGCTTGCTGTGAGTGATTTCGTCTCACTGAGGCTGAGACGAGAGGCTGAGGACCAGGCTGTGATCTTTTCACTCTCTGCAGTCTCCCTAAGAAGGGATCAGAGAGAAGGTGGAGCCAGGTGTTTCTCAAAGGTGCATGTTGTAACATCGGGGGCAATCAGCAGAGCGAGAGAAAATCAGGTTAAGTAGAAGAACTTTTCACAGCAAGAGGAGTTAAGCACCAAAATGGTGTACAGTGAGACTGTGGCACATCTGTCCTGGGGATGGAAAGCTCCTCTCAACCCACACCCTTGAGTCAGCCTGCTTTGAACAGGCACTTGGACTAGGTGACTCTGAGAGGTTCTTTTCAACCTGAATTATTCATTATTTTAAAATTTATACATTTAAGTGTGGCCTCAATCAGAGTTTTCTAACCCAATTTTAATCCAAATCCCGGTTTTTAATCCACTCTGAGATTTACCCATAATATTTGAGTCGTACTGGTTTCTGAAAGAACTGTGAGCATTCTGAGCTTGATGACTTCTTTGCTAGCATTTCAGTTCAAGAGGTTTTTTTGCATTCATGTTAAAAATAAATTTTTCAGGAAGGGAGACTGTAGAAGTATGAATAGTGCAGGTTTAGGCTTCAGTGTGTGACCAACTCCAGAGATGTTTGTTCCTTTGGGAATACATGTCCTCAGCGTTAATCTGCGGCAGTGATGCTTCTCTTTGGCCACCATTGTGCATGGTAGCCCCAAATCTGTTCCCAGGTAGCCCAGGGGACCTTTGTGCCTGCACTTTTTCCTGCAGTGCTGAAAAAGCACTCTCTAAAAGGCCAGCCTGGCAAGGGAGCAGCTCTGTGTCTCACCAGGAAGTTTATTGTTGCAATAACACAGATAAAAAGGATTAGACAAATATATAGAGTTTCTTAGGCTCTGTGAAACGCCTTTTAGGCTTTGGAAGAATAACTATTTTTTTCTAGTTACTTGTATCTCAGGTACCATTGTGTATTCCCAGGCTTTTTTCTTGTGGATCCTTGATGTTACTCCTTTTGAAAAAAGTATTACAGACTACATTTAATAATTTAAAAATACCATACTGCTTTGAGAGTTCTTTTTTCTTTCTTTTGATACTTGCTTCCCTATCAAGTGATTTTTAAAAGCACCGCTTGAGTAACCTAGAAATCTGCAGATTTATTTGCTTGCTTGCAAGAAAGACAACACTGTCATGGGTTTGTCCTCTTTCAGGATAAGTTTTTTTTTGTAGTTTTGCTGCTCCCAAGTTTCCCCTTCACTTTTCTCTCAGGGACTTCATTCTTTTACGCCTAACACTTCTTAAAGTGAATATTGAGTTTTTATTTTTCCTGTCATTAGGCTAGGCTACCTCAAGGAAAAGTTCAGACCCTTCCAGAGAGAGGATCAAAGAGGTCAATTATAAATGAAAGGTAGGGGAAGGAGGGATATTTTCCTGTCTTGCTTCATCATTTTCACTGATGGAGTCTGCAGAAGCAGAACAGTCTGGTGCTTGTAATATTTGGGGATGGCTCTGTGTTTTCTGAGCTCATTGTGGAAAGGAGCCAGCGAGAGAGCTGGAGAAATGTGCAGCCTGCCCACAGGTTCAGAATGGGCTGGGAAGCTGCTTCAGGTTCTGATTTCCCAATCACTGCCCGCAAAAAGGAGAGAAGGAGGAGGGAGGAGATTTCTCCTGTTCGTTTGTGGAGGTGGGGGAAAAGAGAAAGGAGTGATGAGTGGAAAATGAGAGAGAAATGGGAAGAATCTGCTTCCTTCCCTCTCCTTGGGGGACTGTTGCTAGATAGAGCATTTGATGAAGAAAACGCCATGTTTGGGTTTTCAAATACTTGAATTTCAACTGTGCCGTTGGCCCCCGAAGTTTGTAAGTAAGTCCAAAAAAAACAGTCTTCCTCTCCAAAGAGGTTTAGCTTGCATCATGTAGGCTCTTTTGCCTGTACAGTCATATGAAGTGATGTAATGAAAAAAATGTGGAAGTGGTGCCTTTCAAATCTCACTTTCAACCAACTTCGGGCCTGGACAGGAGAAAGGAAGGACTTCTTATAGTCTGTATTTGTCAGCGTGTAGATGAAAGTAAAAAACATTCAGCTTTATCTTGGTTTCATTTGTAAACTCTTGATAAATTCCACACCCCAACCCCGCCATACCCCCCAAACCAGAGAGGGAAGAAAAATGTTGACTTTGGAAAGTATGAGCTCTCCGCACAGGAGAGGTACTGATGTGCGGTCGGCTGCTTCGGATTTTTTTCTGGGGTTTTTGTGGGTCTTTTTTTCCCCCCACCAGTACAAGGCAATTCATTGAGAAAATCTTAAAACAGTCTGTAGAACATGATTACAGAGGCAGCTCTGCAGTACTCGCCTACCTACTGCAGCCTCTCCTTTGGGTCAACACAGGAAAATAAAATGTGACGTGTCTTCAGCAAGGAGAGATTGTCCTCCCTTTAAGAATTTCCATGTTTCACCAGCAAATTTATAATTTTCAGGAGTCAAGACCTTTGGGTTTTTTACACAGTCTTTTCCTTGCCCCACATCAGGAAATAATCCTGGGTGACCTCTCATAAACAATGAGCAGGTTTTTCACACTGTAGAATTTCCTGCAACTTACACTAAAATGGGCAAGACTACTGTGGTGACCCAGAGGTGTCTTCTGTGCTATCACCCTGGCCATGGCAGTAGTCATAAGTTACTGCTTAATTAATTTTTACTACTTCAGTGTGTTGAGAGTGAAAAAAAGCTGGAGCTTAAAATAACATTGTAATGGAAGGTCAACCATTCATTCACCATTCCCATCCTCTGCTTCTTGCTAGAATTTGGCCCAAGTGGGAACAGGGGAGACACAGACAGGACAGGTTTCTGCCTGGTCTCTCCATTGCCTTTTCTCATCTTTCAGGTGACCTTTTTTTCCAAAACTTGGAAGTTTTGTCGTCCCCTGGGCTTTTGGTACCTGCCAACATCAACAGAGCTGAACACAATGGTTCCACCACCCCATGATGTCCCAGGGGAGCTGAGGGCTCAGGCAGCTCAGGAGGGAATTCACAGTCTTGACTAAGTCAGCGACACTGTATGGGGTTTATTTTAGCTATCTGGTTTTGGAGTGAGAAGAGTCAGTAAAAGGAAGAAAAAAAGCAGCTTCATTTTTTGATAGAATTAAAATTCTTAGGCATAGGTAATTCTGGCCAGGAGAGCAAATGAAGCCAAAGATCTGTATGTTTTTAGAGAAGCCTAGGGTTTTTTTTAAATATGCTTATAGTAAGCCTATGTTTTTAGCTAAATATGCAGTGGTACATACAATTAGTCTTTGAAACACATTACAAAGTAACAGCTGGTTTGAACCCAACTCCAGAAGCTTTTTATGGCTGAAAAATAAAAATAAAAAAATTTCATATGCAATATAAAAATGTTAATATTTCAATAAAATGCATTTTTTTCATGTTGACCAGGTCACTAGAGCTACTGTAAGCAGTAGGGCTGCTGCAGGAAGGTTTTCCATTTCAATACAAAGACCTTCTTTGTAATTAGTTATTTTGATATTTTGCAGTTTTCCTTCTTGGATCTCAGAATATGTAAATATTCAGCCTTAGAAACTTGCTTGTTAAAGTAAAAGAAAATTAACTCTGTGAACGAGGGGGTGAAAGTCACTTTTCTGAGGGTTAAAAAGCAAATTAATTTTGAGACCTGTCATGTTTTTATAGTCCCTACAAACCCAGCTGATTGCTACTGTACCAGCTGGACTTCAAATGGTCATTTCTTCCATCCTGACCTGAGCACAGACATCAACATCCTACATTAAATCACACATCTGATAAAGCAGCAGGCTAAAGTTCAAGTGTTCATCCTTGTCCAGGCTGCATTGGAATGCTGTTTCTCACTTTTTTTCTTTCCTCCAAAATGAAGTAAATTGCATAAAAGCACCAGTAACTAAATAACAGTGCGTGTCAAAAAAAAAAAACCCATCTGGAAGAGCACTGTTGAAAGCTCAGGTTTACAAATTGTTGGGTTAAAGAACGCGGTCCCAGGGAAATATATTGTTAGCAAAGCAATCTTGGTCTTAAATGAAGAATACATTTAGAAACTAGGAGAGGTGTTTAACCTTTTTGGTTTTTTTCTTCATTAATGGTGGTTATCCAAACTTATGATTGAAGTGTTGCTTTGTTCTTTCTGTTAGAGACTAATGTTTCGACTGAATCAGGTAAGTGGAACTTGTCTTACATAACTGAAAAAAAAATTTCTGAATCTAAAATGATTTTTGATTATACTTTAATGAGACACAGTTTCTGAGCTCATTCACACTGGATGATTTCACTTGCTGCATCGTTAAAATATTCATGGAACTTGAAACAGAAATGAAGGCAGGTCTCGCTTTTCTGACTGTATACCTCATAAAACTCCACTGAAAAACATTGTAAAAGGATTTATTGAGCTTTCAGAAATAAGGAGAAGGCTAAAATTATGGTAGCCTGCATGGGCTTAACTAGCCTACATCCCTTTATCCCCTTCGTGTTCACCTTGTGTCCTAAATCTTTAAAGTGAAAGACATCTCCTATGCATCTCTGCATATTTTTTTTCCTGGTTTCCTTGATCCAGTCATTGCACAGAACAGACCTGTACTGGATGTAAATCTGTATTCTCCACTGAGGGCAGCAGCATTTTCTTAGATCACTTTTTTGAGGATTCCAGAATATGTTTAGAGAATGAGTCAGGAGATTGCAGAAGGAACAATTTCAGGGTTAAGATAGGTGAATGATGCCCTAGAGTGATGACTTGTTGTGCAGTACTGGGCAATTTGTTTAAAATCCAGATTCTTATAAGTGAGTTCCTGTTTTTATGACTGCTCGAGTCCTTATCTTGTTTACTGAATGCTTCCAGAGATCAATGGATACTCTTTTGAATATGGAAAGAATTATATAATAAGAAAAAATCTCAGAAATAGGCCTTGGATTTCTCATACGGTACCTTTCAAGTCAGTAGACAGATTTGACCTGACACTCTTTGTCTTAGCTCTCTCTTCCTTAAGGAAGCTTTATTCAAATAAACATTTCTGAAGCTTTCAGATACTGTGGTGATGAATGTTAAAAGCTCCCAGAAAATAAAGGAACAGACAGGAGAATTTCCATAGCTTGGAGTTACATTTTAGTGCTATAAATACTGGAGAAAATGCAGCTGTTCATTCAAAAGCGTTTGCAGGCAGCACCTATTCTGTTTGCCAAATGAGAGTATTTCACCCTGCAGTGAAATACCTTGTGGCCACTTCATTAAGCTCCGTGCTGTGCAGTAGAAGAAAGAGTGAAGTAAAATTGGGCTTTTGAGTTAAAAGGTGGAGGGTTTTGTTTATTTGCAGCCTTTTTTTTTTTTTTTTTTTTTTTCCCCATTCATTCATTATTCAGGTGAATCAGTAATTCAGAGAGATTGTGTTTCTGGCTGCCTCTGGCTATAGGAGGGACATGGGTCTTAGCCCAAGGTTTGAAATGTGCCAGTGCTCTATTGGGTGAATGCTTTGGTACATTTTTCCCACTCTCACTGCTCTTGACTCATCCCACAAGTGTTTTCCCTAACTCATATCTTGAATATAACTGTTGAGGAGCTCACTGGTGGCATGTTTTGCTGAAGATCCCAAGCTGTGTGTCTCTACTCCACCCTGTTGTGCCACACTGACTCCCTGTCTCCTTTCCTCCATTGGTTTCCACTGCGATGTGACTGATCCCAGCTCCTGGACAAGGGGCAATGCTTCAAACTGAGAGTAGGTTTAGATAGATACTAGGAAAAAATCCTTTCCTGTGAGGGTGGTGACACATGTTGCCCAGAGCAGCTGTGGCTGCCCCTGGATCTCTGGCAGTGTCCCAGGCCAGGCTGGATGGGGCTCTGAGCAGCCTGGCACAGTGGAAGGTGTCCCTGCCCAGGGCAGGGGGTTGGAACTGGGTGATCTTTAGGGTCCCTTCCAACCCAGGCCCTTCTGTGATCCTGATTTTGGTTTTGCCAAGTCCCGCTATGAATCCCTAACTGCCCCACACCCCTCCCATGGTTACTGCAGGTTTCTTCCCAGGACTGTCCTGCTCCCCTCCAGCTCCCCATGGCCCTGTCCCTTTGCAGTCCCTTGCGGTGCCTGTGGTGTGACCCCGGAGCTGAGCCACTCGGCTTTTTTCTTGGCAGTGACTCTCAGCTTTCACAGCAGAAGACAATGGGACTTTTTACCCCTCTGTTTCCTTATTTTACCAAGGAGATAAGGCTGTTTAGTCTCCTTCTCAAAAGCATTTAAAAATCTGTGTAGGAAGCAGTTCAGCAGTCTGCAAGCACAAAGCACCACTGTTAATGAATGAAATGAGATAAAAGTGGAGTTGGTGATGGTACATTGAGGCGAACGCTCAGGCAGTTTTCTGCCAAGGTGCAGGGCGCCTTTCCAGCCATTTTAGTGCCGGCCATCGCTGCAGAAACCCAGCAGTTCCTTCCTTTGAAGCGTCGGCCCCTGAAAATAAACAGCAGAGGCTTGGAGGCAGTCAGTTCAGCCTCAGTTTGGTGTCTCCCAACATTTGTTTTCCTCGCTGGAAGATGCAGCGCTGTGTGCTGCCGGCCCCACAGAACCTGTGTGCGCTGCCATCTGCCTCTGCTGCCATCTGCTCCCCCGAGCTGGCTGCAGCCAGAGACAGCACATGCCCTTTCTGACGGCAACAGGGAGGTTATCCATCCTCAGCCAGGGAAGGAGGATGGAGAAGCAGGGGGAAGGCGCAGGTTTGCTGGTTTAACATGCTCGTGTTCCTGTTTGGCACTTGCAGCGTTCGAGTGTGACCTTCCTGCGGCTCGTGGGAATGTGTGGAAAAGGCCTTGTAGCACAGACAGCAAGGTGATTCTTGTTTTTTCTTACTGGCCTATATTTTATTTTAAATTTAACAGCTCTCCTTCTTCCAGTGTATCAGAGGGATTCTTGGACACCCAGCTAGGCCACCTTGCTTGATGACATAGCACTGATTCTTCAAAAGAATGAAGGTTTTGCTTTGCTTTTTGTTTTTCCTCTCTTGTGCTTTGGAGTAGAACTTCAGACCTGTATGAGGTCATGCCCCCATTTTCTTCAGGTCTTTATTTTTATCTTGATAAATAATATATAAATGAACTTGAGAGATGATACATAAACAGGCAAGAGTGTGTAGCCACAATTTCTGAGGGTTATCATTACCTCATACTGCGTGTGTGTGTGTATACAAAATATACCCTTCATCTACATATCAGAAGAATCTCTTCAAAAACAGTGCTGGGAAGTTTTTGCTGCGAGAGTTAAACATTTGAAGAGCAGAATCCCATGCGTGGTTCTCATGGGCCTATTTTTAGTTTCTCGTATGGGAAGAATGGCAAAAAATAGAGCCGGACCGTGACTTTAGTGCACAGAATGTTCATAGGTTGGTTGACAGGAGTATGTGTGCATGTCTGTGCCACAGGACTTTGGTACTACACTTCCTGTACGTTCATTAACAGGATTCCCAGCAGAGCTGCTGGAGTTTCAGCACTTACAACGCTAATTTTAACACGCCATAAAGTGCGTCAGAGCTCTGAAGTGCTATTTTCAGCCTTGATTAGGGATTGCTGACCTGAAAGATCTATATTTCTCCACTGAGAGGCTTTCTTGAATTCATAAATCTCTGGATTTGCCCAGAGTGCTTTGGTCCTCTGTCTCTCCCTTCCTTCAGAAGCTGTGGATGGGTGGGATGCACAGAGGTTTGCTGCACTTAGGCACAGGATGCATTTATAGCCTGCAAGTGCTATAAATGTGCATCATTTTGAACAAATTAAAATATTTAAGAGTCAGGATCTTCACTTCTTTGGTTATTGCTTTCACTTTCTGCTTCAGTCCTTGATGGTTTTCTAGGTGTTGTTTGGTAGGCCGGGCTCAGTCTGGAAGGTTGGTATTTCAAAATGGCAAAGTGCAGTTTTCCTGTGGCTGCGTGATTCCGAGGAGCTCTTAAAGCAGACTATATTTTAATGCTTATTTTCAAATCATGACTTTACAGGAATCAGGTAAGAGAAAGGAACGTAGACATTTGATGTCTTTTCTATAAAAAAACCCCAAAACTAAGACTAAAACATTTAGACTTTTTAAATTTTAACAAAATAACTCTTGTAGCTATTAAAGTTTCCATGGAAATACCTGCCTCATATTTTCCAAGTCCCTTTCCATTGCAGCTGTTTTCTAACTAAATAAAGTGTCCTGCCTCATGAATGACCTGCTAGCATTTAAAAAAGAAGAAGGTGAGCATCTGACTGGGCAAGGCTTGTCTTCCTGTGGACTTCACACTTGTGCAGTGTTTGAAACCTTTAAAAGGAGGGGTTAATACTGAAGTAAAAATCTTCCTGTGCCTTGAGACAGACTGAAAGGAAAACAAAAGCCCCAAGTTCCCCAAAGTGAAGCAAGAATTGAAAAAGTTTCAAGAGTGTCCCCTCCCTGTTCTGTTTGACACTTGCAGAATACCTGCACTTAAAAAAACCCCTTGGACTTGACTGGAAAGGAACAATTGAAAGCTCTGGCCTTTGGTGTTCATCACTTATTGGGCAATTACATGGCAGCTTTGCATGAATTTGTTGGCATGGCTCTACATTTGGTGTGCAGGACCAAATTGTTCAACACTCAGCTCACTGGCCATTAAATGAGCAAATTATTCCAGTAGCAAAAAGGGCAAATTCTTACCTTGCCCTCGTGTTTCCACCCATGTCTGTCATTCTCTGTTTATGTGAAAGGGAGTGAGGAGGAAAGGCAAATATTTCCCTGCCTCCAGGATTGCACTGTTGGAGGAGACGCTCTGGTCACTCCAGTCACAGCTCCAGTTTTGGTCCCTTGCTTTTTTAGATGTCACTGTAGGAAGTGTATCTCTCTTCTTCCTAATAGTACACAGATTTGAAAAGCCGTTTTCCCTGCAATTCGCGGATACTGATTAAAAAACCAAAACAAAAGCACCGTAGAGAGCCAGGTTAGGGTGATCAGCTGTGAGGGTGGAGTAGCAGTTTTTGTTTTAAAAACTGACTTCATCAGGCAGCAGCTCCATTTTGGCTTGGATGAATGCTGCATCGTATGTGTGGCGTGTCTTTCAATTTGCGTTTTATAAATGAACAAAATACTCCAAACAGGTCACAAAAACTGATGGCTGGCCTGTTAGAACTGTGGAGTTATTGCAAATAATGAGGCGCAGAACAAGAGTAGAGGGAATAAAATCTTTCAGCAGCCTTCATCTAAATATGTGTATTTAATTTCCCCTGTTCTCCTGAGTGTAAAAACAGCAGGAAGGTCCCGGAGCCCCTCAGAGCAGAAGAGCAAGTTGGAAAGCCAAGTTTTCGGTGAGGAGATGAAATCGCAGAGCTCGGGGTCTGATGTTTCCCCCCTCCCCTCCGCCAGCGCACATTTCTTGGCTCCCCTCAGCTCCGAGGCTGTTGGGGTTGTGACGTAAATGACTCCCAGCGAGTGACCCCCGTGGCAAACCTGTAAAACATTATACAGCAGGAATAAGAAGGCTCTTATTAGGCCTGCAGCTGGCGAGATGCAGACATATGGCAGCGAGGATGTTTTGGAAGAAAGGCACGGCTTGACAAAGAACCCAGTCTCCCGATAAAGGTTTATACTGGCACTTTCCTTGTTTATAATACCAAATGCCAGGGCCGTGGCCTCTTTTTTCATCATATTGTTGTTTAAATTTTTTTCTAAACCTAATCAGCCCTTAGGTTGAGGAGTCTGAAAAGCAGAAACTTGATATTGATATTAGTTTTTCCTTGGAGTTCTTTGACAGGAGTTGCACTGTTGTAAATGCCTGAGCTCAAATCTGCTTCATATATAAAGTGAAGTAAGTTTGTCAGGACCAATTGGTCCTGTTATGAAAATAAAATTTTATTTTTGAGAACATTCTCAAAATAGATTCAATATTGCCCACTTTTTTGGTTGATTGTGTTTTGGGGGTTTTTTTCCCTCATGTAGATATTTAATCTTATTTGCTTGTTTGCTTTCTCGCTGTGTTAGTTTAGGATTACAGGATAGTATAATCATGGTTGTTTTCAAGGAGGGCTATTTGAGTGTGTTTTTAAAACCTCTTTCCCTCGCAGCCTCACAATCTCAATAATAAGCTTTTCTTAGTTCTAGGCATCTGGTTCCTGGTTGAAAAGCTGCACAGTCATGCTGTTCCTCTCAGTTGCTTCATAACTGGTACTTTAAATAATCATCCTTGGCCTTTTTTGAGTCTTCCAAGCTGATTGATTAGTTAAACCCATATTTACAGCAGTAGCCAGAGAGGTTTTTGTTCAAGTGTAACTGCTGGTTTGGGGTTTTGTTATCTACAGGACAGTAGCCCTTAGGATTTCCACTTGGGGATCTGGCCCCGTTGTTCTGAAAGCAGCACAGAACCAGGACTGAACTACACTTTCTCCTGCCCCAGAGAATTTCCAGTCAAACTGAGTTTTGGCTGTAGGGAAGTTCTGCCTTGAACTGATTCAATGCCACCTGGCCCCCACGTGTTATGCTGAGTATAAGAATTTCCCTCGCATTGGGAAATGAATATTTGAAAATGCAGTCAGTTGTTTTTCTGGCTTTTTTTTTTTTTTTTTTGCAACTGCATTCAGCGACAAAGCAACTCCTTGGCTGCTGAAGGTTGAGGTGTTGGAGCTGTACTGACTGTGTCCTCTTCGGGTAAAAAAAATTCTCCAGCAGTAGATAGTTGCCCACTTTTTAGCAGTCAGGAGTTTGGGCAATGCTTTCTGTGAGGTAAAAAGTGAAATGAAATGGTTAGAGAATTAGGAAACAACAGCTAAAAACAAGTCTGGGCTGTTTTTTTAAACTTTTTTCTTGACAACTCAAGATACAAATTAACCTTGTCCATGTTTTGGGCTTTTTCTCCTGGTTTTGGCCGGAACCTGACAAAGACCACGAATTAACTGCGTCCTGGTATAGCTAATCCCATGGGCCAGCTCTCTAAAGTGAAGTTACTGCTTCCTGTTGTTCCCACGGGGACTTGGGAACAATTAGAGGAGATTGGTAAAGAAGATTGGAGCAGCTAAATTGGCCAATTTACGACTGTCTCTTGCTTGTTTGCTAGATTTAGGGATGGATTTTGCATCCCTTGACAGAAGTGTTGCTTTAAAAAAACCAAAACCTAAACCAGCCAAATAAAAGGAACTGTGTACCCTTTTCTGTTGGCTGAGCAGTTAGGTGAGAGTAAAGGGTGAGCTGTATGTCCTGTCCTGCAAAACTGAAATTCCTCCCTGGTGTGGAATCCTGGCCGGACGACTCCTCCACACGCAGCAGAACGAATCCAGCCATCTGCTTGCCCCACTCTTAGCACAGGCCTGGTTTGGGTTTGCTGTTTGGTTACCTGGAGGCTGTGGCAACTTGGGGGATATTCCTGCTTCTCCCTGTGCCTCCCACTCAGTAACAATTACAGCAAATTGGTGGCCTCGATGTCGCTTGCTGCACCGCCTGGGCTGTGGATCAGACTCTGACCTCATTCTGTCTCTGCTCTCTGATGTCTCCATCCTGTGAAATCCCCCAGGTCCTCGGTCCTCACAGCCTGGCGCTTCGGAAGCGTTTCTGTCCTGCTCCTCACCAGGGACGTGTTTTGGGCACGAGCGCAGCTCTGGAGGAGCTCACGACGAGCTGAATGTGCTCTGTGCACTGAGGATGTCTGAGGAGCTCTGGGTGATCCCCCTCAAGAGTAGGGACAGAGGAACGAGACAAGGCTTCGGTGTTGTGAGCTTTCCTGGAGCACGGCACGGCACGGAATCCAGAACATTCTCCATCAGCTGCCTGTGAGCCTCTCCCGCCTCCCTCTCCGTGCCCCTCTCCCACCTGTGCAGCTTTCTGACCTCAGAGAGACTGACCGGCCTGTGAGGGCTGAAAATTTGGCCACTCTTTCTAAATCAGGGGCTCCCCAACAATCAGATTTACAGGTCAGTGACCGGATTTGCAGGGAGGACTGTGAAAGCATTTCAGGAAACGCAGCCTGAATATCTTGAGAAGCTCTGGGAATGAAGTTTGACAACAGCAGAAAAGCTCATTGTTGTCAGTAAACCCTTTACAGCTTGAAGCAATAGTGGTTTAGCTTTTTCTCCCCTGCGTTTTGGGGCTTTTTTCCTTTCAAATTTTAATTTCAACACTCCATAGTGAAACAAAATGGAAATGCTGTTGTCCTAAGTATTCAAATATTGAGAAAGAAGGTTCTGGTGTCTCATAAATATTCTCTTTCTCCCTTCCAGCACTTGTACCAAAACCAAAATCTTCAGCTAATTCAATTTGTGAGGAATTTTAATTTTTTAATTCTTACAGTCAGGTCAAATGGTTGAATTATTTGCTTATATGCAGGTGCTTTTTGCTTTCTGGGGACAAGGAATTAGTCTGTACCTCTAAGAGATACTTCAAATTAATCACGAAGCAGTTTTTAAATAAATAACCAGATGGCTATTTCATTGAAAAAAAAACAAAACCAAAAAGTCTTGTGTGTTAGTGTGTGAGAACATTAAGTCTGTAGTATCCGAAGTGCAGTTTTAGCTCGTGCTCTTCAAATAAAGACTTGGCATATATTCGTGCAGTAAGACAGTGGGAATTTTTGTGCTATTCTGTACTGTTGCAATAGCAGATATTTGGGCAGTGGATAAGCTACTGGGTAGATTTTCACATGCCTTCTGACCTTCCTGATGCTGGCATTGCCTAGTCTTCTCAAGTAGCAACTGAGATAATTTGGCCCTTGAGATAAAGTAGGAGAGAAAAAGTTATATTTAGCCTTAGCTTGCTTTAGTTCTGGCATTCTGTTCTGTCCTGCCCATCCTCCTGACAGAGTAGAAGGATGCAGATTGTTTATTATGTTTTGCCATATCTACTCTTCTGGCTTTTGATACCAGGCAGAGCTGAGGTTTACCTTTCTGCAGGTTTCCCACCAGTGCAGGAGCAGCAGATCACAGATCAGCCTTGAATACTCAGTTTTCAGTCCTTGTATTTATTTTTTTTCTCCCCTTTGCAGTCCTGGTAGTTAAAAAGCCTTCTTTCTCTCTTAGAGGAAATATAGTTTCCTTCTTTCATCTTTCTTTTTTTAAATATGATTTTGAAGTTTTATTTTATTTTTCTATGATTCAGATTCCAGGAAGTGAAATTTCTAGGCAAACCTGAAATGCTGTAATTTTTACAGCTGCAGAAAACAACCAGCTGTCTCTTCTGTAAGTTACAATAGCAGTCTTTAGTGCTGTAGTCTTTAGAGATTCCAAATGTTTTGAGCTTATCAGTAGCCAGTGTGGGCACTACCTGCATTTCCATGAACTTTCTCCTCCATCCTGTGTATTTTATATTGTGGGAAATGGTGGTGGCACTATGCATATGGAGGCTGCACCCCACTTTTTAGTCATAGCACCAACAAAATGTAGCATTACAAGCAATTGGGAGCCCTTTTTCTGCTCTTTGATCATCTCTTCCTCGATGTCACACTCCGGACTGCCACTGGGAATGCTCACCTTTGTGGGGCTCCTTGGTGGGAACTGACCCCGTAAGCAGCTCCTTGATCCGCCTGGAAATGCCTGACTTTATCTCTTAAACCCCTGCAGGTGTTTCGCCATGAACTGTCTTTCCCTAAAAACAAATGAAAATGTTGTTCCAGGACCACGCTTTGTGTGTTGGGGGGAACAGGGCGGATGTGTGGCAAGGAAAGTGTAAGGTTAGGAAAACTATTTAGGGTATATACATTTTTATTTTTGTTCTATATTTAGGTATGAGAAGGGAAGTTATTTTTTTCCTCTTCTGTAGTTCTCCCAAGCTCATAAAGCATCTGTTTCTCAGCCTCTGTCGCCCCTGTCTGAACCGAGGCTGTTGGTGGCCCTGGTTCTCCTTCAAGGAGTCTTTGTCCTAATAAAGAGACCCATTGAGGGGGCCCAAGGCACACAGGCACTCAATGTTCAGAATGCAGCTGCTTATCTCCTGGCAACATGCCTGTGCAATATGGCTCTTTATACTGATGAAGTAGGTAAGCTGCAGTTATCTCTGATTTCTCTTTCTGAAAAAAAAAAAAAAAGAAAAAGAAAAAAGAATTGCATGGAAAAATGGGAAGTGGAAGAGAGAAAATGGAGCTCTTGTCATGAGGACTTCCATGTCAGAGATGCTTCACACACCTCAGTAAATCAGAGGCTTTGTGAGGATGCTTTTTTCCCTGGCATTTTGGCTCTTCATCTCTTCCTGTTGCTGTTCATCACTGAGTCCATGGGCAGAGCTGAAGTGGACTCGATGTCTTTAAAGCTTGGGGACGGTTCAGCCCAGGTCTGGGGCCCAATTGTTAGTTTTTCCCTTTGCTCAAGTTATCTGCTCCAGCTGAAGTCTTAACTGAGAAAATAGGATTACAAGATGCCTGAGTTCAGCCCAGATACGGGGGAATAAATTTTATTTTTTTATCCGTTGAATTTTTCTATCTTTCTTGTTTCGCTTTAGTGCTTTCTTAAAAAGGAAGGTTGTTGGTACATGAAGCCTGTCCTTTTTTCTGATATTTAGAAGGCTGAACAGTTCATTTTCAGAAAGAGTGATAAGATCTCCTGGCAGCCAAAAATAAGAATAATTCTGTTCCCTGGTGTATACCCTCGACTCTCCCCGAAAAAGAACTTGGACATAAATAGTTGATCAAAACAAAGCCTATGGTCTGATCCCATGAACTGAAGATATTTAGTTTCTGTTCCCAGTTTTTCAGCAGTGTGCTGGGTAAATGCCTCAATTCTCCATCTGTGAAATGGAGAAAACTCAACTTTTTTTTCTCAGGGAGGTTCTGTCTGAGTTAACAAGTTTGTGTGGTGGTCTGGAAGCGCTTTAGAAGTGGTTGCTGCAAAGATTTCTGTGATTTGCAGCTGACAGACAATAGCAGGGCGAGACGCAAAGGCATCTCTCAAAGCCTCAGCCTAATTGTGTTTAGCCGTGTCTCCCGGAAGAGCAGGCATGGGAGGAAAAACACAGGACAGCCTCCGGGCCACGCTGGATTGATGAAAATGTTGTTAGCATTAGGGGCTCAGGATGGAATCTGTAATCAATACAGGTCTGGAGAGCTCCTTTTTCATAGTCAGAAAACCAGATCTCTGCAGCCACTTAGCAGAGCTTTTTTTTTTCCTTGTTTGTTTTGATAGCTGGAGATATAAACACCTTTCAATGTGGACTGTCCTTGTTAGGGTAAAGTGATGCATTTCTACTAAAATAACACTTCTGCTGAATGAAAATAGCATTTTTGCAGAAGTTGAACGTAAGAAGATGAAAGAGAAATTATTTGGGACACAGGAAAAAGGAACTTAAATTACTTTTTCAGCAACAAAAGGAAGGGACTGAAGACATAATGAGATTAATAGAAGGAAAGGTCTTATTTCTGAGGCAGTGCTAAACAGCTTGACAATAAGAAGAGGAAACACTGCTTTTATTGATGAAGTTGGCATTAAAAATATATTTCAGCAGCATGCAAAGCTAGATCACTCAAGCAGTAAAATTCTGGGGAAAGAAAGGACCAATGGTGGAGGGGCAAGTAGTTGCACATATAAAAGGAAACAAACAAATTTTCTGTTTGGAATAGATGGACCTTTTTGATGCACAACTTTTTTTTTCTCAACCTACAGAACTGAAGCCTGTTGCTGAAAGACAAATTAGTCCAGATATATTTTCAACACAGGATATTCTTCCAACACTTCAGCAGTTTCCATGTGATTCAGTTTAACTGAACCAAAACTCGGTGCTTAAAACAGAGGGAATGGGGCAGCTGCATGTTCCTACTTTGAAGTCAGCCCTTCCAGAAAGGGCTCCATTCCCCTCTGTCCTGCTCTGCCATTCTCTTGCTCACTCTGAAATGCCTCCTGGTACATCCATTTGTACCATGACACCCCCAAATATCATATATTCTGTGCATCCCTTGCACCGTGGTAGAGACTGCACCTCTGGTGGGCTCTGCTTCTGCTCTTAGCAGTGCTGTGACACTATGGAAGTATGATGGAAATATGACTCGAGTGACCACATGGAATTAAATGCTGGCAGACAGTGTTGCAGGAGAATGTATTTGATGATATCCCTCTAAGAAAACATACGTGATTTTATTTAAAGATAAAATTTAAGAAGCAAAGCTTATTAAAGAGTCAGACTGGTTTGAAAGGCAGTTATTTCAAATCATGGAAAAACCTGCAGCCATTGTGAAAAATCTGTCTTTACTCTGGCTTCCAGAAGCCTCCACTGAAATTGCTCCTGGTAGGGTGGATGAAGGTGACTGACAACTCCCCCTGGTACAGCACCAGGCCGGCATTCATCTCGGTGGCTCTTGCCTGTTTATACCCAGCATCTCTGCCATCCAGATGGGGAAAAGCACATGTGACAGCACGTGTGTGTGATTTGGAGCAGCAGATGGGTGCGAGTGACAAACTGTTGCCTGTGTAGGCACCTACCTAGAGCTGACTCAGAGTCCTGCCTCTGTTCTGTGCTGCTGTGGGAGAGGGCACTGGCAGGGCTGCTGCAGCTGAAGCTGTGCCTGGCTCCGCAGGGATCCCATGCAGGCATCCACACTGCAGTGCTGATGCCTATTCATGGTGTGCCTCCTGTCTAAGAAAGCACAGACTGTGTTAAAAATCACCGAGGGAGAAAGCAAGGTGGGGTTGGCTTGATAATCCAGCTCCCTAGGAGAGGGAGATTCTCGCTTCGGTGTGTTTTTAGTTCCCCAAGTGGGGCTGTCACCTGGCATTTCTTGCCCTATTTGAGTTGCCTTGCCCTACTCTGCTCTTGCTCTGAATGGGTTGTGCAGAAAGAGAAGAGTGATGGAAAGTGAAGTGCACTGAGAGAGGAGAGGCTGGTGTTTTGCCATATTTCGATATTCCCACTGCACAGGCGTGATGGGGTCAGCTGGCAACAGGGTGTCACGCAGTGTCTGACAGCATGGCCCCGGGGAAATTGGTGCCAGTTCCAGCAGTGGGGAAATTAATGCCCCAAATGTGTTTTTGAATGAATTTCGACTGGACTGTCACTTAAAATGGTAGGACAGGAGCACCTAAAATGTGCGTGTAGCTTGTTTCCTTGAGTCAGCAGGGTCACCAGTGCTGCGGCTGTGTGTGCATGTGGGCTTGCTGGGTTGGGAATGCACTTACCACAGGGTTTGGTGTCTGACTCATGGCACTGATTTAAAACCCACAAATTCTGCAATTTCTCTCTCTGTGTGCTGGTCCTGACAGCTCTGCTGTAAGGCCTGACTGGGGTACCAAGAGTGAAGCCTTGCTCTGCCAGTGCTCTGCTCATTCCGTAGAGCCAGCAGAGCACCAAGGTTTGGTGCCTGTGGTCCCATAAATTTGAGGTAGGTAATCAAATCCTCCTGCTATCTGCCTGAAACACATATTCCGTGGCCAGGAATTTGCATGTCAATGTCAGCGGGAAATGATCGTTGTGAATTTTCTGTGTTGGCTTTTTTTCCTCATTCTAAATGATGCCGTTGCAAGGATGAGTAGAAAAGATCCCTGGTTTGCTGCTGGAGAGACATCTGAGCCCCATGTGAGCGCCCTGCCGAGGACAGTTGGAGGAGATGGGAGAGCTGGGCTGCTTGGGGATGGAGTGGGTGAAATGTGTCATGCTGGAAGAAGATCACTGAGCTGATTTAATTAGTTCTGTTTCAGAGGATTCATTTTTGCTCGGGTCACTGCTACGTTCATCTATTTGCTTTTTTCCCTCCTCTTAGCAATAGACAAATGCAGGGTGATAATTAATTTGGCAGGTTGATTGAGATTGGGTGGCAGAGAGGGGAGTTTTCCTGGGTGAGTGATGAAGCATTGCTGGTTGAGCTTAAAGTGAATAGTCTGAAATAGAAAGTAGTTAGTATAAAATCCCCCCAAGGGTGTGTTTAAACTGAATGTACTTTGAGTTTTGACATTGAGGTTTTTCAGTAAGCTACCAGACTCTACAGTGTAATTTTAGGACATTTGCTAGCTGGGACCTAGCTGTTGAAATGTCAGTGCTATTCATCTGCTTTGTGAAACCTCAAAACTGGGAAAATGGGGTGTTAGTGAAAGAGGAGGCTTGTTTCTGTGGGTGTCAGGCTGAAAGAAGCCTTGGCAGAGCAATGCTTTTTTCTTTTCCAAGCCAGTCCTGGAGACTGAGGCTTCACCTGGCCGGACTTGGGGCTGCTCTTAGGGTGGGAGAAGGCGCTGTGGGTCAGTCTGCTTTGTGGGAGGCCAAATTCCCTATATCTTAAAAATTTTCATTACTGAATCGCAGCTATCCCTCGGTGCTACCATTAAAGTTAATGCATTTCAGGAAAACGAGCTGCTGAAACGGTAAGAAATTACATTTCTGGCTTTCTGCCTCACTGTATTTTGGCCTCACCAGGGGCCAATTCCTGTAATCACCACATTTTGTGTTTCACACCAGATGGACACTAAGCTGCCATATTGGCATAAGCAAAGTTTGGTTTTGTCTTTTCAGTAACTGCTTATGGTTAAGATCTGGTTTGGTCAGACTGCTGCATTCTGCTGCTTGCATAATTTCCAGTTTTGGGGAACAGCAGCACTGCCACCTTTGATTTCTCTGACCAAGCACCTGGAGTTCAGATGTTTTCTCTCTTGCTCTATACCCCTTCCATTCTGTAAATGACTCTGCTGTGCTGAGAGGTTTGAGTTGACAGCTGTGACGAAATGCCATCCTGTGTGCACGAGGGAAGTGCAGAGGGGACACAAGCAAGTCACGCGTGTCCCTGTCCCTGCTGCCGTGGCTCAGTTCCCTTGCACTGGGGCCACTTCCGAGGGTTAAATGTCTGGTGAAACCTTCAGTCCGAAGGGCTTTTCCCTGCTGAGACGGCCAGTAAGGATGTCAGTTTGGTGATATTTTGGGGTTTTGTTTGGGTTGTTGGTTTTTTTCCTGTGAGGTAGACGCTTATCCGCTGGGAATCGAATTGGAAAATCCCCATTTTTATGCAAACTGCCAGAGAGTGGTCAGCTATTTGATTAATGCACTTCCTAAAATAATTGGACTACCCTGCCTTCCGCACAAGCTGTCATCATCTGTGTTCATATTGAGGGTGATTCACCTAAAATCAGAGCTTGACTGAAAAATCCCTGAAATGTTTACCTGCTTTTCCAGTGGGTTGTTAATGGTTGTGCAAAGAGACATTCCCTTGTATCTTCAAGGCATTTCTTTGGAAGCAGAGACCCTTCTGTGCACTGGTAATAAACCCAAAAGGGCACGCATCACCTTTGAGGTTTGTGTTAGTGACAGAAAGTGCAAATGAAACCTGTGTGACACCAGGATCTCTGAAAAGACGGAAGGTGAGAGGAAAACTTCGCACTAAAGAGAGAATAGCATTGGGAACATACATTTCATCATTTCAGACTGTGCTGGCTCTGTCTGCTGCCGTAGCTGGTTAGTTTATCAAGCCTGTGGTATTGTGACTGGGATCCTTAATGCACAGTTAATGATTCCCAATGGAAAAAAAAAGCAAATAAGCTTTCTGACTTTTTCTAGGAATTGAAGTGCACCAGAATTACACCAGAATGGACTTGACTGTGTGGCTTTGAAATCCCGGAACTTCATGTGTATACTGTGAATAGCAAACAAGGTTTACATAGTAATTTTCTCCTTTTTTTAGCTATCTATTTCTGCTCTTTTGTTAACTTGCTGTTTAGGAGTCTTGACATTGCTGTGTTGCCCTGGCATTCCCACACTAAGGAATCTTCTCTAAGTGATTGTTTGTCAATTATGGCTGTGGCTAAGGTGGGAGGATATCAGAGTAGCTGTGCCCACCGTTTTTATCTCACCAGTGCAGATATTTTCCTCCAAGGCTTTGTTTTTCCTATGTTCAGAATGGGAAAGTGAGTATATGAAAAATTTGGTGAATACTTATGCTTGTGGATTACTAGTCCATCAGATGAGTATGCCTATTCTTAATCTTCCAGATCAGTTCAAAGGGATAAGAAATCTACTTGTGACCAGCTTAATTGTTGTATTCATTTATTCTGAAATTAAATATCCAGATTAAGATCATTAATTTAGGAAGTCTTTGTTAAAAAATCTGCTCTACATCTGCAAGTAGCTCTTTGTGTGGCATTCATCCTTGAGGATCACTGAAGAATAAGAATTGCTTACAGAAAAAACGAAAACAAAAAGAAAAACTAAATAAAAAAAGGCATAAAAACAACCACCACCTCCTCTCTCCCTCTCTCCAACCCACCCCCCCACAAAAAAAAAAAAAATTGGATCTTTTCTCTATTTTACTACAGCTCTGTCTCCCAAACCTGTTGTTTAAAATCCTCTTTGATGTGTGAAAGATTAATAGGGACCTGAGAAATTCAGTGGTAGGAGTGAAAATAATAGAAACATGCATGGATTTGTTTTACTACTGTCATCTGTTTAAGTAGTTGTGACAAAAATTTGTATAAAACCAGATACAGGGTGTGGAGGTGGATATTCCTATGCCTTTTCTTTTTCCCACCTACGGGTTTTTTTCTTTTTTTGTTTTGTAATTTTATTTCTCAGTGCCTTTACATTAAGCCTGCTCATTTTCAGGGGTGGTGTGGAGCAAGGGGCACAGGGGTTGCCCTGAGCCCGCTGCTGCCATTTGCTGTACCACACATCTTCGTGTCCCCTGCCCCCTGAAAGGGAGCCAGGATCCCTGAAGAAGTCAGATGCATTTATTGTCTGGAAATAAAGAGGCCATAGGCTGCCATGAGAAAGGCCTCCAAAACGCAGTCTCTTGCTGTCTCTCCCAGTGCCAGGTGTGACCTCACTCCTTTGGAGCCGAGTCCCTGCTGCAGTTCTCGGGACAGTTTCTGGGACAGTCCCTTTTGGGCTGTGCCTGTGTGCCTCCCCTCAGCCTTGCTCCCCAAGTGCCCTATTTCCTCCATTCCCAGCTGCCCCAGTGGCTCCTGTCCCTGCTGGCTGGCTCAGCAGAGGATCTGCCTGCTGCAGGAGTGCTCTGTGTAGCCTCTGCCAGCGCTGGGGTTCATTGCTTGACCTCCCAGGCAGGTTCTGAGAGGGATGGAGATGGCAGCTCCCTCCAGGGCTTCCAGCTTCCCCAGGGTGGCAGCTTCAGAGGGCTTAACTCTGTGCTGGCATGGGGCTCATCCTGCAGGGAGGTGTTCACTGTACCTCCTCTCCAAACCCATCCCTGCACCTCGCTGCTCCTGCCTCCAGTTCAGGCTGTACCAGGTTCCAAAGCATTTCTGCCTCTGCTTTGGTTTGAAAATCTTATCTCTGCTTCCAGCTGTTGTTCCAGCAGCCCAGAGACCTTTGAAACGATGTCTTTGATTAGGCAGCAGCTGAATGGGTCCTAAATGCTCACCCCCAGTGTATTAATTTTGTTGGTTTTTTGTGGTGAGTTATTTTGTTTGGGAGTTTCGTTTGGGTTTTTTTAAGCAGTCTTGGAACTGAGGCTGGCCTTGGGGCTTAGCAGGGCTAGCAGACATTGGGAGCATTTGGGTGGAGAGTTTCCTCTCCACAGTGTGATGACACGAGCATGCAGCTCACACAGCTCTGACATCCCGTGCTCTGTGCTGACCCTCGCAGCTGGTCAGGGGTTGTGGAAAAGGGATTGTTTTTCCAAGTTCTGGAGCCCTTTGCTGTCCGTGTGCCATAGCCTACAGGTGCCTGTGTGTGGCCATTCTCACCACACAGCGAGGGAGGCATCTCTGACGCTTTGGATGCACTCAGGGCAAGGTGCAGCTCTGCCATTTGGTGGAGAAGGTAGTCAGTGCAGCCATGCAGTTGCTCCTCTGTTATGCTATTAGGATCTGGCAGTGGTGAATCTCAGCAGCTCCAGCCTGATGGTGTCCGCACAAAAACTGCCCTTCCTAAATCGACCGAGTCAGTAAATCACCTCATTTATCTTGATTACCATGAAAATGCAGGGAGCAGTCTATCGCATAGAAGGAATCCTACTCAAAATAGCATGTGCAAAAACACCCTGTTAGTTTCTGTGTGACCTGATGTTTGTAAAAATAAATGTTTCCTCTAATATGTAATCAAGGAAATAATTTGTGCTTTTTTTTCTTTTTTCTTTTTTCTTTTTTTTTTTTTTGTTACTGAAAAAGGAACTTATCGGGAACATTTTGTGCCTACATGCTGGTAACAAATAGTTGCTTATTACCAGTGGAAATATGATCCTGACTGGAGCATGGCTAATACCCATTCAGTCAGAGAATATGGATCATACTGTGCCCCATTCAGCACAAGCTGCAAGGAGGCAGTGTCAAAGAGCTCAACAGTGAGACACTGTTTCACATCCTCAACATGCCCATTCAACTCCATCTCTTCCAAAGAGAGAAGATGTTATGCTCGTGTTTAAATAGAGGCTCTGCTATTTTGGTGAAGGCTGAAACCAGGTGCCAGCCTAGTTGAATACTCATATCTTGCTCTTCTGGATGCTGATTCCCAAATATAAACAACTCTTAAAGCTGCTGGCTTCCACCCAGCCAAAACTTCTCATAATCTCATTGGTAATTAATTTTTGCCACTACTAAATGCTCTAACTCCTTACAGGGGTGGCAAAAAAGGCATTTTTGCAGGTTCTCAGCTGTTGGGAGAGCTCAGGCTACCCTATGGATGTATCACAGCCAGCTCCACAGGGAATGATGGATGGAAGTGTTTGGCTCCCCATCACAGATGGGGCCGAGGAGCAATTTCTCTCACATTCCTGTGTTTTGCTTTGTGTTCACCTTTCACCAGAGAGAGCAGGACTCTTCTATGTTCGCTATAATGGAAATGAGGTGTCCAGCCACAGTCTGAATCTTCAGAGTCCAAGGGAAGGAGTCCCTGAGCTGGGGCAAGGTCCTCACATGCATGTGGACTGGATGTGGATCCCATTGCAGTGTTTTCAATCCCGTTTATTGTCTTTGGTGACTGCTGGCTGATTTAGCTCACTTTTGTCATCACCATCTAATTGTTTTTATAGCAGTAAAAGTGTTGTGTATGTGTAAATACATGTCAAAATACAATTCCAGAGTAGTAGACTATAATCTGGATAGAATAAACTTTGAATTGATTTAAAGGCTTTTATTAAACACGAAATATATCTATTTCATTGGCCCTCTTAAGTACTTAGAAGAAAAAGATCTGCTCATTCCTTTTAATGAAACTGTGCTGAGTGTCATATTTGCTTTAACGAAACAGTCCATGTGGTTTCAAAAATGCTGTTGCATTCTGCTGCTGAGGACTCTCTCCCCTTTCAAGGAATATGCATGGGACTGCTTGTATTTTAAATACTGGGTTTTGTTCCCGACTTGTGCCAAGCTGGAGAGGTCCATATAATGAGATTATGCCTTTTCTATTACTCTGAGTGATTTTTGGGTTTGGGTTTTTTGGGTTGGTTTTGTTGGAGGTTTTTTAATCTTGTTTTTTTTTTTCTTTCAAGCCATTGCATAGTTAGCAGTATTGCTTTTTCAAGGATGCCAAAATCAAAAGCCTGGGCCAGAAAATATTATTTAAGGGAAAAACAGGACTTAGAAACAGCTGAAAAGGTTTAAATTGTCATTCTTTCCTTTCTGTCTTTTTAAAAAATTTATTTAGATCTTCTACAATATGTGTGGGTCACATTTTCCTGCAGTTCTCTAATGTTAAGGAGGCTTAGAATTATGGTTTATGAATTTTAATGAAAGTTGAGATCCTTATGTAATCATTTGCTGGGGCTTTAATTAAATAACCAAATAGGAGAAGAACTGCATTTAGAGAGGCGAGGGCTGAGTGTGCTGATTTTTAAATGGCTTTGTTCTACTTTAACACAGCTATCTCAGATATCTAATGCAGACAATCCTTTATACCATTCCTTTCTCCTTCGAAGGTATTGTTGCATTAGTGAACATAAGTTTTAAAACCACAAACCCAGAAACTTCATGGTGTTTATAGCAGAACCATGGCATTTAGAGCATAGGCCACCACCCTACATCTTCAAAAGGAGATGACCCCTTTCACTTCTCTTTTTCTGTCTGTGACTGGGATTTTGGTACTGGGGTCTTTTCTATTCCTGCCTCCTCTTGCACTGGCAGTCCTCACCCTGAGCTGGAATGGGGGAGTGTTTTCCCTGGAGACTGTAAGTTAGTTATTAGGGTGGAACGAACCACTTGGTTTTAGTGAAGCCCACGTTTTGTGCATTGCTGAGCATGCAGGAGTGGGTGCTAAAAGCTGCTTTCATCTGTAAGAATTCAAACTGTCAGAGATGGGTTTCCAGGACAGTTTCAGATGAAACATAAAGTAGCTCCTTTTCTTCTAAGAGAGGCTGCATGCATATAAAGCTGTGTGGGAGTTTGATTTCAGTTTTATCCCTCCCTTTCTGCTGTTGGTACACTTAGCCTGGTCAGTAAGAATAATAAGTTTGATGCTCTGAGGCTGTTTATCATCACTCTGGATGAAATTGATTCCAGAGAACTTTCAGAGGAGGTGGTGGGGTCTGGAGCAAACCCATCTGTTAGTGATAAACATAAATCCCCCGACTTCCAAATGCATTTTTATGTCAGTATGTCTGTTTGCATGCATGCACCAATTAAATAATATATTATATTCTTTTTCCATGACTTCAGAAGGTTGACTCACTCAAGTGGATTTATGCACACGCTGTTTTTCCTGAGTGTCCTTGGTTTGTTGTTCAGTTTGGGTTTTTTGTTGTTTGTGAGGGTTTTTTGTTTTTGTTTTTGCTTTTAATTCTGTTTCCATCTTTTGATTTCTATTCAGCTTGTGAAAATCATGATTTCCACCTAACCCAATAGTGCAGGCACAGTTGCTTTCCTCCTTTTCTGGTTATCGTGCTCCAGCACTTACTGTTTGTCCATGAAAAGAAAATCAGGTTCAGAAGTTATTAAGCAGAGTGGGGCTTGTTGGGCTAAAGGGCATCACACCGAGGCAATCATCCCTCTGCAGGATGCTGGCCTGGCAGACATTTTGGTACAACCTGTGGGTCTTTTTTCTTTCTGTCTTAAAGCTTGAGGCCTTTTTGTGTGCTATCCTTTTCATTTCATTTTTTATTCCTTTACTCCTTTGTTACTAGGGAACACCATGTGCCAAGAACATTCTCGCATGAGCTGAGCATGGTTTTTTAGATTAGGAGGGAGAAACACATTTTAAAGCCGAGCAAGATTTTACAAAAATGGGAGGAAAAGATTGGCTTCATGGGTCATGGATTTGATGATAATACATGAAAACAAGCTCAGTTTTACCTGGTGACAGTCACAGTCCCTGTCACTCAGCAGAACATCCTGGTACAGAGAGAGAACAGAGGTGTGCAGGTTGTTTTACGCTGGGGGCAACAGATCTATCAGCAAAAATACAAACACAGCTGATTCCGCCAAGGCACCTTTGTTGAGAAATTAAATTGGACGAGATTTGTGTAATTTTGCTATGAGGAGTTTCGTCATAAATGCGGGTCACTTTGATGGTTCCAATGAATTTGTGACTGCTTCACTGGCGAGTTTGGCTTCTCTTCTGTAAGTGGTGTTGATAGTTGGACACTTGGAAAAGGAGCAAGGGTGAGTTGTTGCAGCCTTTGGACTCACTTTTGGCTGTAGCATTAGCTGTGCAGCACCCCAGCAGTGCCCACACCTGGTGGAGGGGCAGGAGTGGCGATGGGGAAACAAAAGGCACCTGCAAGGTGGGGAGGAGGAGGAGGGGTGGAGCAGAGCACGGCTCCAGCGGAGAGCTGGCTGTGGGGCTGAAAGCTCACTGTGAAGATGTGGAGCACCAGGCAAGAGCAGGGATCAGGATGAGAAAACTGTGCCTAGAGGTGAAGGAATGTTTAAGAGGACTTGATTTAGGTGTGAGGATTAGTGGTGATCACAAGTAACCACCCTGGCACATGTCAGTCTGGTTTCAGGGACTGGTTGGACTGGGAACATCCCTACATATGGGAACAGTAAATCCAAGCCTCACTTGTGACTGCACCTCTTATTTTTGGGGCAGTAATAAAGCAACTTTTCACTTTTCAGTGAAATATGGATTCAGTGAGGGTAGGAGCATGGAAAACCTGGCAGTGGATCTCATGCTGCACCGGGGTTTGAAGGTGTGATGTGTGCTGCCAAGTGTCTGCAAAGCCTGGAGAACCACAGTGGCCATAGCCAGGCCTGTACCATTAATCCTTTTTTCTTGACTGTAAGGCTTTTTGTGCTAATTTCACTGACAGGAACCTGCAGGTAGAGATGTCCCCTATCATGCTGGGAATCGCAGGTGGTCAGACTCCAGCTGAATTAATTTTCCTTTAGCCAAGTAAATTAAGAGAGCAGGAGTCACTTCCTCCCAAGGCGCAGGGGCTAAGGAGGAAAACTGAATAGGTTTTTTTGGTCCAAAGAAGTAGAAGCCACAGAGGAAGTACAGGGATGAGGGTTTTGGCAGAGGCTCTTTGAAGCACATAACCTTTGGTAGATGCATCTTTTGGTAGTTTTTGCACACCAGTTGTTTACTGAGGCCAGCTTTCATAAACATCGAAGCTCTGCTTCATGCGGTAATGGAGAACAAATGGGGAAACCCAGCACAGCCAGTGTTTTCACCATTAGTATATGGAAAATAGGAAATAATTGCAGTAAAATGAGGGGGCCGGTCACAAGGCTGTGTCAGGTAAAAAAATGATGTGACATTTCTGATCGTTGATGCTTATCTGCATGTGTGGTTTGTCTCCAGTTATGGAGGTAGATAGCTGTGTGTAATAACTCAAAAAGAGGGGGGCTTGGAATAGGAAAGGATAAGTAGGAACAGTTGATGGAGAAGATAAAATCTCATCACAGAAGATGCATGTGGATTTCCTAATTTTTCGAAGCAGTTTTAATCTCTTGTCCTGGGACGAGTGTTTTGAAAGCATGTTCTGTAATAAGTGTAGGTTGTAAATCTCCTTGCCTACCTCTGAACTGGGAGAAGGCATTTCCGTTGGGAAAATGAACAAGAAAATGTTCATGACTGTAAGTCATTATGTGTCACATCAACCTTCCTATCTTTCATTCACATATTTTTATATTTGCATTAAGCAATGCTTGTGTGTGTAGGAGCAAACAATGCCCAGAAGAAATCCCTGAGAAACTGTACAAAAAAACCCCATAATTCAGTGGTGAAACAGTTTTGAAGCTGTTTCTGATTATCATGGCTGATAGAAAACATCCATTGCTGTTTAATCAAATGGCCCCTGGTTTTGGTAATCTCCTTGCTGATGAATCAGCTGTCCTTTTGCCAGATCAGTATTAAACATTCGGCTGAAGCTGAATCTGTGGCAGTGGGAATTTTATTGGCATGAGCAACGTTGTGATGTGTTTTGGTTCTGAATGTAAAGGTACAATTTTATGTGGCTTCATTATGGAGCTGAAAGCTGTGTGAAATAAATCATAAAAGCAAACCTGTTTATTTCTAAGAAAAGGTGTAATGGATACAAAAGCATGATTGTTTCAATTAAAACTAATGAGTGCAATTTATCACTTACCTCTGCTCTTGTTTGTTTCTCAGCTCATGGGGCATTCTGAATGGGATCACAAGCGAGGACCCAGAGGCTCACAGGTCAGTTTTCTCAGCACTTTGTGTGTGATTTTGGCTTTTGCCACATTTGAGACATTCGAGCAAGTTTTCCGTCTGAGATTGGCAAAGTTGTTAATTTTGTTAATACTTGCAGGGTTGGAGCAATGGAAAGAAGCATAAAACTGTGACAGCTTTCATTAACATAATTTTTGAGCTGTATTTCAAACAGTTGATCCGGACAGAGCTGAGTCATGCAACAAAAACTTTTTTCGGTAGCAGAGAGATGGATTAGATGTATGGAGAAAGCATCCCTTATTTGGCTGTCTCCATCAGGACATCAAAGGAATGCAATTTCAAATAATATGCGTATGTTATGTTTGGTTTTTGTTTATTTTTTTTTTAAACCTGACTAACTTGCAAAACTTGGAGGGTCCTCTCAGCACTGATCCTTTCATTATTGACCAAGGTGCTAGAACTGTGTGGGGAGGTGCAGGAAAGCCACGTGAAGGCACTGGCTTGCTCTTGACCAGCCATTGGAAGGAAATTATGCCAGCAGCGTTAATGGTGTCACAATGATACATTTTAAAGTTATCTACAGAATTACGAGTGCTGCAAATGGAGCATTGCTGCCAATATTGATGCTCAGTAATTTTCCTGCTTGGGTAAAACCATCTTTCGCATCGAGTCTTGAAAATGCATAAATACATTATTAGGGCTCCGGCATTTTGGACTTGCTTTTACTTCAGGTGAAGGATTTTTGTATGGATACTTTGTATAAATGACAGTCCAGGTGTGCCAAAAAAACATTTAAGGATCTATAATTAGGTGGGAAAAGAAAATTGTAGAATCATAGAACAATTTGGGTTGCAAGGGACCTTAAAATCATCTCATTCCAGCCCTGCCATGGGCAGGGACAACTTCCACTATCCCAGGTTGCTCCAAGCCCCGTCCAGCCTGGCCTGGGGCACTGCCAGGGATCCAGGGGCAGCCACAGCTCCTCTGGGCACCTGTGCCAGGGCCTGGCCACCGTCACAGAAAATAATTTCTTCCTAACATCTGTTCTAAACCTACCCTCTGTGAGTTTGAAGGCATTCCTCCTTGTTCTTTCCTACGGTTCCTGATGAAGAGTCCCAAAATGACCCAAACTCTGTGATTACTGTGTGCTATCCTAGTGCCCAGACACAAAAAGCAGGGAAGGAAAGGAAGAAAAGTTTCATTAGAGAGAAGAAAATATGCCTCAGTTATTCTGCTGTAGCTTTAGAGTCTCTCTTTTACATGACTCTGAAAATTGTCTAGATAGGAATAGTATTAAACCTAATTTAAGTAGTTCCTTGAAAGGTTAGGAGAAATTTAGGAATTCTGATTTTTGCATGTAATATAAATATTATAAAAAATACATGTTTTGTCCTTTTCAAAAATGATTCAGTTTCATTGTTGCCAGTTTGTGTCTTTTAAAAAAGGCACGCATTGTAAAAATCAAGATCTTGCTGAAAAATTCAGGTGAGTGATGTGTTAGGTACACTGAAATACCTTAAATCATAAAAAGAAAAAAAGCAAAGTGGAACCACTCATTTACCATAACGCAAAACCAAAATCCACATATGAACTCATATTCTACCAAGACTCAGTAAAAAAAGCTCTGATTCAGTGAAGGGTTTTGGTTTTTTGTTTTGGTTTTTTTGAGAGCGTGTAGGTTTTCTATGGCATGTGAACATGGGGAGAAGCTCGTAGAGGGCATGTCACACTTCCTAATGACCCACTTGGAACACATGTTCCCTTTCTGCGTGTAGGAGTTAAACGCAAAGTGCTGTAGTTCCAGGTAGCGATGGGTGTCAGGTGAAATACACTGAGCCCTATGGGAATTCCTGTTTGCAGGAGTTTGTCTCGTGACAAGCATCTGCAATTCAATAGGATGGAAATGGCACAAGTAAAAAGCTGTCTTTGCAATATTTAACTTGCTCGTGACTTCTACCGCCACCGTCATTGCACTCCCCTTTTAAAAGATTGCACACATATGTATATGTATGTCGTAGGGTTCCTTTTCTTTTGGAATAATTATACTATTAATGCTGCTCTAATGAGATTGAATTATAGGTTGCCTTACAAAGAGCAGTGAGTTCCTGGCTACATACTTGTTCGTTTTTTGGTTTTTTTTCCCCTTTCCTTTTTCTTCCCTGAAGACAGCACTGCCCGTTCTAAGTGCTTCATGCTGAGAGTTTACTCTGTGGATTTGAAATGAGGCAGGAAGTGCAAAGTGAATTTCATTATGTTTCATGCTTAATTATTAAGATTAATACAGGTTGGAATTAAGAATTTAGGCTTCAAAACTTCAAAACTGAGTTCCAAATTAAAGAAATTCCTAAATGTTTGGGAAAATTTAATCCACCTAAAAAAACAATCTCTCTCTCAAACATATGCATGCAGTCTGTAGAACTAAATCATGTGAGGGGAGAATATTCATACTCATTTGTAGTGTTGGCACATGCCATGAGAAAGTGTGACTAGCAGAATTCACCCTTGGAATATTATTGCTCTGCAGAAAAAATATGCAAATTGTATTTTAATCATTCTACTAGAGCGTAGTACTTGATACTTCCAAGATCTTTCAGGTGGGACCCACGGCACGCTTTGTGCACACGTTTTTATGAGGGCTCTTGGATGTGTGGGAGTAATTTGTTGCTCTGTCATCAAGACTTGTTTGGCTTGCTGGAGATGTAGGCGTAGCCCCAGAGTCAGTGGAATCAAGCAGTCGTTCCTCCAGCATTGTGAGAGAACGATGATGGAGAGAGAAACACAGGTCCAGCGTTTTTAATTCCCTTTAAACATAAAAGCTCTCAATTACATATCTGAGGTGCTGCGTTTTACCCCTCCAGTTCCTAAGCAACAGCTATTTTCAGATTGAGTGCGTCTGGTGTTGTCTACCTACTCCAGGCTTCTTTCTGCGAGGTAGCTCGTCGCTGAAAGCCAGGCTGTTCTCTGCCTCAGTCTTTTGCTGTGCACTGCCAGGGCACAGATGCTTTAGAGAAACAGGAGGAGCTGGCCTCTCGCTGCTCTCGACCTCGCAGCTCACAAAAACTTGTGTGCCTCGGCGAGCTCTGCCATCTACAATGAAGAACAGGAGTGAGAAATAAGATTCTTGCCGCTGGTTTGGGACAGAAGCCTTTTTGTCAAGTCTGGAAAAGCCTCTAGAGCAGATTGAGAATCATGAGCCGGAAATCTCTGTACTTGCTGAAGCGTAGGTGGGAGTCGATTCCCGCTGCTGACCAGGTACTGTGCTCTGGGAATTTGTCGTGTCTCGGGCTGCCCTCGGTGCCACTGCAGAGACTTACAGTGGTTTAAAGGGAGTGTTGGGGTCCTCTGCATACAGTGAGAACCACCTGATCATTGTTTGTCATTTCCAAGATGAATGCTGCAAATCGTTGGTAAAGCTGATTTTGCAAGAGCGTGTGCAAGAGACTGTGGAGGTGCCATGGCAGCCCACTAATGCAGCCGAGTTTAACCAACAGAGTCTCCCTGTCTCAAAAATGAGACTTTTCTCAAGGTTTTAGGAGTATTTTAAACTGAGTGGCTAAGGAAAACTGTAGTCTACTGTTGATGGGTTCCTCAGTGCATGTCTCTTTTATATTTCGTATCTTACCCATATGTCTGCATGTATGAAATCACTGAGGCGGTGGCAGAACCTCAGTTTTTTCAGAGTCATCGTGCTTGATGTGTCATTTCAAGTATGTTAACCAAGATGAGAGTAAAGCAGATGTAAACAGAACATGTGTAAACATCTGCTGGGAAAAGCAAATATTGTCACCAGAAGTAGGACTAAGGTGTGATGGATGGGAGTACGATTAGTGTAGTTCCCATGTCTTGCTCCAGGCACTCCTAGATTCTGTGATTTTTTTTTTTTTTCCCAATATCTTGCTTAGGATGTAAAGCTAATAAAAGAAATAATTTCAGAAATAATATTGGTGAGCTAACAGCTCCACTCTCTTCTCAGTCATAATTCCATCTCAGTTTTCCATTTACAAAGCAGTTGACTATGAAGGGTAGTCTTTATCTGTGGGAAAGAGGCAATTATTTGACAGAAAGGAGGATGGACAACAGAAATGCATCTCAGTTTTTGAGAAGGATCCGCCTGTATATTTTTATGAAGAGGGAGAAGGGCAGGGCAGATTGCATACTGTCTTTTATAGATTTGTAGATTTTAAAGATAAATCATACCACTTGGAGCTTGTAGAGATCTCAGACATATTACTTGTCCAAAAAATCCCCCATGCTGTCACGTTATTATTCACAATAAAATAATAAGGCATTTTTGATTAATACAATTTTATTGTATTGAAAGGAATTGAATTGATCCCGATCAGTCTGGCATTCTTAACTCTCCTGGAAAAAAAGGGTAAATAAATGCTCTCTTAGGAAGGGAGTCATTTGTCATCTCGTTTCTGTTAAGATGTTGAGACAGTAATGTTATTTCAAATGAAGCTGTATTTCAGCCTCACTTTTCCAGCATTTCCTTTGAGCCACTCTAACCCTAATGTTGTATTGCATCCCATATCATATTGTAACACAGTATCTGGGAAAAAGAAGTGTGCCTCACCTAGGAGGTGTGCTTTACTGCACTGAGCTGTGTAGCAGTTCCAGCGTCAGTCTCTCAACCCCTCTGGAGAGTTCTAAAAGAGGAAAGGAAACTTCCCTGACCCATCTGCCGCTTTGGGGGAGTGAGACTCAGTAAGTGATGCATATAAATACAGTTAACTTGAGCACAGTGTGAGTCTGTAGGGATTGACTGAAGGAAAATGCAGTTGCTGTGCAAGGTGACAACCTTGGAGGAGGAAATTTCCTCAGTGTTTTAGGCTGATCCTGCTCACAATTTACTATGTAAAAATAATACGTCTGCCTTTTGGCGCAAATTCTTTCTTTAGTCCTCAAAGGAATGCAGTAGCTTACTGTGTTCTAGGCTGACCTTGACAAAATGATTTTATATTTTGATAGGTAAGTAGTGAGATTGTAAGTTACTTCTCTCTTCAGAGTAGATAAAAAATATTTGTGTTAACAAATGGCAAAACATCTCCAAATGGGCTTATTGTATTACCACCTAAAATATAAACAAAAACCAACAAAAATTAAAGGAAGGAAATAAAATCAAACTTTAAAAGTGGGATTTTTGGCTTGATCTTGTTTCTAGTGTAAAATAATATGGCAGGTCATGCTTTTAAGAACGTGGGAGCTATAAGTCCACAGTGAAGTCTGATACTCTATTTGAACATACTTTCTGGGGTTTTTTCAGTCATTAAGTGATTTTTATTCCTCATCTTGCATACCCTGCATGAAATCAAGTGACACCCAGAACGGTGTAGGCAAGGGTGAGCAGCCTGAGAAGTAATGGTGGAGAAAAAACAAAAGTAGTTTTGATGTCTATAGACAATGTAGTTGGAGGTTGTTGATTTTGGGGGTTTTTTTGGAGCTAGGTTGTTATATAATTTTATTCTTGATCTTTTGAGCATTGTTTATGCTCACAGACACTACATCACAGAGGTCTCCATGGTTTCCAGGGTCTGGTATGACAAAGGAATTTTCTGCTCTTTGTTATGTATTTTATGTGTGTGAAAGAGTGAGGAAAGTAGACTTAAGTGTGAACCCTGAATTAGATCAAAATTAGTTCCAGTTGATGAAAAATGTCTGATCTACCTGTACATTTTTATATGTGGAAGATATTTCTTTATCCTGTGGGTGTTTTACATGGGTAAATTTAAGTGATGAATTAAATATCATATATTGGCCCCTGTTAAATTAACTGTAATATCTCTTAGTTCTTGAATCTTGGATGGTTTTCTCAGTTATTTCAGAAGGAATTACCTCTATATAACTAAGGAAAGAATTTGTGAATGCTTTTCTTTCTTGTCCAAGCTGTTCAGATTGCTTGAAAGCCCTCTCTGAAGTTTCAGTTCAGGTTTGGGGGAAAATTCTCTGTTAGTTTTATTTGGTGCATGTGCCTGAGGATCTAGTTGCTTGCACTCATCCTAATTTTTTATCCCTGAGAACTGCAACTGAGAATGCTTTCACCGAATGGATATGGATTTAAAACGTGGAGGTGACCAGGTGAGCCAGAGGTGTTAAATATTTGCTGTAATGCTGTTGAGTATTTCCCTGTACCTGAAATTCCCTGTAGATTTCATGAGCTGTAGCCTTTGAGCATCAGTTGCTTTCAATATTGGTCCTAAGACAGGAGAAATTAAGGCAGGTCCTAAGCCTTCACACATTATCCCATGATGGCAGCTTTTAATTGTTTCATTGATGAATGTGAGTTTAAAAACAGGAACTAGATTTCTACAACAATGTAAGACCCACATAACCAACAGTTGCTATTGGGATTTATATATGCATGGCTGTAGATAGTTGAAAGGAATGTCCTACGCAGTTAAATAAAAGCAATAATATTTCTTTAGGTGGGAATGCATGCTTCCAGCAGTGTAAGCAAGGGTAATGCTTTGTGTCCCATGAAGTGCCCAGTTTAGATTGTGATGGATTGCTGTAAAGCCCATGAAGTGGTGCTTCCCTTCCCTTCCCTGCCAGTGATTTACAGCACAGCTGTACCCAAGGCAGTTTGTGTGTGCAGGGCAATATCCTGTTCCTCACCGCTGATGCAGCAGATGGGACAAACTTCCATGGTCTACAGCCCTTGCAAGGTGCTAAGCAGCAAACAAACTGATCCTGATTGAGTCATAACTGTGAAATGATAAACCAAGGGGTTTGTTTTCTGAGAGAGCTCGATATAATGTCACGTCATGCAGCCACCGTGTTCACCGTGAGTTCATGTGTAAAGCAGAGTCCTGCTGGGACACGTCACTACAGCGATCCTTGTACCTAACCCAATCCCCTTTAGCTCACCTGAAAACAGTTTACCAAAAAAA